>CM061064.1:129519279-129950901 GCA_030762895.1 Sophora flavescens
TATGCATCTGGATCCAAACTATCTCAGGAAGGCAACTTCGGGGTTACATATCCACATTGGCCAAAAAGCAACAATGCCGGCAGTTCACCAAACCATGGGTGAACCCCTTGGATAGCCGATGCATCATAACGAGGACACACCACCGCAGGGGCGCACGGTTCACCAAACCTTGGGTGAACCACCAAGACTTGGCCAGATCGTTGATGTGCGCTGCGGCGCGCGCGTGCGATTCCGGCAAGTGTACCGGATCGTCGCCAAGTAATAAAAGATATCGATCCCACAGAGACTGTGTTCTCGAATCGCAACTAATTATCAAATCGATTAGATCTGGACTGTTTAAAAAGATTTTTATATTTTTGAAATGGTTTTTGAATTTGAATTTAAGAGATAAAACAGAATCAAACAAAACAGAAAACAAATCTTTTTGATTTTTCAGATCTAAATGGGTTCCTAGGGATTTAGGTTACCACAAGATCGTTTACGTTATGAAGTTGATTACCCTTGTTAATTAGCGAAATTGCCTTGAAGGCGAGTTTATCCTCTGATAGCTTAAGCTCCCTCTCGGGTTACAAAAGCCGTGCCCAATTGACCCGACCCCTACTCTCGTGGTAGTCGATCCCAGATTGAACCCTTTGCGTTTCGTGACAACTCATTGATTCTCGAGGGACGGCTTCTAACTCTCGTGATTTCAGTCCCAAGTCTGACTCTATAGATCCGACACCTAGGTTCACCGCTAGGTTCCTCCCTAGAATGTCTAAGTCATGCAAATAACCTAAGTTCACCGCTAGGTTCCTCCTTAGAATATCTACGTCTCGCTGATAAGCGGCCGCCGAACTTTACGAGTGAAACACACTAGAAATCCTAAGTTCACCGCTAGGTTCTTCCTTAGAACGTCTACGTCACGCAAATAAGCGGTCGCCGATTTTACGATTGATTAAACACTAGAAATCAGATCTAAAGCAAATCGTAATTAACAAAGAGTTTACATCAAATTTACATCATAAACAAACTTGGGCAGAGCCCTAATCCCTAGAAACTATGCTACTACTCACGCCTTGCCATGGAGATGACAGGCATGATTACAAATAACATGAAAATAACTAAGAGAAGAAGGAGAAGAAGAAAGAGATCCTAAATCGATGCCTAGAGTAGTAGCCCCAAAGGTCTGATGTTTTCTGCCTCTGCCTGGTCCCTTATTTATAGAATTGGGCAGTTAGAGTCCTAATCCAACTCAAATTAGATCCAATTCTGTTACTTCTGAGCCAAGTAATACACGTCACGACCGTGATGGCCATCACGGGCTGGCCGTGACGGTCTCTGTTTCTGGCAGTTCTGCAAAATCCAGTCTTCTCGCGACGCGAAATATTGCTCGCGACGCGAGCCTTCCTTTCATGGCCCGTGATGAATTTCACGGCTGGGCCGTGATGTGCTCTGACTTGTGGTGGTTTTGGGTCACGGCCGTGATGGCTATCACGGCCAGGCCGTGACAGACTCTGACTTCAGCCTTTGTTCTTTTTCAGTTTTGCTCGATCATGGCCGTGATGGGCATCACGGCTAGGCCGTGATAGGCTCTGTTTGGCTCATTTTCTACACTTTTAAAACTCTATCTTCATCCAAACTCCATCAT
This sequence comes from Sophora flavescens, assembly GCA_030762895.1. Taxonomy (NCBI): domain Eukaryota; kingdom Viridiplantae; phylum Streptophyta; class Magnoliopsida; order Fabales; family Fabaceae; genus Sophora; species Sophora flavescens. Next base: position 129,520,907 of record CM061064.1, read on the forward strand.
GGTTGATCTTGAGCATTTTACCCTTGATATCTGCAAAACAACACACGAAAACCGCCTTACCCGTTCCAAAGGAAAATTAACCTAAAATCTAATAAAAATATGCCTAAACTACATGAAAATGAATGCAAAATGATGGACAAAGATGATGTGGAATCACACTCATCAAATCACCCCAAGCTTAAAACTTTGCTTGTCCTCAAGCAATTACTCAGGCCATAAGATAAATCAATTAAAACATGGATAATGAACCAAGAACCCTAGAAGCTAATCCAAGTGACAGGCATATTTAATAAGCACTCAAGAGATAATCAAGTTCAAGTCCAATTAGAAGCTTAGGTTCTTCAAGTTCATGTTCTCACTGATTTGGGCACTCGTCTCACCTCACTCAAGTGTTTTAGGGTTTATGACAATTCACTCCATTTCCTCAAGGAAAGTATTTTACCATAGGCTTGACTATTAACCAAATCTCCACTTTATTAATGAAAACACTTAATAATCAAGAGGTCTTTTTCCTTTGGTTGTAATGTGGCCATGGGATTTATTGTAAGGTGGTAAAATCAAGGAAAAGGGAATTTCAAGAAGGCTAGACAGATTACCAAACATTACAAAGCATGACACCTTCTAAAATACCTTTTAGGGGACTTTGATTTACTTTTCCACCTTTCTTCCTTCTATTTTTTTTTTTTTTCATTTTCTTTTTCTTTTCATTTCTCACTTTCTTTGTCATCCCCTTCTCCATTTTTTTTTTTCGTTTATTTCATGTTATTTGTTTGGAGAAGGGGAGCTTTTTAGCTCAAGAGAAATATTTTCATCCCATTCTTTTTCAAACTACCTTTTTACCCTTTTGTAATACTTTAAAAGGTGCCATACCAAGCATTATTTATCAAAGTAATTCAAGGTACCAAGAAAAGTATTTTATCTTTAGGCTCAAAATTGAGCAACTAAGGGGTAGCATTTATCATTCAAAGCTCGGGAGGCCAGAAAAATACCTAGTGCCTCAATCATTTCCAAAAATGTTTTCAAAAAAATTTTAAGTTTCAAAATGGTTTCAAGTCAAGTTCTAGAAAATACAGTCCAAGAGGAATTACAACACTCTATCACAAGAAATGGGGTAGATTTAATGGATACCCCTATTTGGCTCAAAATCTTACATTTAGTAGTTCAAAAATCAGTGAGGTACACAAACCTAAGGAACCACATGCTAATTATCAACTATCAAAAGATTATCTCAAGAAATTTTTATTTTTAGCCATATCACAAGAATAATAAAAAATTGGGTTCGAAAATTCACTATCTCAATTCATTTGGCTCCAAGTTCTCACAATTGGATGCATGTTCTAAGTGAGGGGCAATCTAGAGAATGTGATCATACCAATCTATGCCTATGTGAATGCAATATGAATGCAACAATGCAAATGCAAAAATAAATACCCCTACCCCAAGCTTGATTACTTACATTGTCTCCAATGTAAATAATCAAGTCGAAGAGAGGAGAAAAATGGAACAACTTACCGAGGTGGTAGCGGGTGTTGGCTTGCATTCCAGTCAAAACTTGGGTGGAAATTTCATCACGGCCGTGAGGCTCATCACGGGCATGCCGTGATCGTTTCTGCTCCTCAGGAGTTGCCCTGTCACGGCCGTGATCTACATCACGGCTAGGCCGTGATGCTCTCTGTTTTGGCATCCTACTCATCACGCCCGTGATGGTTGTCACGGCTAGGCCGTGAACCTTTCTGTGTTCTTGTATAGTTTATCACGGCCGTGACCACTGTCACGGCCAGGGCGTGATGGCCTCTGACTTTATTTTTCTCTGCTCTTCTTCCCTTTCTCAACCTGAAAACACTAGATAAACCTATTAATGATATTTTTTTTTGCCTCTTGATCTTCTCAAATTATTGAAGAGGTTAAATCAAAAACAAAAGGAAAAAGGGGAAGAAAAACTTGGGTTACCTCCCAAGAAGCGGTTATTTATGGTCTTAAGCTTGACCATACTTCCTTTAATCAACCGGGGTCGGCTGGGCGTAGAGGTGCCGGAACACTTCTCTTCCACGGAACTCCTTCAAAAAGCCGTTTCTGCTCATACGGCCAGTAACGCTTCCGCTTTGCTCTTTTCTCTTGGAGCTTCCTAGCCTTCCTTTCTTCCGGCGGAAGTTTTGTTTCAGTATGGACAGCAACTCCAATTCCATCACTGCTGGGTGCATCATTAGACATGCATATCTTTGGAGTTGCTTCCATGTTCAGCTCTTCTTTTACCACTGGAGACGTTACATCTATTCTGCACACATGGCTCTCAAAAGGAGGGTTGTTACAAGAGTTAGTCAACTGAAAATTTACCCTACCTTCCTCTAAATTTAGAGAGAGTTTACCATTCCTTACGTCTATTATCTGCTCCAAAGTTGCCAAGAATGGCCTTCCTAAAATGATGGGGAATTTAGAATTCCCTTTCATATCCAATACCAGGAAGTCGGTAGGGATGAAGAATTTCTCTACCTTCACAGGGACATTCTCTAGTATGCCTAGAGGAGTCCTAGTTGAGCCGTCCGCAAATTGTAAGGAGAATTTGAACTGTCTCAACTCTTTACTTTCCAACCTTTCCATGATAGTGAGGGGCATCAAGCTTGCACTAGCCCCTAAGTCACACAAGGCTCGGTTTATTTCTACTTTTTCAATCGAGCAAGCGATAGAGAAACTACCTGGGTCCTTCAGTTTAGTAGGCATTTTAGTCTCTACATCTACTTGCTTTTTCCTGACCAACCTTTGTGGGAAAGGTGTCGGGGGTTGGTACGGTGGTGGAGGGACGTATTTCGGTTCTGGCTCTTCCTTTTCGCTTGTGTCCTCCTCCGGTTCCACCTCCATTTCAGCTACCCCCACCCCAAGCTTATCATCCCTTAAGTGTATGACATTGCAATGCTCATTGGGATTTGCTTCGGGTTGCCCCGGGAATGTACCCTTAGGTCTCGAGTACGTGCTGGCTTGTTGGGCAATTTGGGTTTCTAGCATCTTGTTATGAGTTGCTAAGTTGTCTACCTTAGATGCTAGATCCTTTATTGCCTCACTCACTGCCCTTCCTTGTTGTCTAAACTCCTCATTCTGTTTTGTCTGAGTTTCAACAAAACTTTCCAATAAAGTCTCGAGTTTAGATCTTTGTACCTGAGGATACCCCGGTGCTGTTCTCTTATTACCTTGACCCTCTTGGAACTCATGGTTGAGCGTGTTGCTGTAGTTGCCGTAGGAGAGGTAAGGGTTGTTCCTTCTTTGGTTGTAGGGATTTGGGGGAGCATAGTTGGGCAGCTTCGGGTTCGTATCGTAGAAGTTGTGACAAGAGTTCACTTGTTCACCCGAAGCGCCGGATCCATGTGGGCATTCCATCATGTCATGTCCCTGCATTCCACAAATCTCACAAACAAGGTTAGTAGCACCTAATGCACTCACATTAGCTCTTTCCAGCCGATCAAAACGTTTATTAAGTGAGTCTATCTTTGACATAATAAGATCTGTGCTATTTACCTCAAACTTACCCCCCGAAATCTTGTTCGGGTTATTACCTCTTTCGGAACCCCATTGGTGGTAGTTGGTGGCGACATTCTCAATGATGTTGAATGCCTCAGTGAGAGGCCTATTCATAAACGCTCCACCGGCTGCAGAATCAAGTGACACCTTCGAAGAGTAGTCCAATCCGTTATAGAAGGTGTGCACTATTAACCACCTCTCGAGTCCGTGATGTGGGCACGACTCCAGCAGTCCCTTGTAGCGATCCCAAGCTTCTGATAATGATTCTCCGTCTTTCTGGAAGAAGCCGGTGATCTGGGTTCTTATGTAGGCCGTCTTGGATGGAGGGAAGAATTTCTCTAAGAACGCCTGCTCCAGTTGGTCCCAAGTAGTCAAAGTGTTAGCGGGGATTTGCTTAAGCCAGGCCTTCGCCTTTCCAGTGAGAGATGAGGGGAACAGTCTTAAACGTACAACATCGACTGAGGCTCCATTAATCCTGATTGCGTCGGTGAACTCTAAGAATGTTTCTATATGATCGGTCGGGTCCTCCGAAGGCAATCCTCCGAATTGATGTTGCCTAATCATGTTGATTAACATGGGCGGTATGGTATAGTTCTCCGCCTCAATCTCTGGCCTTGCAATCCCAGTTCGCAAGCCTCTCGCATTTGGGGCTGCGTAGTCCTTCAAAGGTTTTGTATCCGGTTGATTCGCCATGAGTGGAACGGGACTCAACCTTTCTCCCTCTCTTTGTAGTCTTCACGCCTCGTGGAAGGTCCTCTCGATCTCCGGATCAATCTCACTAAGGCTCCCAAGACTTAGGGATCTTTGCATATAACACACAGAGAGATGGATACAATAGAAGGAAAAGAAATTTTTGATTTTTTTTTTTTTAATTTCAGAAATAAAAATCAAATAAAAAGAAAAGGGTCCAGAAAAATCAATTTAAAAACTAATTGAAATTTAAGAAAACACAGTCCCCGGCAACGGCGCCAAAAACTTGATGTGCGCTGCGGCGCGCGCGTGCGATTCCGGCAAGTGTACCGGATCGTCGCCAAGTAATAAAAGATATCGATCCCACAGAGACTGTGTTCTCGAATCGCAACTAATTATCAAATCGATTAGATCTGGACTGTTTAAAAAGATTTTTATATTTTTGAAATGGTTTTTGAATTTGAATTTAAGAGATAAAACAGAATCAAACAAAACAGAAAACAAATCTTTTTGATTTTTCAGATCTAAATGGGTTCCTAGGGATTTAGGTTACCACAAGATCGTTTACGTTATGAAGTTGATTACCCTTGTTAATTAGCGAAATTGCCTTGAAGGCGAGTTTATCCTCTGATAGCTTAAGCTCCCTCTCGGGTTACAAAAGCCGTGCCCAATTGACCCGACCCCTACTCTCGTGGTAGTCGATCCCAGATTGAACCCTTTGCGTTTCGTGACAACTCGTTGATCCTCGAGGGACGGCTTCTAACTCTCGTGATTTCAGTCCCAAGTCTGACTCTATAGATCCGACACCTAGGTTCACCGCTAGGTTCCTCCCTAGAATGTCTAAGTCATGCAAATAACCTAAGTTCACCGCTAGGTTCCTCCTTAGAATATCTACGTCTCGCCGATAAGCGGCCGCCGAACTTTACGAGTGAAACACACTAGAAATCCTAAGTTCACCGCTAGGTTCTTCCTTAGAACGTCTACGTCACGCAAATAAGCGGTCGCCGATTTTACGATTGATTAAACACTAGAAATCAGATCTAAAGCAAATCGTAATTAACAAAGAGTTTACATCAAATTTACATCATAAACAAACTTGGGCAGAGCCCTAATCCCTAGAAACTATGCTACTACTCACGCCTTGCCATGGAGATGACAGGCATGATTACAAATAACATGAAAATAACTAAGAGAAGAAGGAGAAGAAGAAAGAGATCCTAAATCTATGCCTAGAGTAGTAGCCCCAAAGGTCTGATGTTTTCTGCCTCTGCCTGGTCCCTTATTTATAGAATTGGGCAGTTAGAGTCCTAATCCAACTCAAATTAGATCCAATTCTGTTACTTCTGAGCCAAGTAATACGCGTCACGGCCGTGATGGCCATCACGGGCTGGCCGTGACGGTCTCTGTTTCTGGCAGTTCTGCAAAATCCAGTCTTCTCGCGACGCGAAATGTTGCTCGCGACGCGAGCCTTCCTTTCATGGCCCGTGATGAATTTCACGGCTGGGCCGTGATGTGCTCTGACTTGTGGTGGTTTTGGGTCACGGCCGTGATGGCTATCACGGCCAGGCCGCGATGCACTCGACTTGACCTTTGTTCTTTTTCAGTTTTGCTCGATCATGGCCGTGATGGGCATCACGGCTAGGCCGTGATAGGCTCTGTTTGGCTCATTTTCTGCACTTTTAAAGCTCTATCTTCATCCAAACTCCATCATGGTTGATCTTGAGAATTTTACCCTTGATATCTGCAAAACAACACACGAAAACCGCCTTACCCGTTCCAAAGGAAAATTAACCTAAAATCTAATAAAAATATGCCTAAACTACATGAAAATGCATGCAAAATGATGGACAAAGATGATGTGGAATCACACTCATCAATCGTCATACTCTAGAACGACCTCCCCTATGTTGAACTTCCCCCACTATCACTTCATCGTATAAATGCATGAGCACAACAGCAGACAAGGCAACCACCTCACTGCTTGGGTCAATAAGCACCCAAGACTTATCACCATCATCAACGTCAACATCAACACCTTAACCTTTCTGGGTCAAGGCCCCCTTGGCCAAAAAGCACCAAGGTCCAACTTATCAATACCTCGACCAAAAAGCATCGAGGCCACTATGGCCAAAAAAAGGACCAAAGGGTATCACGTGCGGCAACCCCAAAAGGGCACCGACTTAAACAACTTATTATTCTTATTCATCTTAATTAATATGTAATTACGTTGTCTATCTTGTTATCATTTGATTGGTGTATTATTTCATCATTTGGGGATGACCGGGATAAACACCCTTTTAATTCCTTAAATTCGCGTTCTGACCAGTAGGGGGAGCACGCACGGTCGTGCTGCCACTTAAGTGGAGCACGGTCGTGCTCACTGTCCTGCACGGTTGTGCTCAATGCGCGTCCTGCCTTCCAGAATTCAACTGGGAGCACGGGCGTGCTCCCTGTTCAGCACGGCCATGTTCCTGGGCCAGCCGTACTATTCTGGGCAGATTCATTATGTGCTCTTGGAGCCAAAACTCCCTAGCACTCTCAAATCAGATCCTAGGGTCTTTTAACTAATCCTTTTGGCATTAAACCTCACCTCTCACTAAGAGATCATGTCTATTGAAGCATTGGGGAATTAACCCATGATTCTTATGTTAATTAAGAGTCCTAATTAAATTCGATTAGGCTCTTATTAAAATGTTCAACATAACGGAAACATCATCATCAATCAACATCATACTCAGTCAACATGATCAACATAATCCATATCATAACAAGAACATTCATAACATTGGTATTCATACCAATTCAACCAGAACTCATGGCACAAGACAAATTAATAGGCATACCAATTAATCCAACTAAACATATAAACAATTAACTCATACAACCAGGCAGATCATGGCATCAACGACAATTTAAACATAGTCGTAACATAACATGACATTAGTAACAGTTAACAACAACATATAACGGGGCTATGGGAACCCCTCATCTTACGCTACCCCCTTGCCTAGTAAATTTACCTGGTATGAAGATTCCTCAACAACACTCTAAACGACAAATTGGTCACGTTCCCTTAAGCGACTCAGTCTGCTTCCAAGCCTTGGTCAAACAAGAACATCAACCAATTAGTTTCCAAATCTAAATATTAGAAAAGGAAACCAATAGAGGGAGGAAACGTTACCTACATGGATTGGGACAACCAAACTGGATGCTCCCAAGAGTCTCTAAAACTCCAACAATGCAATGGATTTAGAGAAAATAGGGAAGAAAAGGGTTGTAGCCGCAACAGGGTTTCTAATTGTGCCAGAAAAGGGTTTATGAGAAAACCCTCGATTACTGTTCTCCTTTTAAGGGCACAGACCTGAGCACGGTCGTGCTCCTCCTTGAACACAGTCTTGCTCAACTTAACGCCTATGAGCTGCGGTTTGACCTTGAGCACGGGCGTGATCACTATTGAGCACGGGCGTGCTCACTGTTGAGCACGGACGTGCTCAACTTAGCGTCAGCGAGACGCGTTAACCCAACGAGCACGGTCGTGCTCCCTATTAAGCACGTTGTGCTTATGACTCGAACAGTCACAAGACACAAGCCTAAAAAAGGGATTTTTCCACCTAAAATCCCTCTTAGCCCATTCTAAACATTCCTAACAAACAAGGCACATACAAAAGTGCTTAACGAAAAACGGGGTGTTACAGATGATATCATAAAATTATGGATGAATGTTATTATATGTGATGTGTGTCTTTGACTGTTATTGTATTGTATGCTATGTATTCCATTTCCGATTATGATGATAGAATTGTTTCTTATCTCCATATTTCTGTATATTGTGTATGTTCATCTTGTTCCATGAGAAGACTCTATGGAGGAACCAGTTGCCCAGGAACTAGATGGAACTCTGTATGAACCGAATGCTAGAGGACGAGTTGTGGATTGTAGAGATAGAGTTTAGTGTCTATGGCCAGTGCGTCTTGTGAGATGTTTTTATTTTCTATCAGTTATGATAGTTTGTATAAGTATGTGAAATAGACAACTATAAACACGAGAAGGGGGGTTGAATTGTGTTTATCAGAATTTAAGCAAAGTTGAAATCTTTTCGCAAACAGAAGCTAGGTTTGGACGAGTGGAAGGATACAGGATGGACGGGTGACTTTTGGCAAACACACCACCTGATAGACGTAAGAAAACTAAAGCAACTAAAGAGTTTAAGGAAAGAGAGATTGACACAGTTATTTATCCTGGTTTACTCTTCAAAGCAAAGAGCTACGTCCAGTCCTTAGCAGCACCAAGATTTATCCACTATAACTGATCAGGTTACAGACTCAAGTATTGTTTGCACACCTATCCCCTTCAGGCTCCAAGACAAGTATTCTTTTCACACCTAGCCTCTTCAGGCTCAAGACAAGTATTCTTGGCACACTTAGCATCTTCAGGCTCACTCAGGTTTGTTTGAGAGATTTGGTTTGTAATAAATACAACTTCTCACAGACAGATCTTTCACTAACACTCAGAGTGGTTTAAATGTAAAGCTTAGGAAAGTCTGCGTAATAACTTCAAATGATTGAAGAATACAGAATGAAAGAGTGAAGATATTAATGCACGGACTAATGGCTCTTTAATGCTATGTGTATTCTCTCTTATTCTTCATCTTCAATGACTTCTGTATTTATAGTCTTCAAGCATTTAGGATCCGTTAGAGACGTTCCCTCAGATGTTGGCTTCAAGCAGAACTTCATTAAATGCAATAGAGTCGTTCTGGGTGGCCATTAATGCAATAGGAACATTGGTTGTACTCTAACATGAAGGATCATGGATTTATGCATCGTGATACAGCCATATCAGAGTTGTGCAGAGAGCTTTTTGTACTTTGCTAAGTACAATTCCCTTTTCGTGTAAGGACCAGAGGTACTAGGGAATAAAGCATGTTGGAAGCATTCTTTAACTGGTCTTTGATACTGATATCCGAGGTTGCTTGAGAGAGTAACATCTGACTTTTCTTGATTCTGGTTCTTGAAATAAGATTCTGATAATTCTAGTAGAATTGGTGTTCATAAGATAAGCGCGTCCATCTTGAAAATAGCTGCGTCCATCTAGCCATTTAAGATTTTACATTCGGGCTAGTAGACGAGCTCCATATGCCATGTTATTGGATGGAGCTTCTCATTAAGGTTTTAACAAGTCCAAAGACTTGTTTGGACGAGCGCTTCTGTTACCTTAGTGGACGAGCACTTCTATCACTTCATTAGACGAGCGCTTCTATCACTTCAGTAGACGAGCACTTCTATCGCTTCAGCAGACGAGCACTTCTGTCACTTTAGTGGATGCTGGCTTTTATCACTTTAGTGGACACTGGCTTTTATCACTTTAGTATTGGACGTGAGATTCTATCACTACAATGTTGGACGTGATGATTCTTACAGTTTTAATCTGCACACTAGATTGACAGGTTAGCAACCAATATGAAGGTTAAATAAATCATTAACCAATGTTTAGTTCTCATCAAAACTTAGGAAAATGCACATCATATATTTTAGAGACTTAATAAAGTATGTACTGCAAGGGATCCTACTGATATGATACCCTAGTCAGTGTTTTTTATTGTGATGGTTAAACATATGTTGTGTATGTGTAATATAATTATGTCTACGGTGTTATGGATTATTTTTCAAGAATGGTATGTTTCCTAATTAAGTTTGTAACATCTTCGTATTTTCGTGTTGTACATTTAACGTTAAGAACGTGATTAAGTTTTTAATTAATGAGGTTTTAATTTAATGACACAACGAAGCACAATGGGGTGTCTCATTTGGTGGTATCAGAGCAGTTTGATTTTAATCAGACTGTGAGGTCTAGGATGTTGTTACTGGCCGTGTCTAGTTGAACCCGCACAGGGTATTAACTATGCTTAGAAGTTGTATAGTGTGTCCGGATTCGACGCGATAGTTAACATTTATATGGCATGTGGTATTTAAATACCAGTTTTATGTAGTATTATATGTCATATAAGTGTGAGCTGATGATTCCTTGTACAGGATCATGACTCGAGGAAGTGGATGAGGTGGCGGTAGAGCCACAGATAGAGTTGCCGGTGGTGGCAACGAAGAGGCTTCTTATACCGTCGAAGGAGCAGTTGGTGGAGGAGATTTACCTGAGACTCTCCAGACTACACGCAAGTTAGCCACAGCTATGCTGCAGCAAACACAACATAACACGCAGATGCTCCAGATAATTGTGGAGCAGCGGGATCAGTTTAATCAAAGGCATCAAAGGAGTAGAGGTTTGATCAGACTTAGTGCTCATTGGAGAGGTAGTGGTTTCAAGAGGAGGCAGGGACCATATACTAGAACTTTGCAGACTATTCAAACATCCGCACCATTACTAGTTCCTACAACACCAGTAGGTAGAGTGAACCAGTAGCAGCAGAGAGGCTTAGTTTGTTTCAGATGTGGAGGACCGCATTATGTTAGGGATTGCAGTGAGAGCCCTAGTTGTTTTCACTGTGGGAAACTAGGTCATATGGCTCGAGATTGCAGACAGCGGGATATACAGCAGCCGGTAGCTGCTGGTAGAGGAGCCAGTGTTCGGAGAGGTGGAGCTGTGAGAGGAGTCCCAACAGCAGGACCACAGGTGGCCAGACCTCAGGCCACTGGGAGAGTGTTTTCTGTGAGGGGAATTGAATCCTCTCAATCTGCGGATCTCATACAAGGTATGTGGGATTTTGATATAATCCGGAATAGTGGAATATGTTCAAAGGAACTAATACTGTGATGGGATACAATGAGTAGGAAGTTAAGGTAGTATTAATCTTATAATGCCCTGATACCATGGTTAACCAGACCACATATCCAATTGTTCATCACCACCCTCTCTTTCACCACCTCAAAAAAATCAAACCATTGTTCCTGATTCAAAAAAAAATATATACCATTATCTCACCTCTTTCTCACCCTTCACCCCCTCCTCACACCTCACCGCAAAGAAATATATCTGGCCTTAACAACCCTCCTATCAGATACATTTCTTCTGAACCACAACCTATAGATAAAATAAATCCTAACCTTCTTAGCTCAGATGATCTAAAGGCAATCAATAATCTTGTTGCTAAACAGGTTGTAGTAAGGCTGAATCAAGGATCTGTCTGTCCAAAGCCAAAGCTAAATCCAAAATCCAAAATGTCGTTTGTCTGGATGGAAAGGAAACATAAGAAGCTGAAGTTCCCCAAATGGTCTACTTCGTTCATGAGTCACTCTAAGCCTCATGTCTTTCAAGACCCAGCTCATCATTATAGCCTAGCTACCTTTGACAAGCTCAAAATGCCTACGGTTCGCGCCAGACTCGGTTCTTATCAGATTCCCTGGATTGGATATCCAGATGAAGACAGAGCATAATCAAGGCAACTCTACCCCTTCCAACCAACCCTTATCTTTACCCATTTTCTTTTTATTTTACCTTTATCTTTTTATGAAAACCCTTTTTCAGTTTTTCACTTTTAATCTTCCAATTTCTGATGCTAATTTAACGAGGTTTTTCAATCATCTTTCCACTCTATTCACTTCCTTATCAAATTTAGAAATCCCTTCTTTCAGAATTTCCTGTTTGCAACCTTTTTGCTCATTGTGCTCAGTTTTTCCTTTAACTCTTTATTTTTTTCCCGTTATTTTTTATCTTACTTTCATTTTCTCCTCTGGTTTTTCTCTAACCTGGCACTATCTGGAAATTATTCCCTATGAACCACCCACGACTGCCAATCCTTCTGACCCTGCCCCTCATATTCATCTCCTCATGATGACTCTGCTAAAATGGCATCCACCATTATTGGCAAGGATCCAGTGGCTCGTTCTGAAATCAGTGGCCTTCGTGAGACGATGCAGACTGTCGTGTACTTCTCAACAAAATTGTTGAAAAACAAAACCTTTAGTTTTTATTTCCTTTGTCAGCAATGTATTGATCAATGATGGATAAATCAAAAGACATTTTTTTTCTCGAATATCGTTTATCTGTTGTTTTATCTTTCTGCTGGTGACGAAGGGGGATAAGTATGAAGAGAAATATTTTTATAATTATGAATATTTTTCTTATCAAAATAAAATCTTTAACTGAACTTAATTGATAAGACACTACGATCTTAAGTATAACCTTAACCATGCTTCTGAATACAATATGTAAGCATTAGTTCAGGGGGAGCTTGAATATCTTTATGAGCTCGAATATAATATTATAGGTTTAAATCTTCTTTTATTTCAAATTCATTAAAATCATAAGTCAATGTTTGTCACCATCAAAAGGGGGGAGATTGTTAAGACTACATCTTTTGACATCTCTGATTTTGATGAATCCAAACAAAGAATGATTTTAAGTGAACCTTGTGAAATCTACTAATGTGTGTATTAAGTGTGTAGATCATGAAGCAATAGTCTCATGACAAAGAAACAAAGTCTAATGATGTGTCTATGTTATGATGTGTCTTAACAAAGACCCAGCCTTTGTTTATTCCGGTAATGCGTCTGAGACTTTAAACCATCTAAAAGTCCATCGCTTCAAGTATATTCAAATACGAAGAATATTCTCTGATAATTTCGAAAAAAGATATTCGATTTTAGAAATCTCAAATCACCATTCCGCGCTTGATTATTCTTTTTGTTGCAAAAGGTAAAGTAAACTTTACTTGGTCATAGACCCGCATTGCACAAATAAGGAAAGTCGCGCAGCCCAAGTCTGAAAAGCAACAAGCAGTGCTCTGAATCAAACTGCACTCTGATAAAGCTATGCCAACCTATACGTTCAATTTGTCTTGAAGCTCACCAACAATTATAAACATTAAATGCAAGACCAGAACGACTCTTTGGCATTTATGAATGAAGAACAAAATAATACTCAGCAGAAGAACTCTCCTCAACGGATTTATCTCTTTTGAGTATAAATAGAAGACTTTGAAGGCTATTAAAGATACACACCGGAATACATTTACTAAAGCATTCATTAATCTCTAAAGCACTCAAAACTCTCTCTAGTTCTTCATAGAATACTTCTATGCTCAAATCATTAGTATTTATTGAGAAGTATTTATTGCGATCTTAGCTACCTTAAATATTTATTCACTCACCGAAGTGTTGTTCGGTAGATCTAAAAACTTGTAATCTGTGAAGCTGCTGCTTCATTAATCTCTTACCACTGGTAGTACCTGAAGAGGCTTGCTGAAAGAATACTTGTTTGAGCCTGGAGAGGCTAGGTGTGCAAACAATACTTATTTGCGCCTGTGGGTACTAGGTGTGCAAACAATACCTTTCCGTAACCTGATCAGTTATAGTGTAATACTTGGTAAAACCAAGGATTGGACGTAGCCCAAGGTTTGGGGTGAATTAGTATAAATCTCTATGTCTCTCCTCTCCAATTTAATCTTTTTGTTTGCTTTACATTAACTGTGCCAAATGGGTTAAAAAGTGAAAAGCTTTCTGTTACATCATATGCATCTTTGTCTTCTTTACCCAAAGTTTTGGTGTTTGCGAAAAGATAACTAAAACACAATTCAACAAACTCTGATTTATGGGATATCATTAATGAAGGTCCCCCTACACTCCAAAGAATGATGATGACACTGACAAACCTAAAGCTTAGTGGTCTACTGCAGAAAAGACTAAGTGGGAGGTAAATCATAAAGAAAGTTATTCTTTGATGAGCGTCCTAAGTCAGGAAGAATTTGAGAAGGTCCATGCATGTGGATCTACTAAGGAAATTTGGGATAATCTTGAAGTACCTCATGAAAGAACAACAAAGGTGAAAGAAACTAAGATAAATATGCTTGTACGAAAGTATGAGCTATTAACCATGGAAGATGGTGAAAGCATTGCTCAAATGATAGGACGATTTCAGACAATCACAAACAATCTAAAATCATTGGGAAAAACCTACACCAATGCTGAGAAAGTTGGTAAAATTCTAAGGAGTCTACCCAAATAGTGGAGACCTTTGGTTACTGCAATAACTCAAGGCAAAGATCTCACAACTCTTCAAATGAGTGATCTTCTTGGAACCTTACAAGTTCATGAATAGGATCTAAATGAAGACAGCTCAACAAAGAAAGGAAACTTTGTTGCCCTCAAGGTAGAAAAAACTTCTTCAAAGGCTCTTAAGGTTGAAGAAACAGATACAGAATCAGACTCCTCTGAAGAAGACTAAGATAATGATGATGAAATGTCACTAATAACTAGAAAATGAGGAAGCTATGGAAAAAGAAGAATTTCAGAAAGGATAAACCTTTCAAGAAGTTCCATAATTAAAAATACTTCACAGAAAACAACAGTTCTGATCAGTAACCCTTCAAAAAGTTGTACAAAAAGAAAAGGAAATGGGATTATGGCAACATGGGAAGATCTCGATGGCAGTTCATCAGATGAGGAAGCAAATATGTGTCTAATGGCAAATGATGATTCCGATTCTCGAGGTAATTTCGATCATAAGTAATTGCAAGATGCCTATGATTAATTGATTTAGGAACTTAACTCTTTAACTAAGGCTTTCAGAACACTTAGGAGGCTATATGTGAAACTCCTAAAAGAGCATGAACACAAGACACAAGAGTGTGACAGACTATCTCAGGAAAACAGTAAGCTTAAAGCTGAAAAGCTTAAGGCTGAGATGAAGTTGAGACGCCACAATCTGAAGAAGTTGTTAAACTTCAACAGAAGGTAGAAGAGCTCACCTCTGATCTTGCTCGTTTTGTCAATGGAAGATATTGTGACACCCTCTACCCCGCATACATATAAAAGCATATAAAAGATAAAATTAAACATTATAAAAATATACTTCATTTAATAAAGGAAATAAAATAACGGGCAGAGGTTGCCGCATTGCAACATGTTCAAATACGGAAATAAAACATATCATAAGCTTCAACAGCAACATAAACATAAAATCAAACCCAACCCTGATGTCGCATATAGAGCAGGTATAACCAAAATCCGGAATAACAAATCCTCGAATACAACCGAAACAACTAACTAAACAACTATTGAAAAACCGGAAGTCCTAACAAAAGTAGCGGCTCCTTGGAGTCACTCCTCAATGGGCTGATCGCCATCCTCTGCACATAGAGAAAAACATGCAACACAAAACATAGCAATGGGGAGTAAGAAACATTAACATAAACATAATGGCATGGAAGCAGTTAGCAAGACGGGCATACATCAAACAAGTATGTTATATCAGATAGCAATATCATAACGGTCATCATCACATAATGTGTATGCTATGCAATGCAGTTCTGCTTCACTCCTGTATTATACACTTGGATCCAATCTATCTCAGAATGACAACTTCGGGGTTAAATCTCCACATTGGCCACTAGGCACCAACGCCGGGGTAATCCAACTTACCTTGGTTGGACCCATTGGATAGCCGACGCACCTTACTCTTGGATGCGCCATCACGGGGTACCAAGTCCCACAGACGGCCAGATCGTCTTACTCACGGACAACCTCCCCTATGTTGCACATCCCTCGTTACCATCTCCAATACGTGAATGCATGTCAAACAACACACCATCACATTCACCACCTCCGCTTGGGCCCATAGGCTACCCAAGTTTTACCACCATCATCGCCTCGACCACTAGGCTATCGAGGATTATCATTTAACGTTCATCGTTAAGTCTTTTAATCACTCTGGCCATTCTACACCAGAGATTACCACCTCGACCACTCGGCTATCGAGGCCCCCTTTGCCACTTGGCTACCAAGGTACAACATTTTTTCACTTGTCTTTTGGTCTTCATGTTCCGTTGGTGTCTTATTAAATCTTTTTAAGTGTTTGAGGTGAAA
This sequence comes from Sophora flavescens, assembly GCA_030762895.1. Taxonomy (NCBI): domain Eukaryota; kingdom Viridiplantae; phylum Streptophyta; class Magnoliopsida; order Fabales; family Fabaceae; genus Sophora; species Sophora flavescens. Next base: position 129,536,923 of record CM061064.1, read on the forward strand.
ACCCCTATCTTAAACTGTTTTGTTTTCTGTTATGGGCAAGGGAGCACGGGCATGCTCCATATGCAGCACGGTTGTGCTGGCCCTTGAGTCAAGCACGGTCGTGTTGACTGTTAAGCACGACTGTGCTTAAAGAGCAAGGTCTATTCTGGGTTTATGATGGAGCACGAGCGTGCTCCTTATTAAGCACGATCGTGGTCAAGGGCAGGCCGCATTGTTCTGGGTAGCGAGGGTTGTAAACCCTTGACAAATTCCTTGGGGTAAAACATAGATTAAACCTATCGGCATTATTAAGTCCCTTAATTCTGATCTTATCACTTAGGCTTAATCTTTATGACTTATAGATTTTTGGGGAATTAATCCTTTAATTGGCTTCTCTCAAACTCTCACAAATCATTCCCTAGGGTCTTTCTAAACCTTTAGGCAAAGATCCTCACATCATCATTCACGTTCATGTCTTATTAACCAAAGTGGAAAAACCTCCCTTTTATCATTAACCTTTCATCATAGGTTAAACATCGTTTATCATTAATGTTCACAATGAACAACCAACAACCAATTCATGGCAATTCATTCAATCATGACATCAACATATAACATATTATAATTATAATAACAACATCATCATCAATGATCCAAATAACATATCATAACACATAAATCATGTTATCATGCCAAGACATCAATTCACATAAACATATTATCATCAAACATATACATCTAGTCATGTTATCAAACATAAAGGGTCATGGGAACCCTTCGTCTTACGCTACCCACAAGCCTACATACTCATATTGTCCCTTCTCCCCGTACCTGGTATGAAGATTCCTCTCTAAACAACATCGTTCTAACAGGTTCCCTCGATTGGCTCGATGAATCGTCTCAATCATTGGTCAACTTAAAAAGATTAATCAATTAGTTTTCCAATCAAAAGAATTTAAAAGGAAGCAAAAAGGGAAAGACGTTTACCTTACGATAATTGGCACTTAGCGCGTGAAGGACTCTCCTAAGGAGAACGCCAAGAACAGTCGGGTTCTAAGAAAAGGGAAAGAAACGGTTGTCGTCACACTTAGGGTTGCCTAAAGAGCCAATTTGAGGGTTGTAACTCGTACCCTCACAAATAGATGCCTATATATAGACTCAGGCCCGAACACAATCGTGCTTACTGTTGAGCACAGGTGTGCTCAACTTAGCGTCAGCGAGACGTTTTGACTGCTGAGCACGATCGTGCTCCCTATTGAGCACAGTCGTGCTTACATCACCGTCAGCGAGACGCTTGCAGCCTAAGCACGGGCGTGCTGGTGAATGAGCACAGGCATGCTCATGTACCAGAAAGGGATTTTAAGGCTAAATCCCCCACTTAACCCTTAACCAACAACTCTGGACTAAGTCCTAAGGACTTAACAACCAAACAAGCATACAACCAAGTGCTTAACGAAAAATGGGGTGTTACAGATATAATCTGGTTAAATTGTTAGGAAGTCAGAAACCCTCTCTTGATAAAACTGGTATAGGATTCATTGACCAGACACATCATAAAGTATCTAACAAATACTTAGGACAAAAGCCAAAAGCTCTTTATGATAAGGTCATTTCATATAAGGATAGCTATAAAAATTGTGAAAAAGCTGGACATGTCACGTCTAAGTGCATTCACAGAAGAAAGAAGTTATCATAAACTTCAAGAACTTACAAGAAAGGACCCAAAAAAATGGGTACCTAAAGCTTCAATTATTTGTTGCAGATATCCTTAATAGGATAAAAAGCACACATATCATGGTACCTGGACAGTGGCTGCTCACGACACATGACAGGAGAAAGGTCTATGTTCCAAGACCTCCAACCTAAAAAAGGTGGACATGTTACCTTTGGTGGGAACCAAAGAGGAAAGGTTATAGGGATAGGTAAAATTGGTGGGAGATCATCTTTACCATCTATCGCTAATGTTCTTTTAGTTGAAGGATTAGGACATAATCTGCTAAGCATAAGTCAATTATGTGATAATGGATACAATGTTTCCTTTACTAAAAAAGCATGCATAGTCAAAGACACCAATGGCAAATTTCTCTTTTCAGCAAACAGGCAACAAAATCTTTATTAGATTGATCTAACTCAACTGACTGATCAAAATGTGACTTGTTTTGTGTCAAGGGAAGATGAAAGATGGGTATGGCACAAGAAACTAGGGCACACAAGTATGAAACGGATAACTAAGCTTCAGAAGTATAGACTTGTGAAAGGCCTACCTGATATAAGTTTCAAAAAGGATGTCTTATGTGATTCTTGCCAATGTGGAAAGTGAGACACCCCGTTGTGCCCTGGTGTTTTATTAGATTAATTACCTTCTTAAATCAATTCTTAATTGCGTGCTTATCGTGAAAATACATAAAAATTAAAAACTTATTTAATTATAATATAAATTCTACAAATTTAAAACACAATAACTGTAACATATGTAAATACACACTTAGTTGTTCATTACAATACCAAGACACTATTGAGGGTATCCTCTCAGTAGGATCCCTAACAGGCATAAACTTAATAACAGACATACTTAACGGAAATATAAAAATGCTCCTTAGACACACTGGCCATAATGTCTATACTCTAATCGTCATGGATCACAGCTCGACCCCCAGCGTCGGATTCGTAAGGAGTTCCATCCAACTCCTCAACAATCTCTGTTTCGTACAGAGTTCCATCCAGCTCCTCAGCAACATAACCCTCCATCGGGACATCTAACGTAAACCAAAGTAACCTTGCTGGGTTTACAGTAGCACAGCAGCAGCTAGGGTTTCCATTGCACTTGGAGTCGAAGATGATCCTCCTCCATTATCAGTATTGTCGGCATTACCATTGATAGCTCCAATAATCCTTTCTGGAGTTTCGTCACCACTGTTAGTTGGACGTCCTCTTCCGCGAACCATGATTCTGTTAAAAGAAATCATCCGCTCTTATCAGTATGACATATAATACTACATAGGCAAGTATATAAATACCATATGCCAGACTAATATTAACCTCTCACATCAGATTCTGACACACAACCCAACTTCTAAGCATAGTCAACATTCGATGTGGATTCAACTAGACACGGTCAGTAACAACATCCTAAACCTCACAGTACTTGATTCTGATCGGACATAACCCACAGTCCGTTTTAGAACCAAACTGCTCTGATACCAAAATGAGACACCCCGTTGTGCCCTGGTGTTTTATTAGATTAATTACCTTCTTAAATCAATTCTTAATCGTATGCTTATCGTGAAAATAGGTAAAAATTAAAAACTTATTTAATTATCATATAAATTCAACAAATTTAAAAAACAATAACTTTAACATATGTAAATACGCACTTAGTTGTTCATTACAATACCAAAACACTGTTGAGGGTATCCTCTCAGTAGGATCCCTCACAGGCATAAACTTAATAACAGACATACTTAGCGGAAATATAAAAATGCTCCTTAGACACACTGGCCATAATGTCTATACTCTAATCGCCATGGATCACAGCTCGACCCCCAGCGTCGGGTTCGAAAGGAGTTCCATCCAACTCCTCAACAATCTCCGTTTCATACAGAGTTCCGTCCAGATCCTCAGCAACATAACCCTCCATCGGGTCTTCTAACGTAAACCAAATTAACCCACAAAAATACAAAAACATAGGGAATAAGAAACAGTTCTATCATCAAAAACGGAAAAGAGTCATAGTAAATCATACAGTAATTGTCACAGACAAACAACGCACATAACTAACAGATCACCGTCAAGTTAATATATCATCCTCTACCCCCAATCTCATGCTACTCAAAGACACCATAGTTGCACACCTTTTCCTAAGGTGGAAGTGGTCTCGCGAGAACTCTTGAGTTTTACGTGTATTATATTACCAATACACGGTGTATTATATTACCAATACACAGAAGTGTTTTACGTGTATTATATTACCAATACACGGTGTATTATATTACCAATACACATAAATGTTTTACGTGTATTATATTACCAATACACGGTGTATTATATTACCAATACACAGAAGTGTTTTACGTATATTATATTACCAATACACGTTGTATTATATTACCAATACACAGATGTCCTTGCGTATTATATTACCAATACACTTTTGTCTTTGTGTATTATGTTACCAATACACTTTTGTCATTGTGCATTATATTACCAATACACGGTCGTAGACAACAACACCTATACTTGAATCTCACCAACCCGTTTTAACAACATCCTAGTGCCTTAACCTTCCATTAAAACTTGACACATATTCTATGCCATAACACCTATTTAACATACATCATCTAGGTTAGGAACTTCTATATCATCATTATCCTCACACCCAAAACAATCATATCTTAGACAACATATATATCTTTGCTTAAAAACCACTAAGCATAATAATACAAACCAGGCAGATCATGCATAACACAATATCAATCAAAATATTCCCATACCACAAACATAGCACAAAAACAATTCAATAAAGGTAATAAAATCAAATCAACCATCAACAATATAAAATCAATCTAATATCGATAATCCTACAATCCCCGAATTGCCATTGGTTTTTCAGAAAATGTTTCCAATGTGATTTTGGTCTTGTCGATTACTCGACTACTAGTAGGGTTTAGGTCACCCTACAAAATTATTATATAATCTACTACTTATCCATTTCGACAATAGGTTGGTTCTTTCCCCCACCTGGGTTATCACCGGACTCCCGAACTCGAAGCTCGTCGTTGTCACACCACTAAGTACTAACTCCACCTTCTGTGAAGGTAAGGAGATTAGATGCTCGAAGAGGTATACCACGAGCGTCCTCGTTTCCTCCGCGATGGAAGTCTAAGGTTATGAACACAAAATCACAAGTTAAAATCAAACAAGAACACTAAACCACAAGGTATAGGTTCGGCCATGACTAGTTCTTAGGGTTAGAGATTCCCAAAAATTATACAACTCATGGATTTATGATCCTTAAGTGTTAGGAGTTCATAAACAATGATCACTTAACAAAGGTGAATTAAAATCCCACTAAGTTATAAACTTAGGGTATTCGGCCAAGGCTAGTAAAATAGGCTAGAATTCACTAAACATTCCAATCTCTTAGGTTTAGCATCCATATGTATTAAGGAGCTCAAAACCATGATGATTTTGGAAAAATAAGAACAAAGTATCCTAGGTCCATAACCTTCTAGGTTCGGCCTTCATAGGATTTATAGGTTAAAAATCTTTAAACTTTCCAATCTCTTAGACTTAGCATCCAAATATCTTATGGAGCTCAAGTCCATGATCATTTTGGAAAACAATGGAAACTTAAACATTCCAATCTCTTAGACTTAGCATCCAAATATCTTATGGAGCTCAAGTCCATGTTCATCTTGGAAAAATGAAAGTAATACATCCTAGCTTTAATAACATAGAATAAACAAGTAAGAAATCCTTAAACTTTCCAATCTCTTAGACTTAGCATCCAAATATCTTATGGAGCTCAAGTCCATGATCATTTTGGAAAACAATGGAAACTTAAACATTCCAATCTCTTAGACTTGGCATCCAAATATCTTATGGAGCTCAAATCCATGATCATCTTGGAAAACAATGGAAACTTACACATTCCAATCTCTTAGACTTAGCGTCCAAATATCTTATGGAGCTCAAGTCCATGATCATCTTGGAAAAAAATGAAAGTAATACATCCTACTTTAATAACATAGAATAAACAAGTTAGAAATCCTTAAACTTTCCAATCTCTTAGACTTAGCATCCAAATATCTTATGGAGCTTAAGTCCATGATCAATTTCGAAAAATAAAAACTCACATCCTAGCACCTAAACACTAAGTTTCGGCCATCATAGGATGATTTGAGGGAAATATTTTTTGTTTAATAATAACTCTTAGGTTTAGAATCACAAGGTATTAAGCGTTCTAAATCTATGATCATACTTGTAAAGTTGAAACATAGTATCCTAGGCTTGCTTATTCATATTTTCAGCCATCATAGAAACAAGTTATCAACACTTCCAAGACTTATAGATTTAAGATCAATGGATAGTTATAAACTCAAACACAAATTCCTAGGTCACAAATTCCAAAAGTTGAAACAAAAACTTCCTAGGTCACAAATTCAAGCATTTTGCCTTCATTGGAAGATATAGGTAGATATTTTTGTTTTACACAACCTCTTAGTATGTGAAAATATAAGTTAATACAAGACTATAGAAAGTGGTTTCAACTCAAAAGGAGTTTTCTAGCATTTTAGAGAGATTTTAGAAGTTTAAAGAATATAAAGAACACATAAAGTAAACTAAGAAATAAAAGATGAAACTTGCAAAAAGATTCATATGAGAGCATTACCCTTAGTATAAGGAAGACCTTTAATGAAGAACTTAAGTAGAAAAGATAAATAAAAACTAATGCTTTAAGAGCTTGAACTTTTAGAAGAAAGAAGAAGATGAAGGTTTAATGGAGGTTAAAGGAGGAAGATGATGAAGTTAAAATGAAAGGGGTATATATAGAGATGGGAGAGAGTGGCACGAAATTGAGGAGAAAGGAATGAGCTTGGAGAGCAAGTTTTGACCTTGTGCCTTGTTTGGTTGAAGAGGAAAGAGAAAAATAGGTTTTTAGAATATAATATGATATATTTCAAAAAGTCCATCAAGACCACTTTTTAGGAGGTAGCTTAGGCCATACCTCTAGTGAGTCACCTCACTCCCTCATCTCACCTCAAGCCTTTTATGTCTCCTATTCTGCTCCATTTCGTACCCGGTTGCATTTCCGATTGTAATTCTTCCGACGTTTTCGCCCGAGTAAAATACTATATTTTATTTTTGAAGGAAATTTTAAAAATAACCAAAGTTGAAGGAAACATAATAAAAACACTAACTATCTCGTTCACGGGTCAAAATTAGGTTTTCTGCATAGTAAACTTGTACCGACAGTGAAAACGCAGACCGGCTTTCATCTAAATTTTCAACCAAAAATTTTACCGTAACCCTCTACCATAAAGTATACTATGAATATGATTTTATTTTATTCAAAAACACTTTCTAACTCTCAAATTTAAAATATAATTTAATTATATTTTAACCGGTTGAACAGCATCATTAAAATTAGGCTGTTACATTACTACCCCTCTTAAAAGAAAATTTCGTGCTCGGAATTTACGTACATTAGAAAATATGTGGATATTGTTGTTGCATATCCTCCTCGCGTTCCCAAGTAGCATCTCCAGTAGTTTCATCCCATACGACCTTAACCAAAGGAATTTGTTTACGGCGAAGCTCCTTAATTCGTCTATCTGTGATCCTTATAGGTAAAGCCTCATGCTCTAGATTCGCTCGCAGTTGTATAGACTCAAACTCAATGACATGTGAATGATTGGGATAATACTTTCTCAACTAAGAAACATGAAAGTCATCATGAAGGTTGGAAAGATTGGGTGGTAAGGCAATTTGGTAAGCTACTAGACCAATTCGTCGAAGAATCTGAAAGGGTCCAATGAATCGAGGAGTAAGTTTTCTGGATTTGATAGCTCTGCCAATTCCAGTTTTCCGAGTAACTCTCAAAAACACTTGATCGCCTTCCTGGAATTCTAATGGTCTCCTCCTCTTGTCACTGTAGCTCCTCTGCCTATCATGTGCTTCCTTCATCTTTTCCCGTATCTTCCTGACTTGCTCCATAGTTTGTTGCACCACATCTGGACCCAAAACTTGGTTCTCACCAGTCTCATACCAACACAGTGGGGTCCTACACTTTCTGCCATACAAAGCCTCATATGGTGCCATTCCGATACTACTATGGAAACTATTGTTATAAGTAAATTCAATCGATGGTAAGAACTCATCCCAACTGCCAGTGTGCTCCAACACACAAGCTCTCAATAGATCCTCCAATGATTGAATTGTCCTTTCTGACTATCCATCAGTTTGGGGATGATAAGCAGAACTCATCCTCAACTTTGTTGCCAAGGCATTTTGTAATTGTCTCCAAAATCTAGATGTGAATCTAGGATCTCGGTCTGACACAATGCTCGATGGCACACCATGCAATCTAACAATTTCTTTCATGTAAATTTGAGTCAACCTTTCCAAATTATAACTTTCACCAATAGATAAGAAGTGAGCACACTTCGTCAACCTATCAATGATAACCCAAATCGCATCATGCTTCTTAGGAGTTCGTGGTAATCCGACCTCAAAATCCATAGCTATACTATCCCATTTCCACTTTGGGATATCTAAAGATTGTAATAATCCTGCTGGCTTCTGATGTTCAATCTTAGCTTTCTGACACACCAGACAAGATAAAACATACTCCGCTACTTCTTTCTTCATCCTTGTCCACCAAAACATTTTCTTCAAATCCTGATACATTTTTGTGGATCCAGGATGGAAACTCAATTTACTCTTATGTGCTTCCTCTAAAATCATCTTCCTAAGTTCTGCATCCTCTGGTACACATATTCTATCTCTAAACCTTAACACGCCATCCGTTCCTCTATTAAACTCAGAAATTTTACCTTCATCGATTCCTCTACTTACTTCCTGGAGGTATAGATCCTGAACTTATTTATCTTTAAGATCTTTCATAAAATCGCTACTAATAGTGATCATACTTAAGTAAATCTTATTCTCAACCAATTCCATTCCTAAGTTCAAATCCCTGAACTGTTCAAGCAATTCTAACTCCTTAACCATCATCGCAGACACGTGCAAGGATTTCCTGCTTAAAGCATCCGCTACCACATTGGCCTTCCCAGGATGGTACAGTAATTCAAAATCATAATCTTTGATAAACTCCATCCATATTCGCTGTCTCATATTCAATTCTTTTTTATCGAATAGATACTTCAGGCTCTTGTGGTCACTGAAGACATTAAACTTTGCTCCATACAAAAAGTGTCGCTATATCTTTAATGTGAATACTATTGCTACTAACTCCAAATCATGAGTCGGATAATTTCTCTCATGAATTCTCAACTGTCGGGAAGCATAAGCCATGACTCTTACCTCTTGCATCAGGACACATCCTAAACCTTGGTATGACGCATCATAATATACGTTAAATTGTCCTAGTGGAACTGGTAAGATCAACACAGGTGATGTAGTCAACCTGTCCTTCAGCTTTTGAAAACTTTGTTCACACTTGTACGTCCATAAAAAAGCTATATTTTTCCTCGTTGACTGCGTCATAGGCAACCCAATCTTCGAGAATCCCTCTATGAAACTCCGATAATATCCAGCTAGTCCTAGGAAACTCCGTACTTCACTTACTGACTTAGGTCGTTCCCACTTAAGAACTGACTCAACCTTAGCTGGATCTACGGCTATTCCTTCTTTATTAATCACATGACCAAGGAATTGTACTTCTTCTAGCCAAAACTCACACTTGGAAAGTTTGGCATAAAGCTGCCTATCCTTCAAAACTCGCAACACTAATCTCAAATGTTCCTCATGCTCTTCCCGCGTACGAGAATAAATAAGAATATCATCGATGAACACAACAACAAACTTATCGAGGGACGGTCTGAAAATTATGTCCATATAATCCATGAACACGGCTGGCGCATTAGTTACACCGAAAGGCATAACTAAATACTCATAGTTCCCATATCTCGTCCTAAAAGCCGTCTTGGGTATATCTTCCTTTCTTACTTTGATCTGATGGTACCCAGATCTTAAATCAATCTTAGAGAACACTACTGCTCCTTTCAACTGATCCATCAAATCATCTATCCTGGGCAACAGATACTTATTCTTAATCGTCACCTTATTCAACTGCCTGTAATCCGTGCACAATCTCGCACTTCCATCCTTCTTCTTAACAAATAACACTGATTCTCCCCACGGTGAAACACTCGGTCTGATAAACTTTTTTCCTAACATGTCATCCAATTGTTCCTTCAACTCTGCCAACTCAACCGGTGACATCCGAGAAGGAGCTATAGATATAGGCCCTGTCCCTGGTACAAGATCTATAGTGAATTCCACTTATCATTCCGGTGGCAAACCTGGAACGTATGGAGGGAAAACTTCAGGAAACTCTCTCACAATAGGCATAGAATCTATGCAGGGAGTCTCATTAGCCTCCACTGCGAAAAGCATCACAAACTGTTGAGAGTTGTCACTCCTCGTAGAAACTCCTTCATTGGCAGATGCTACACTAAAAGGTTCAAGAAATGATAAAGTATTGCTAGAACAATCTAGCACTACATGGTTAGCCGAAAGCCAATCCATGCCAAGAATAACATCTATCTGTTGCATAGGCAAACAGATAAGATCTACAATGAATGTCCTATTCTCAACAACGATAGGACACTGTAAACAAACAGACATAGTAGTCAAAGGATTACTGGTTGGAGTAGACACTGTGAGGGTATAAGGTAATTTGAAAACAGTTAAGTTCAAATGATCCACACACTCATGCGAAATAAAAGAATGTGTAGCACCTGAGTCAAACAACACATACGAGAGTCTACCAGCTATCAAACACATACCTTGTATAAGATCAGCAGATTGAGAGGATTCAGCTCCCCTCACGGTAAACACTCTTCCAGTGGCTTGAGGTTTGGCCACTTGTGGTCTTGCTCCAGGGACTCCTCTTCCAACTCCACCTCTATTGTCTCCAGTTCCTCTTCTGGAAACTATCGGTTGTTGCATAACCCTTTGTCTGCAATCTCGTGCCACATGACCTGGTTTCCCACAGTTGAAAAAGCTAGGCCTATTTGTACAGTCTCTAGCATAATGAGATCCTCCACATCTGAAGCAAACTAAGCCTTGTGGTTGCTGACCCGTTCTAGGCACTGGTGCTGGTGTCGGTGTTTGCCTGGGTCGAGCATATGGTCTCTATCTCCACTGAGAACCACTTTCTTCATGCCTCTGGAAACGTGATAGGTTAGGACCTCCACTCCTAAGTTGTTTCTATTCATTGTCCATCCTTAGGTCTATACTTTCAATGGCACTGCATCTCTCGACTAGTTCTGGAAAATACTGTATGTCAAGAGACACTACAGCCCTCTGCAGCTCATCTCTGAGTCCTTCCTCAAATCTTCTACATAGCCAGTCCTCACTTGGAAACCTCTGATAGAATTCCGAAAACTTGATCAAAGCTTCAAAGCGTGATGCATACTCACCAATAGACATGTTGCCTTGTTTGAGGTTTGTGAATTTCTTTTCCTTCTCACGTCGAACTAGACGCGGAAAATATTTTTCAAAAAAGCAATCGGTGAATAACTTCCAGTTAATGTTCCTATCCTCACCTTCCAACAGTCTTTTCTTTCCCTTCAACCAGAATTTTGCTCCTTCGGTTAACATGAAGGCAGCATATGTCACTTTCTTCTCCTCGTTGCAGCGCATAGTAGCAAATATCTTTTCGATCTCTTGTATCCACCATTATGCTTTCTCTGTGTCATACTCTCCTCGGAATTGAGGTTGTTTTCCGTTCATAAAATTAGTCAATCCGGCATCTTCAGCCGCTATCACCCTTCTCTGATTCTTAATTTATAGCTGTTCTTTGTTCATCTGTAGCATCTCAGCTTTCTGCAGGGTTTACAGTAGCATAACAGCAGCTAGGGTTTCCATTGCACTTGGAGTCGAAGATGATCCTCCTCCATTCTCAATATTGTCGGCATTACCATTGACAGCTCCAATAATCCTTTCTGGAGTTTCGTCACCACTGTTAGTTGGACGTCCTCTTCCACGAGCCATGATTCTGTTAAAAGAAATCATCCGCTCTTGTTAGTATGACATATAATACTACATAGGCAAGTATATAAATACCATATGCCACACTAATATTAACCTCTCACATCAGATTCTGACACACAACCCAACTTCTAAGCATAGTCAACATCCGATGTGGATTCAACTAGACACGGTCAGTAACAACATCCTAAACCTCGCAGTCCTTGATTCTGATCGGACATAACCCACAGTCCGTTTTAGAACCAAACTGCTCTGATACCAAAATGAGACACCCCGTTGTGCCCTGGTGTTTTATTAGATTAATTAACTTCTTAAATCAATTCTTAATTGCGTGCTTATCGTGAAAATACGTAAAAATTAAAAACTTATTTAATTATCATATAAATTCTACAAATTTAAAAAACAATAACTTTAACATATGTAAATACACACTTAGTTGTTCATTACAATACCAAAACACTGTTGAGGGTATCCTCTCAGTAGGATCCCTCACAGGCATAAACTTAATAACAGATATACTTAGCGGAAATATAAAAATGCTGCTTAGACACACTGGCCATAATGTCTATACTCTAATCGCCATGGATCACAGCTCGACCCCCAGCGTCGGGTTCGAAAGGAGTTCCATCCAACTCCTCAACAATCTTCGTTTCATACAGAGTTCCGTCCAGCTCCTCAGCAACATAACCCTCCATCAGGTCTTCTAACGTAAACTAAAGTAACCCACAAAAATACAGAAACATAGGGAATAAGAAACAGTTCTATCATCAAAAAGCGGAAAAGAGTCATAGTAAATCATACAGTAATTGTCACAGACAAACAATGCACATAACTAACAGATCACCGTCAAGTTAATATATCATCCTCTACCCCCAATCTCATGCTACTCAAAGACACCATAGTTGCACACCTATTTCCTAAGGTGGAAGTGGTCTCGCGAGAACTCTTGAGTTTTACGTGTATTATATTACCAATACACGGTGTATTATATTACCAATACACATAAATGTTTTACGTGTATTGTATTACCAATACACGGTGTATTATATTACCAATACACAGAAGTGTTTTACGTGTATTATATTACCAATACACGTTGTATTATATTACCAATACACAGATGTCCTTGCGTATTATATTACCAATACACTTTTGTCTTTGTGTATTATGTTACCAATACACTTTTGTCATTGTGCATTATATTACCAATACACGGTCGTGGACAACAACACCTATACTTGAATCTCACCAACCCGTTTTAACAACATCCTAGTGCCTTAACCTTCCATTAAAACTTGACACATTCTATGCCATAACACCTATTTAACATACATCATCTAGGTTAGGCACTTCTATATCATCATTATCCTCACACCCAAAACAATCATATCTTAGACAACATATATATCTTTGCTTAAAAACCACTAAGCATAATAATACAAACCAGGCAGATCATGCATAACACAATATCAATCAAAATATTCCCATATTACAAACATAGCACAAAACCAATTCAATAAAGGTAATAAAATCAAATCAACCATCAACAATATAAAATCAATCTAATATCGATAATCCTACAATCCCCGAATTGCCATTGGTTTTTCAGAAAATGTTTCCAATGTGATTTTGGTCTTGTCGATTACTCGACTACTAGTAGGGTTTAGGTCGCCCTACAAAATTATTATATAATCTACTACTTATCCATTTCGACAATAGGTTGGTTCTTTCCCCCACCTGGGTTATCACCGGACTCCCGAACTCGAAGCTCGTCGTTGTCACACCACTAAGTACTAACTCCACCTTTTGTGAAGGTAAGGAGATTAGATGCTCGAAGAGGTATACCACGAACGTCCTCGTTTCCTCCGCGATGGAAGTCTAAGGTTATGAACACAAAATCACAAGTTAAAATCAAACAAGAACACTAAACCACAAGGTATAGGTTCGGCCAAGACTAGTTCTTAGGGTTAGAGATTCCCAAAAATTATACAACTCATGGATTTATGATCCTTAAGTGTTAGGAGTTCATAAACAATGATCACTTAACAAAGGTGAATTAAAATCCCACTAAGTTATAAACTTAGGGTATTCGGCCAAGGCTAGTAAAATAGGCTAGAATTCACTAAACTTTCCAATCTCTTAGGTTTAGCATCCATATGTATTAAGGAGCTCAAAACCATGATCATTTTGGAAAAATAAGAACAAAGTATCCTAGGTCCATAACCTTCTAGGTTCGGCCTTCATAGGATTTATAGGTTAAAAATCTTTAAACTTTCCAATCTCTTAGACTTAGCATCCAAATATCTTATGGAGCTCAAGTCCATGATCATTTTGGAAAACAATGGAAACTTAAACATTCCAATCTCTTAGACTTAGCATCCAAATACTTATGGAGCTCAAGTCCATGATCATCTTGGAAAAATGAAAGTAATACATCCTAGCTTTAATAACATAGAATAAACAAGTAAGAAATCCTTAAACTTTCCAATCTCTTAGACTTAGCATCCAAATATCTTATGGAGCTCAAGTCCATGATCATTTTGGAAAACAATGGAAACTTAAACATTCCAATCTCTTAGACTTGGCATCCAAATATCTTATGGAGCTCAAATCCATGATCATCTTGGAAAACAATGGAAACTTACACATTCCAATCTCTTAGACTTAGCATCCAAATATCTTATGGAGCTCAAGTCCATGATCATCTTGGAAAAAAATGAAAGTAATACATCCTAGCTTTAATAAAATAGAATAAACAAGTTAGAAATCCTTAAACTTTCCAATCTCTTAGACTTAGCATCCAAATATCTTATGGAGCTTAAGTCCATGATCATTTTGGAAAAATAAAAACTCACACATCCTAGCACCTAAACACTAAGTTTCGGCCATCATAGGATGATGAGGAAAATATTTTTTGTTTAATAATAACTCTTAGGTTTAGAATCTCAAGGTATTAAGCATTCTAAATCCATGATCATACTTGGAAAGTTGAAACATAGTATCCTAGGCTTACTTATTCATATTTTCATCCATCATAGAAACAAGCTATCAAAACTTCTAAGACTTATAGATTTAAGATCAATGGATAGTTAGAAACTCAAACACATGATCATATTCAAAAAGTTGAAACAAAAACTTCCTAGGTCACAAATTCAAGCATTCTGCCTTCATTGGATGAGATAGGTAGATATATTTGTTTTACATAACCTCTTAGTATGTGAAAATATAAGTTAATACAAGACTATAGAAAGTAGTTTCAACTCAAAAGGAGTTTTCTACCATTTTAGAGAGATTTTAGAAGTTTAAAGCATATAAAGAACACATAAAGTAAACTAAGAAATAAAAGATGAAACTTGCAAAAAGATTCATATGAGAGCATTACCCTTAGTATAAGAAAGAACTTTAATGAATAACTTAAGTAGAAAAAATGAATAAAAACCAAAGCTTTAAGAGCTTGAATTTTTAGAAGAAAGAAGAAGATGAAGGTTTAATGGAGGTTAAAGGAGGAAGATGATGAAGTGAAAATGAAAGGGGTATATATAGAGAGGGGAGAGAGTGGCACAAAATTGAGGAGAAAGGAATGAGCTTGGAGAGCAAGTTTTGACCTTGTGCCTTGTTTGGTTAAAGAGGAAAGAGAAAAATAGGTTTATAGAATATAATATGATATATTTCAAAAAGTTCATCATGACCACTTTTTAGGAGGTAGCTTAGGCCATACCTCTAGTGAGTCACCTCACTCCCTCATCTCACCTCAAGCATTTTATGTCTCCTATTCTGCTCCATTTCGTACCCGGTTGCATTTTCGATCGTAATTCTTCCGACGTTTTCGCCCGAGTAAAATATTTTATTTTATTTTTGAACGAAAATTTTCAAAATAACCAAAGTTGAAGGAAACATAATAAAAACACTAACTATCTTGTTCACGGGTCAAAATTAGGTTTTCTGCACAGTAAACTTGTACCGGCAGTGAAAACGCAGACCGGCTTTCGTCTGAATTTTCAACCAAAAATTTTACCGTAACCCTCTACAATAAAGTAGACTGAATATCATTTTATTTTAATCAAAAACACTTTCTAACTCTCAAATTTAAAATATAATTTAATTATATATTAACCGGTTGAACAATATCGTTAAAATTAGGCTGTTACATCATGTAACACCCGGGTGCCGACGAGGGCGGGGAGTGGTCGTTGGTGCAAGAAGGCACGGACAAGGAGCGGCTCCTGGCAGGCTTCTAGGCGGAAGGACACATGAATGAACCGATAACACACCCGAATGAGAGGGATCCTGAGACTGTGTAAGTATAGGACTATACAGTTGAGGAATGCTTATATGAATTGATTGGTACTACCTATACCAACAAGATGCATCTTCTTTTCGGAAGCCCATCACTTAAGAACTCCACAGTTAAGCGTGCTTGACTTGGAGCAATTCTGGGATGGGTGACCTCCTGGGAAGTTTTCCAGGAAGTGTGTGAGTGAGGACAAAGCACGTTGAAAAGACCCATGTTGGTATGTGGGGACAGTTGTCAATCCATAGAGCAGCCAGGGATGTTACAAATGGTATCAGAGCGGCACCTCTCGCAGTACGGTGTGGTTCGGGGACGAACCAAGCGGAAGCTGGTGGGCATGTAACACCCGGGTGCCGACGAGGGCGGGGAGTGGTCGCCGGTGCAAGAAGGCACGGACAAGGAGCGGCTCCTAGCAGGCTTCTAGGCGGAGGGACACATGAATGAACCGATAACACACGCGAATGAGAGGGATCCTGATACTTTGTAGGTATGGGACTATACAGTTGAGGAAGGCTTATATGAATTGATTGGTACTACCTATACCAACAAGATGCATCTTCTTTTCGGAAGCCCATCACTTAAGAACTCCACAGTTAAGCGTGCTTGACTTGGAGCAATTCTGGGATGGGACCTCCTGGGAAGTTTTCCAGGAAGTGTGTGAGTGAGGACAAAGCACGCTGAAAAGACCCGTGTTGGTCTGTGGGGACAGTCGTCAATCCATAGAGCAGCTAGGGATGTTACATAAAGCAAGTTAAATCTAGCTTTAAACCCAAGAATCTGGTATCTTCTTCTAGACCATTACAATTGTTGCATATGGATATGTTTGGTCCAGTGAGTGTTGATAGTAAGGCAGGAAAGAAATATGATTTTGTCTTAGTCGATGATTATTCTAGATATACATTGGTACTCTTCTTAATCCACAAGGATGAGTCATTCAAGGATTTTTCCATATTCTGTAAGAAAGTACAGAATGAGCAGGGATTCTGTATCTCAACTATCAGAAGTGACCATGGGGGAGAGTTTGAAAATGAGCACTTCAATACATTTTGTGAAGAGAATGGTATCTCTCACAACTTCTCTGCTCCTATAACTCCTCAGTAGAATGGAGTAGTAGAAAGGAAGAATAGATCTCTACAAGAGATGGATCAAACAATGCTCAATGAATGCAAACTCCCAAAGTACTTATGGGATGAGCAGTAAATACTGCTTGTTATGTACAAAACAGAATACTGATAAGACCCTTCTTGAATAAAACTCCATATGAATTGTGGAAAGGTAGAAAACCCAACATCTCTTATTTCCATGCTTTTGGATGTGAATGTTTTATCTTAAATACTAGAGATCAACTTGGAAAGTTTGTTTCAAAAGTAGATAAGACTATATTTCTTGGTTATTCGGAAACTATTAAAGCTTTTAGAGTTTATAACTCTAAAACGGAAGTCGTTGAGGAATCCATTCATGTCAAATTTAATGATGGTTTAAAGACTGATAGGAGACTATCAGATCTTGAAGATGATCTTGCAGGTTTAGATCTTGGAAGGCAAGACAATCAGACTGAAGATAACTTAAAGAATGGGGATTCAGAAGTTCCTACTCAAGCATCTGATCCACCTGCTCAACAATCGTCTGACACTGAACACAGACGAGACTAGAAGTTCAAAACTCATCATCTTGGATAATTGATCATTGGTAACCCCTCTCAAGGAGTTAGAACCAAATCAACATTCAGAGATTCAAACAACATGGCATTCCTATCTGAAATTGAACCCAAGAATATCAAAGAAGCTCTTGAAGATGAAAGCTGGATTTTAGCCGTGCAAGAAAAGCTAAATCAGTTTAAAAGGAATGTTGTTTGGTTCTTAGTTCCAAATGAAAAAGGAAAATCAATTATTGGAACAATATGGGTATTTAGAAACAAGCTCGATGAAGATGGTAAGGTAGTCAAAAACAAAGCAAGGTTAGTAGCTCAAGGCTATAATAACCAAGAAGGTATGACTACACTAAAACTTTTGCACCAGTAGCTAGAATAGAAGCGATTCGCATACTTATGTCATATTCTGCACAACATCAAATCACTTTATTTCAAATGGATGTTAAAAGTTAAGTTCTCAATGGAATAGTTGAAGAAGAGGTAAATGTTAAACAACCACCTGGTTTTGAAGATAGTGTCAAATCAGATCATGTTTATAAGCTTAAGAAAGCCCTTTATGGATTAAAAAAAGCCCCTAGAGCTTGGTATGATAGAATTAGTTCTTTTCCTAAGAAGATTGGTTTCATTAGAGAAAAAGTTGACACTACTCTCTTTAGGAAAAGCTCTAAAAGGGATTTCATTATAGTACAAATCTATGTTGATGATATTACCTTTGGTGCTACTAATTAAAAACGCTGCAAAGAGTTCTCCAAGCTTATAGAGAATGAACTTGATATAAGCATGATGGGAGAATTAAAGTTCTTCCTTGGTTTGTAAATCAAACAGACAGATGATGGAATATACATCCATCAACAAAATATACCAAGGAGATCTTAAAAAATTATAAACTAGATACAGCAAAACCCATGAAAACTCCCATGGAAGCAAATGCAAAATTAAACAAGGATGGAGAAGGTAAAAAGGTATATCAACCTATCTGCAGAGGTATGATTGGTTCTCTTCTGTACTTAACTTCGAGTAGACCTGATATTCAATTCAGTGTCTGCATGTGTGCAAGATTCCAATATGATCTTAGAGAATCACATCTCGAGGCTGTTAAAAGAGTATTTAGATATTTGCTTGGAACCACTAATATTGGTTTGATGTGTTTAAGAACACAAGAATACATATTAGTTGGATTCTGTGATGTTGATTATGCTGGAGACATAGTAGAAAGAAAAAGCACAAGTGGAGGATGTCAATTCATTGGAGCAAGCTTAGTCTCTTGGACAACCAAAAGACAGACTACAATTGCTCTATCTACTGCAGAGCCAAAATACATTTCAACTGCAAGCTGTTGCTCACAGCTTTTATGGGTAAAACATCAACTTGAAGATTATTCTATCTCTGAACATAATATATCTGTTTGGAGTGATAATTCTAGTGTTATCTGTTTATCTAAGAATCTCATACAGCATTCTAAGGCTAAGAACATAGAAATTAAACATCACTTCATAAGAAACTATGTTCAAAAAGGTGTTTTTGACATCAAGTTTGTTAAAACTGAAAATCAGTGGGCTGATATATCAACAAAACCCTTAGCTGAAGACAGGTTCGTATACATTAGAGATAACCTGAACATGCATTTCATAAATGAATAATGTTTGATGGAATGTGTCTGATATGAGTAAAAGCATCTGCTGACGTTGATTAATGACTGAGACTTTACATTGCAGTTTTCTAAAATGTTTTTCAATTCAAAATGTTTTGTCTTTATTATTCTCAACTATTCTTTCTAAAACCTCTCTCTTAAAAGCAAAAGCCTTCTCTCAGAAACCCTTTACTGTTTCAAAAAGCTTTCTCTCTCTCTCTCGTGCGATCAAACCCCTTTTCGAAACCCTTCATTTCCATCCTCTCAAACCCAAATCCATGGCACCCAAAGGACCCTCACAGAAACTCGTACATGCTGCTACTCGATTGGGAATGAGCATCGAGGACATATCTATGATTGCACCTGGAGGATTTGCCAAGAGGAACAAAATCATTAAAGGAGGTATGAACGTGATGCCCGAATTGGAAACTTCTCAATGGGTCAACTTCTTCAATTTAAATGAACCAGTTTACCAACTGTTGCTTTCAGTGTTTCGGGAAAATCTGTGAAGAAAGGATGTCTCAGGCCCTGATCTCCATTTGAACTTAGTGCAATAGAAGACCTTATTCGTTCACTCTCAACAGCATCCAGAAATCAACTGGTTGCCCTAGGCAAGGTTCTGCTTTTACGGATGACTGGGAAACTCAATATTTTTTTTTTAAGCAAAGAAAGGCATATACAGAGGCATCACAATGGCTAAAGTCCCAACTATGTTGACACCCCAGAAGCCACCAATCATCTGTGGAGCACCTTAAATTTATTTAAAAGATAAGAAAAGTACAGAAAGATCATGGAGGGACATAAACCAAAACCCATGAAAGAAAACATTATTTAAACCTGAAAAAAGGTAAACCTACTCTATTTCTAAAGAAGTCATCTCTAATGAAATTAGTAACAAATCCCACCATCCCAAACCCTCAATACAAGTACCATGAGAGGCTAGCTTATCAGCACAAGAGTTGCCATCTCTAAAAATGTGAGATACATGGAAGGTCATTTTAGATATCAAAAACATGCATTTCCTCCATCTGTTTCTTAGCTTCCAAGGAACCAGAGAATGATTCTCAAATGCCTGAACCACAAGTAAGGAATCACATTCAAGCCAAATAATGCGCCATCCTTTTTCAAAAGCTAGCTCAATAGCCCACAAGGCTCCAATTAACTCAGCATTTATGGCAAAAGACACACCAATATTTTCTACAAAACATCCAAAGGCATCTGAGGATGAATTCCTGAAAATACCCCCACATGCAGCAGGCCATGGATTCCCTTTGGCAACTCCATCAGCATTACATTTCATCCAGAGACCAATAGGAGGGTGCCAATCCACCTGCTTGATACACAAAGATTTGGCTGGCTTCACCTTAACTTTGAAGAACTTCAGGAAGTGGAAATCCTGCAGTGAAGAGTTCATATGTCCTGTACTGAACCTACATTGGCAGAAATCATGCTAATAACATAATCAATAGTAAAAGATTTATTATCAAATCTTAATCTATTTCTGCAAAACCAAATGATCCGAACTATATTGATCACAGCAGCAATATATGTATGGACAGCTTGAGAAGAATTAAAGTGACTAGCAAAGGATAAAATATCCTGCAATGAGGTGCAATTCAGAGTTAAGCCAGCAACATTCCCAAGCCAATTCCAAAGTGATTTGGCAAAGCAGCAGTCAAAGAACGGGTGGCCAGATGATTCTGCATTAGACATGCAAAAACAGCAAGTTGAAACCACAGTACAACCCCTTAGTCTCAAGTTCTCATCTGTTGGCAGCTTCTGAAGAATAAGTCTCCAACACAGTAATGATTTAGATGGAGGGATGAAAGAGTGCCTGAGCATCTTACACCAGTCCAGACCAGATCTTGGAGGATTGGGGAAAGAATAGGCATCCTTTAAGGCCAGAGAACCAGAATAGGTAGAGTTCCACATTCTCTCATCCAAGCAGCCAAAAGGAGGAACATGAGCTTTCTTCAACAGGTCTAACAATTGAGGAAACCTTTGGAGCAAGGCATTTGGAATACACCATTCATCCTCTTTAATGAAGTCAGAGACTTTTGCTTGAAAGGAATTGTGCAAGGCAGTAGGGATGCTCAGAAGGTCTACCAAAGGCTCAGATAGTCAACAATCAGTCCAAAAATCAATCTCAGCAACATTGCCAATCAACCATGATGAATTATGCAGGACAGTGCTGATTAGAGGTTTTAATCTAGGCCAGATAGAAGAGCCTATATGATGACTAATCGCAGTCTTGTTTCTGAAAACCCTGGCTCTTAATAGGACAGCCCATTGATTGCTAGAGGAGATCAAATTCAACCACAGCTTCAACATAGCTGCATTGTTTATGCTTCTAAGTGATCTTAATCCCAAACCACCTTCATTCAATGTCTTATAAACTTTATGCTATGCAACTGTAGCAATTTTCTATTCTGGATGTCACCACCTCAAATAAAATTTCGGATCCACTTGTCCACTTCCTTGATTAAGCTTACAGGCCAAGCATAAATCAGAAAACTGTAATTTAACATGCTATGAATGACTGATTTGACCAACTGAACTCTACCAGTCATAGATAGCAGGGAGGACTTCCAAGAGGTCGGCTTTGATTTAATTCTATCAGCTATAGATATTGGGTGTTGTTTTCTTGGCTTAGCTTTAAAAATAGGAATTCCCAAATAAGTGAAGGGCAAAGCACCAACTCTAAAACCAAGGAACTCAGTAGTTGCAAGTTTTCTTCTAGCAGTAAAAGAACCTACATAGAAGGTTGATTTGATTTGATTAATAACCTGGCCAGAATTTAAGCCATATCTGTGAAAGAGCTGCATCAGGTTATTTAGATTCCTTTGAGATCCTTTGCAAAAAATCAGGATGTCATATGCATAAAGGATATGAGAGGGAACAGCAGAACTTCTGGCACCAAACATAAACTGAAGATCACCATTCCTAACCAGATTTGTGATTCCTTGACTTGAAACCTCCTCTGCTAAGCAAAACAGTAAGAGGGACAAAGGATCTCCTTGTCTCACCCCTTTAGAACAAGGAAAATAACATGCGTACTTGCCATTAACAGAAATAGATAATCTAGTAGAACTGAGGATTGATTCGACCCAATTGTAGAACATACTATCAAAACCAAAAGCATGTAGGATCTTAAGAAGGAACCTCCAGTCAATTGTGTCAAAAGCCTTCCTAATGTCAATCTTCATAGCCAAATTACCACCAAAGGCCTTCTTGTCCAACAAGTTGATACCCTCAGAGGCTAGACAGATACAATCCCCAATCTCTCTTCCTTGGATAAATCCTCTTTGATTAGGGGAAATAATTTTAGCAGCAATCTTGGACAACCTGTTAGCTAAGATCTTTGTAATGATCTTAAACGTAAAATTGGCTAGATCTATTGGTCTAAACAACTCAACCTTATTAGTATTTGGCACTTTTGGAATAAAGACAATTAGATTAGAATTGAAACCAGGAAGAAGCAAGACATGCTTAAAGAATTGCAGCATACCACCTACCACATCTTGCTCAATAGTATCCCAGTACTTTTGGAAGAAGAAGGCCCCAAAACCATCTGGATAAGGGGCTCCATCAGAGTTCAAATTAAAAACAGCATTATTAACTTCAGAAACAGAAGGGAAGTTGGAGAGCATAAGGTTGTCAACCTGAGAAACTGAAGGAACAATAACCTCATTCACAAGGTCGTCATCATCAACACAAGCATTATCACCTTTAAAAAGATTCTCGTAGTAATCAACAATATGGGATTCTAAAACAGCAGGATCAGTAATGACTTCCTCCTCCTTTTTCAACATTGTGATCTGCTTGGATACATTCCTAACCTTAGTCAGCTTATGAAAAAAGGCAGTGTTTCTATCACCATGTAAGTGCCAGTTCACCCTAGATTTTTCATGCCAAAATTCCTCTTGATCATGAAGAGCGGATTCCAATTCTAATTGAGCAGACTGCTCCTGATTACAAAGATCATCATTGAAACCGTCAACATCCAGCTGATTCTGAATCTGGTCCAGCTCATCCATAGAAGACTTCACCTAACATTCATATTGCCAAAAACAGGTTTGTTCCAATCCTTCAATTTTAGTTTCACTGCTTTCAGCTTCTGAGATAAAATACTCATATGACATCCTTGAAAACTATCATTCCAAACTTCTTTAATAATCTTTTCACAATCAAGATTATTGGTCCACATCCTTAAGAACTTGAAAGATGAAGGGAAAGAATGGATTTCCTTCTTAAATTCCAACAGCAATGGAAAGTGGTCAGACTTGGATTTGGTCAGAGTGCAGCAAGAAACACTAGACCAGAAATCCAACCAAGAGTCATTGCAAATTGCTTTGTCAAGTATTTTTTCTGTTAGATTCCTACCCTTCCTACCATTAGACCAAGTAAAATTCACACCCCTAGTCAAAACATGAGTAAGGCAGTTACTTCTTGTCAGTCTCTAAAATCCTGACAAGGAATTTGAGATGGCAGACCTTTCCCCCTATATTCGTGAGCACCAAGCACCACATTATAATCACCAAAGAAACACCACGGGTTCTGATAGTTGGATTGCAGATGATTAACCTCCTGCCAAAGTCTTCTTCTATGCATGTAGGAAGTGGAAGCATATATGGCAGATAAACAAACTAATTGACCATTTAAATCAATGGAAATGGAAACATGCTGATCAGCTAAAGCCAGCACAGTAGGACTTAAATTCTCAGAACAAACACACCATAAATTAGACTAAAGAAGACACCTATCACTCACAACAAAAACCTTCAAATTCAACTTCTTCCAAAATATAGGAGGAAACTTACTTTTATCCATCCAAAGCTCAGCAACAAAAACAAAATCAGGTTTGTGCATCACACAGAGCTTCTTCAAAGCCAATATTGTTGGGGAATTGGCAATCCCTCTCACATTCCAGAAGAGACACTTCATTGGGGAAAATTTTGTTTCCCTGCCCTTGCTCGGGTTGAATAATCAGATTGGCAGTCTTTTTATTCTGCCTTAGCTTCTTTTTCTGGGACTTCATTAACACAACTTCAAAACCATCCTTAGGAGCATTAGGATCCTCATTGGGGGAGAGATTGGTGACTTCCAATTGAGTTTCTTCCACCAAATCAGCCCATCTATTTGTCAAAGTAGCCAAATCTTTAACCACTCTCTCTGGAATATCCTCATCAGAATTAACAACTCTAACATTGCTAGCATTATTAGAAATCTTGAACTCAGAGCCTTGGATCGAATCAGAGCCATTTGCAGGTAGTTACTAACATTGTTATGTATGTCCTAAGATGTAAAAGGAGTTGCTTCTTCATCAAACACAGTTTCTATCGAGTCCTCATCATCATTATGTTGAGGGATAACTAAAAGGTCAACCGAATCCTTCCTAGTAATAACAGGATTCAAACTCCTTCGAAGATCTGAATCCACAACTATATCTGGACCTTCAATAGGATCAAGTTGAGGGATATGGGAAGTCTCTTGCAAATTCTCTTTGCAAGTCTGACCTTGATCCTTCTGATCATGCTCAATCAAGACAACCTTGCCCTTAACCAAAGAAGATTTCTAATGCACCACAGGATCAAGTTCTTGAGGAGTCTTTTCAATCTTCTTAGGAACATATCAAGCCACAGTTTTCTTGGTTCCTAAGTTACCTTTGTCAAATTCTGCATTCGTACGCTTGCAATGTGAAAGGGTGTGTCCTATAACAAAACATGATGAGCAAAACGTAGGCAGTTTTTCATATTCTATATATGGTGAAGAAACTGTGCTTCAGGTTTTGTACGGGGTATCTAACCCTAGGAATAAAGCTGCTTCTAAGCTAATTCCAAAAGGAAGGTTCTTGCATGTCTTGCTAATTAACTGTGTAATGCCAAGAATCAGCGCTCATGATGATGTCAACAAGATGGATAGGTTTGCCCTATTTCATCTCTTGAGCATGATGAATATTGATATCAATGATCTGATTTTTAAGTACATGCTGAGGATGGTCACGCCCCAAATCAGGACTTTCTACACCTATGGATCCGTTGATTACTAAACTTCTAAACATCACGGGCTTCCCCCTCACTGGCAAGGTTGATATGGCTACTACCATAGATGAAAGAACTATTTCTCAGATGAAGCGGAGATTCTGATGAAGATGATAAGAAGAAAAGATCTTCAGATGAATCTGAAGAGGAAACTAATGAGTCTGATGACTCAAAAGCACAGAGGTGTCTGTACCTTTGGACCCCAAAGTCGGACCAAAGCTTCAAGTGAAAAGGAAGCTGGTCATCTCAGAAGCATCTGATGATGATGATGACCAACCAATTTCCAAGGTTATGAAGAAGGAATTGCCTAAAGAACAAGTTGTTGCCCCTCGCAAGGAATTAAAGAGGAAAGCTGCAATTGCAGCTACACCAGTAAGAAGATCTACAAGGCTGAAGGTAGCCGAGTCTGTGTAGCTCCCTCTACAACCAGTTGTCTCACCAATTAGGTCATCTGAACTCGTACCTCCTCCACCCATTGTTTTATCCTCACCATCCAACTCTTCCTCATCTTCCTCTCATAACTCCCCTCTTCACAACCAAATTTCTATTTCTGAAAATTTACTTGCTTTATCTCTTCGAGATTTCGACTTGAATCTCACTCCAGAAAACCCCTCACCACAACCTAACCCTCATAACTCACCAGACCACATCTCCAATCATTCATCATCACCCTCTCCCTCACCACCACAAGAAAATAAAACACTTGTTCCTGTTTCACAAATTTTTGATTCCACTATCTCACCTCTTTCTCACCCTTCACCTTCTCTTCACACCACACCACAAAGAAACTTATCTACAACCAACAACCCTCCTCTCATATACATTTCTTCTAAACCACAACCTATAGATCAAATAAACCCTGACTTTCTTAGCTCGGATGATCTAAAGGCAATCACCAATCTTGTTGCTGAGCAGGCTACAGTAAGGCTTAGTCAAGCCTCTTGGAAATACAGAACAAACCCTACTGCTCGCATGAAGCCTAATACAGTGTTGAAAATATATCATGATCGAGGATCTGTCTGTCCAAAGCCAAAGATGAATCCTAAATCCAAGAAGCCGTTTGTTTGGCTAGCAAGGAAGTATAAGAAGCTGAAGTTCCCTAAGTAGTCTACTTCTTTCATGAGTCATCCTAAGCCTCATGTCTTTCAAGACCCAGCTCCTCACAATGGCTTATATATGTTCAACAAGCTCAAGACCCCTATAAATAGAGCCAGACTCAGTTCTTATCAGATTCCCTGGATAGGATATCCAGATGAAGACAGAGCATAAACAAGGCAACTCTACCCCTTCCAACCAACCTTTATCTTTACTCCTTTTCTTTTTATTTTACCTTTATCTTTCTATGAAAATCCATTTTCAATTTACACTTTTGATTTTACAATTTCTGATAGAAATCTATCTTGGTTTTTTAATCATCTTTCCCCTCTTATCATTTCTTTATCATGTTTTGAAATTCCTTCTTTTAGAATTCCCTGTTTGCAACCTTCTGCCTCGTTGCACTCAGTTTTTCCTTTAACTCTTTCTTTGTTCCCCATTTTCTTTGATCTTACTTTTATTTTCTCCTCTGGTTATTCTCTTCCCTGGCACTGTCTGGAAATTGTTTCTTATGTACCAACCACGACAGCCAATTCCTCTGACCCTGGCCCCTCCTTTTCATCTCCACATGATGATTCTGCTGAAATGGCATCAACCATTATTGAAATGGATCCTGTGGCTCGTGCAGAAATCAGTGGTCTTCGTGAGACGATACAGACTGTTGTGGCACTTCTCAAGAAAATTGTTGAAAAACAAAGCTCTTAGGTTTTATTTCTTTTGTCAGCAATGTATTTGTCAATGATGGTTAAATCAATAAAATATCCTTTTCTCATATGTATTTTCTCTGATTTATCTTTTTGATGATTACAATAGGGGAGAAAAATATTAATTTTAAGTATCATGAAAACTATTAAGTATTAATATCATTCTGAATCTGAATAATATCTTTAACTGAACTTAATTGATAAAACGTTATGATCTTGAGTATAACCTTAACCATGCGTCTGAATGTATTATGAAAGCATCAACTCAGGGGGAGCTTGAATATCTTTATATAATACTCTGTGTTTAATTCAGCTTTTATTTCAAGTTCATTAAAATCATAAGAAAATATTTGTCATCATCAAAAAGTGGGAGATTGTTAAGACTGCATCTTTTGACATCTCTGATTTTGATGAATCCAGATAAAGAATGATTTAAAGTGAACCTTGTGAAATCTATTAATATGTGTATTAAGTGTACAGATCATAAAGCAAGAGTCTCATGACAAAGAAACAAAGTCTTAATGATGCGTCTGTATTATGATGTGTCTAAACAAAGACTGAGTCTCTACTAATTTTGATCATGCATTCGAGACTGCAACTCAACTGAAAGTCCATCGCTTAAACTATATTCAAATACGAATATTATTCCCTGATAATTTCGAATAAAGAAATTCGACCTCAGAAAGCTCAAAGCACCATTCCGCGTTTAAAGATTCTTTTGTTGCAAAAGGTAAAGTGAAGGACCGCATAGCACAAATAAGGAAAGTCGCGTTGCCCAAGTCTGAAAAGCAACAAACACTGTTGGAACCAAAGTGGTTTTGATTTAAATAATCTCTACGTTTTGATGTTAACAAAAGGATTAAATTTGCTTGGCAAAGTGTTAGTTGAAATCTAACATGTGCTTTCAGTTATGCAGGAATATTTATAATATAAGTAATGGAAACTTGGGATAAGTTTTCGTTGGACTCCTTGAGAAAAATACGCGTCCACCCTTGTAGATGAATTCTCTAATATTGGTAAAGTTATTTATCTATTTAATTGAGTAGGCTAGTTTCTTTAAGTAGACGAGGCACTAAATGTTTACTAGTCGGAAATCAAGATAACTTAGTTAGATTCAGCAAGTCCAAAGACTTGATAGTAGACGTGTCTAGCTTGGCACGTCAGCAGACAGGAATAATTGGTAGGATTGAATGAACTGAAAGATAAAATAATCAAGTAGACGAGCTCTAAGTGCCATGTCACCAGACGGAGATTATGATAACTCACTGAGGTATAGCAAGTCCAAAGACTTGATAGACGAGAGGATATGCCACATCAACAGACGACCAAAATAAAATATTGAACAGACTTAGTCTCACATAAGTAGGCGGAGTTCTTAAGTAGACGAGCTCCATCTCTTGAATGAATAAATGCAATCCGAATCTCTTGAATTTATCTTAAATGATTGATATTTATTTCTATAGAATATTTGTTCTTCACATGTGTTTTATCTGCTTTAATGTTTTACCTTGTTGTAAAAGAAACATAGTACCATCAAAGAAATGCAAAAAGCAGAATCGTACAATGAGAAACTGCAAAACGATCTATACGATGACAAATTTATGGCTGGAAAAAGCTGGATTGTACACAAAGGAGGAACAACAAGTTTTCAAGCTACAATGCTCAGAGCAGTGAGCCTCCATTTCGTGCTACCTCGATAACCAAGAGTACTTTTCAGCATTGTCACAATCTAGCTATCGGTCACAACGGATATCATGCATTCAATGCTATCTCTGAACGGGACTATTCAAAATAACCACTGAAGAAATACAAGTGAAAAGGAAGGTCGCTATAAATAGAAGACCTCAAGTTCTGAAGAATAACTTTTTGCCAATCGATAATCACTCATTCTAATTTCCTTTTAAAGAGCAAGGTTTGTATTCTTTAGTTTGAATATTGTTGCAATATTCAACTGATCTTAAATTTTCATATCCTCACACATAGTGAGTTAAGAAGATCATAAGTTAAATCTCTTTGTTAGAGTTAGAGCCTGGAGAGGCTTGGTAAGAAAGGAATACTTGTAAGCCTGGAGAGGTGTTGAATACTTGTTTGTAATCTATTTGGAAAATAGTGGAGAAAAACCTCCAAGTAGAAGGGACTGGACGTAACTCTTGGTTGGAAGAGAGTGAACCAGGATAAAACATCTTGTGTGAATATTCTATCCCTAAACTCTTACGGCTTTATTTGTTTTTACTGACTAGGGGGTTTTGATATTGCTTTTGTTAAAGCTTTTTAAAAAAGGATCTATTTCTTTGTGCTTGCTTCTGATTTAATCTTCTTGTGTGCAAAAATAGTTTTAAAGGTTGTTTTCGAAAATTATTAACAAACACAATTCAACCCCCCCCCCCCCCCCCCCTTCTTGTGTTTGCATGTGTCAACTTCGGTTGGTATCAGAGCTCAGCCTCGAAAGGGTTGAGCATCTAACAAGTGCTGAGGGAGTACGATCCAATAACCATGGATGCAGAAGGACAAGCTATCAACAGACCTCCTCTCTTTGATGGAACAGATTATGACTACTGGAAGAAAAGGATGATGGCCTTCTTGGATGCGCATAATGTAGATATTTGGGAGCTGATTGAAACCGGCTACACAGAGCCAAGAGTTGAAGCTGGAGCTGCTGTTCCTAGAGCCCAATGGACTCAAGAGCATAAAAACCAACATCGGCTAAATCTGAAGGCTAAGCATTATCTCATGTGTGCTATTACCAGATCTGAACATGACAAAGTTCACATATGCAATAATGCTAAAGCAATTTGGGATACTCTTGCCCTAACTCATGAGGGTTCCTCACAAGTAAAGGAATCAAAGATCAGCATGTTGGTTCATCAGTATGAGCTGTTCAAAATGGGTGAACATGAAACAATAGACCAAATGTTTGGAAGATTCCAAACCATCACCAACAGTTTCAGATCTCTTGGAAAAGTCTATGAAAATAGAGATCATGTTAGAAAAATCCTGAGAAGTCTATCCAAGCAATGGAGACCCAAAGTTACTGCTATTCAGGAAGCCAAATACCTGAATACAGTCTCTCTGGAAAAGCTACTTGGATCTCTCAAGGTTCATGAACTTGAACTTAATGAAGAAGAAAATTCCATAAAAGGAAAATCTATTGCCCTAAAGGCGAAGAAAGCAAGCTCATCAAAAGTTCTCAAAGCTGATGAGTCATCAGATGAGTCTGGATCTTCTGATAATGATGAAGGATCAGATGAGGATGAATTGTCCTTCATCTCCAGGAAGTTCAACATATGTGGAGAAAGAAAGGTAGTTTCAGAAGGAAGTAATTCAACAAAAAGTTTTCCAAGGAGAAGTCAGACTCCAAAGAAAAAGGTCCACCCTTGTGCTTTGAATGCAAGAAACTTGGTCATTTCAAAGCTAGCTGCCCTAAGCTAAAGGATAAAAATAAATTCTTCAAAAAGAAGAAAGGCTTAATGGCTACATGGGAGGATCTTGATTTGTCTTCATCAGATGAAGAAAATGAAGCTGAGGAAGACGCAAATATCTGTCTCATGGCAGACACTGCATCAGAAAGTGAATGCACTGATGCTGAGGTAATGGACTCTGACCCATCCACTCTTCAAAAAGCTTTTGATGAATTGTTGCATGAGTCGTCCATACTATCACGAGAGTATAGGAGTCTCAAAAATAAATTTTCTAAATTGTCTAGAGAATATGATATGGTCTGCACTGAGAAACAAAATCTTAAAGATGAAAATAACACACTAAAATCAGTGAATGTCAGTCTAGCTGACAAAATGGAGTGTGAGCCAGATGTTTCTTACGAAGTTGCAAAACTGAAACAAGATGTAACATATCTGACAGACTCTCTGTCAAAGCTTGTAGGTGGCTCAGATAAGCTTAGTCTCATTTTAAGGTACTCTAGGTCACCTCATGATAAATCTGGCCTTGGTAAGTTTGATGCTAAAACAGATAATGGAATACTATTAGGATATTCTGAAACTTCTAAAGGCTTTAGAGTTTATAATTCTAGGACTCTGATGGTAGAGGAAAGTATTCATGTCAAGTTTGATGACAAACAGTCTGACAAGAAATTATCATAGCTAGATATAGCTTTTGCAGATCTTGATCTAAACATCTCAGGAGACACACCAGAGATGAAAGATGATGATCAACCAGACGACCCCACTCAATAACCAGAAACCTCCACTTCTCAACATGATGTAGTTCAAAAATCTTGGTACTTCAAGAATTATCATCCACAAGATCAGATCATTGGAAACCCCAATGACAAGCTAAGAACCAGATCAACTTTCAGAGAACAAGATATTTCTGCACTAGTCTCTGAGTTGGAACCAAAGACAGTAGACGAGGCTCTGCTGGACAACGGTTGGATTCTAGCTATGCAAGAAGAACTGAATCAGTTTGAAAGAAGTGAAGTTTTGACTCTGGTTCCCCTGCCCAAAGACAAATCAGTGATTGGAACAAAGTGGGTTTACATAAACAAACTTGATGAAAATGGTAAGGTAATAAGAAACAAAACAATACTAGTTGCTCAAGGTTTCTCTCAAGAAGAAGGTATAGATTACACTGAAACCTTTGCACCTGTTGCTAGATTAGAAGCAATTAGAATTCTACCTTCATTTGTTGCACGTCATAGTATTATGCTTTTTCATATGGATGTTAAAAGTGATTTTCTAAATGGCTTTATTAATGAAGAAGTTTATGTTATGCAACCTCCGGATTTTGAGAGTGAAACCCACCCTGAACAGGTATATAAGCTTAAGAAAGCTTTGTACGACCTTAAGCAAGCCCCTAGAGCTTGGTATGACAGGCTAAGTTCATTTCTTATGGAAAATGGTTTTAATAGAGGAAAAGTAGACACAACACTGTTTAGAAAATCAATTAAGTCTGATTTCATAGTTGTGCAAATTTGTGTTGATGATATCATTTTTGGTGCTACTAATGAATCTCTTTGCAAAGAATTCTCTAAGTTAATGCAGAAAGAATTTGAAATGAGCATGATGGGAGAACTCAAATTCTTCCTTGGACTTCAAGTAAAACAAACTTTGGACGAGGTGCTCATCCATCAAACTAAGTATACAAAAGAGCTTCTGAAGAAGTTTAAGATGGGTGATTGTAAGCCAATGAATACCCCTATGCACCCCACTACCATACTGAACAAAGATGATCAAGAGAAAAAGGTAGACCAAAAGGTATATAGAGGTATGACAGGATCTCTCTTATATCTTACTGCGTCTAGGCCTGATATTATGTTCAGTGTATGTTTGTGTGCTCGATTTCAATCCGATCCTAGAAAATCTCACTGATCAGCAGTTAAGAGAATTTTTAGATATTTAAAAGATACTACTAAACTTGGTTTGTGCTTTAAGAAAAATGAAGATTACAGATTAGTTGGTTTCTGTGATGATGACTATGCTGGAGATAGAATTGAAAGAAAAAACATTAGTGGAGGATGTTACTTCATTGGAGATAATCTTGTCTCGTGCTCAAGCAAGAGGCAAAGTATCATTGCTTTATCAATTGCTGAAGCTGAGTATATATCAGCTGCAAGTTGTTGCTCACAACTTCTTTGGATCAAACATCAATTGGAGGACTATAATGTGTTTGTAAGTAGTATTCCACTTATGTGTGATAATACTACTGCAATAAATCTATCTAAGAATCCAATTTTGCATTCTAGAGCTAAGCACATAGAGATTAAACATCATTTTATTAGGGATTATGTGCAAAAAGGTGTGTTTGATATTCAATTTGTAGATACTGACCATCAATGGGCAGATATCCTTACTAAACCTCTTGTAGAGGACAAATTTATCTTTATTAGAAAGCATCTTAACATGATATGTGTGGATTGATTTAGGCGTCCAGCCTTGAGAAAATTGTTTTGATAATTTTACGTCTATTGCATATGCGCGTCTAATGCCTGTTAAATTTCTGTGTCTATTGCATGTTGTGTAGCGCGTCCACTATATGTTGCATCTACTGTTGTGGTTTACTGCGTCCATTGTATAATTTCATACGCATCCATAACTGCTTGCGTCTAAGCATATTTTTATTAAATGCATTTATTTTGTCTTACTAGACATATATATCTAGTATACTCTCTTTGCTGAGTCAGTAATTACCATCAATCCCATCATAACCTTTTTATGGTTTCAAAATAACAACGTCGTTTTACTCTTAATGACATGTCTTGTCATTAATTTTTCTTTCGAATTATTTTCAAAGAAAAACCTTTGAAATTCAGAATCCATTAAAGCAACTTCTCTTCCTTCGGAAAAACTTTTCATTGCCTCTGAGTTTTTTTTTCACAAACCTCTGTTTCTTTGCTTCTTTGAACCCTAACCTTCAAACCTCAAAAAATGGCTTCACCTTCACTCCATGTCCATTCCTACGTCACTGATTCTCTGAACTTAGCGGTTGAACACCACTTTAATTTTGAAGTCCTGGAGGAGTACAACTTGAATGTAAGCAAGTATATAAATGCAGCTGGATGGGACGGCATGTTCTTAGAGAAAGTATCAATCTACCCCAACCTCATTAGGACCTTCTGGAGGAAACCTACAATCACTGAAACTGAGATTATTAGCTTCGTGCTGGGAAAGAAGGTGATTATCTCTGAAAAGACCATTTCCGATGCTATTGCTTGTGCCTAAGAGGGTTTAGTGATTACTGATACTTGGGAAGAAGACTTAGGTGGTTCTGAGACCATTGTTGTTACCCTAATGAAAAAAGATACTGTGAGAACTCATTCCTGGAAGCCTGCTGAGATGAAAGATGAAATCGGAATCCTCCATCAGATTCTGAACAAGATTGTCTTACAAAAGACTGGCTCCAAGGACAACCTCTCTACTCTCCACAAATTCTGCCTGTGCAATCTCTTCTGGGAAACCAAAATCAACCTTCCCTGGATTCTGTTTAACAGATTCAAACAAGCTATACAAAATAGAAAGAACCTCTCTGCCATTCCCTACACTCACCTTCTATCAAAGATTCTCAAGAATCAAGGTGTTTATGATGTTCTTGCTGCCATGTCTGAAGAAGATCAGAACAAAATTCTATCTAAGAAAGGAATGTCCGCTGCTGATTTTGGGAGAAGCAATCTCTCAGGTATGCAACTAAGTACTTACAAACAAATTTCCTTGGCCAAAGTAGAAGAAGCTATGAAAATCAAAGAAGAAATGATTGAGGCCAACAATGCTGAAGTCCTGGGAATAAAAAGAGGAACTAGGTAAAAGACCACTGCAGCAAGGAAACCTGCCCCCAAGAGGCCAGCTGGTGGCATTGTAATTAGGGAACCTACTGGTGCTCCTGCTGTGAAGAGGCAAAGAAGAATCATCTTCTCACACAATGAGGATGAGGAAGCTGATGAGGACAGAGTTCCTATCAGTACCATCCTGAAAAAGCAGAAAACTTCTGTTGTTACTGCTGTTATCACTGTTGTTGAGGCCTTTGTCCCTGTCTCAACACAAACTAGAAGGTAACCTGCAAGAAAGGCCAGAACAACTATGACCTCTAAGGTAACCATCTCTGCTAGTGATCCTATTCAAATAGAAGTAGACACCTTAGTGTCTAGTTTAGAAAATAGAGATGATACTCTCCTTGCTACTGTTGCCTCTGTTGAAAATGTTACTGTCTCTGCTCCAAATGAGGTGTTTAACCAAAACATAACTGACTATGTATATATTCCATCTCCACCCTCACCCCAACCAACACAAACTGACCAAACGACAAATTTACCTACACATTCCCCTGCTCACTCACAAATAGCCTCCTCATCTAGACCACAATTTCAACCAATTATCCCTGCTGATGATCCCTGGTTCAATCAACCAGATGCTGGCATTTCCCCTGGTGCTCCCTTCCCAAAACCTTTAAGAACTTTATTTCCTTTCACTCCAATTTCTGTTGTTTATGATGGCAAATCTGAGGATTGGGCTAAAGTAAAGAGATATTGGAGAGTTTTGTTTCTCACTCACCAGCCTGAACCTGAACACATCCCTGATAGGTGGTACCCCTTACCTGAGTATGAAGAAGAAATAGACCCACCAGTTGAACCCTACCATAAACCTCATCCTGACTGCAAACTAATCACAAATGTTCCTTCACAGATGTTCAACAACCTTGGACCCTTAGTCACTCACTTGCCCCAAAAAAGATTCCCTCCCAGGAAAATCTATCCTAATCTTGTCAAAACTCCACCTCTCATACATTTCACTGATGGAGTTCAAAGACATGTGATAAGTGTCTGGGAGACAGACCTACTAAGGAAGAATCTTCCTACCCTCCCTGAAAGAAGAGCGAGATCCTTACAACATGTCCCTATGATCATGGACAGTGACACAAAATGGGTATCCTTCAAGCATCCCAGTGTCTATGGGAGGGCCTCTGATTTCTTCAAGGATCAGCTCATCTATAAAATACTGAAGTGGGAATTCAGTCATTTCAGAGTTGACAGAGCTGCACATTTTGTCCATCCATCATGGCTGAGGCATAATGCAGAAACAAGAGTTGGAATCATACCCTATATGACCTGTCCAAGACTACAGATGATTGATCTGAACAAGGACAAGGACAAGAAGCATAGAAGATTCAAAGGAGTAATGCCACAAGCTGAATCAGTAATGCTTGATCTGAATCAAGAAACGTTTGACTACTCCTTGCTGGACTATTATTTGAAATCTGAGTCTATTGGGATGATTAATGAAAAACGTGTTGCTGACTTCTGGAAAACACACATCATTCATTGCACAAGAGAAGCATCTTCCTCTGGTCTGACCCAAGAAGAGAAAAAGGTCATTCCTAAAGTCAGAGGCAAATGTGGAATTTCAAACTTCTGATACATGATCTACAAAGATCTCTGGGGACTTCCTATAACAAGTAGGAATGTGGAATTCTCCTATCCCATTAAATGGGCAAAGGAAATAGCAGCAACCACTTTATCCCTTCTTATGATTAAGCCTGCCCCTCCTTCACCTCCTTCTGAGCACACAAGATGAAACCGTAGTTGAAGGACCTGGCATGAATGCCACTATTGTTGACTTAGGGGGTCATGAGGAAGAGGTTGTTGAGTCCATTCCCAAACAAAGCACCTCTGAAAAGCACACTTCTCAACCAC
The DNA here is from genome assembly GCA_030762895.1 of Sophora flavescens. NCBI lineage: Eukaryota > Viridiplantae > Streptophyta > Magnoliopsida > Fabales > Fabaceae > Sophora > Sophora flavescens. The sequence goes on from CM061064.1 coordinate 129,573,189, forward strand.
AAGCTCTGGCTGTAGTTCACCCTTCAGACCATCCTGAACATTCCAGAGCATTAAGCACCTTTCAAGCACCTGCTCATTTCCAAGAATCTGCTTAAAGTTCAAGACAACATGCTCTGCCACCAAATCTTGAAGAAGTTCTTGGCAAGATAGTTGATGAAAGAGTTGGGAAGCTGGTTGAAGAGAAGGTTGAAAAGATGACTGAGAAGATCAATGAGGAAGTCTCTCAGAAAGTTCAAGTATCTATGGCTCCAACCTTAGAGGTTGTGAACAAAATGCTTGAATTTTTGACTGATTTCAAGAAAGCCCAGACTCAGAATCAACCTCCTGTACCACCTCCTCCTGCCTAACTTTGAATTTTTTTTGTTACTGATAATGATGGTCCACTCCCTTCACCTTTTTCCTGATGACAAAAAAGGGTGAGAAAGGAAAGAAAATAGATTTTTTATATATACAAAGTCAGTTTTGAAAAGCTCATATTCGTCTGCATATGCGTATTCTATTTATAACTACTCTGATACTTCCGTTTGCTTATTTGCTCTGATATCTGCTAAATTATGCTTATTTATTCTTTCATATATAATCTAAGTTTGATAAGCAGTTGCATTGATCTAATAACTTATATGCAGTTTGTCTCATATGCTTTTACTGATTATATATCTGAATGCTTTGTCTTAGGGGGAGCTTTGCAAGCTCTCTTAGACTTTGCTTTTCAAATTTAATTAGTTTTTGTCATCATCAAAAAGGGGGAGATTGTTGGAACCAAAGTGGTTTTGATTTAAATAATCTCTACGTTTTGATGTTAACAAAAGGATTAAATTTGCTTGGAAAAGTATTAGTTGAGACCTAACATGTGCTTTCAGTTATGTAGGAATATTTATAATATAAGTAATGGAAACTTGGGATAAATTTTCGTTGGACTGCTTGATAAAAATACGCGTCCACCCTTGTAGACGACTGCTCTAACATTAGTAAAGGTATTTATTTATTTAATTGAGTAGACTGGTTTCTTTAAGTAGACAAGGCACTAAATGTTTACTAGTCGGAAATCAAGATAACTTACTTAGATACAGCAAGTTCAAAGACTTGATACTAGACGTGTCTAGCTTGCCACGTCAGCAGACGGGAATAATTGGTAGAATTGAATGAACTGAAAGATAAAATAATCAAGAAGACGAGATTTAAGTGGCACGTCACCAGACGAAGATTATGATAACTCACTGAGGTATAGCAAGTCCAAAGACTTGATAGACGAGAGGATATGCCACGTCAGCAGACGAGCAAAATAAAATAGTGAACAGACTTAGTCTTACATAAGTAGACGGAGTTCTTAAGTAGACGAGCTCCGTCTCTTGAATGAATAAATGCAATCCGAATCTCTTGAATTTATTTCAAATGATTGATATTTATTTCTATAGAATATTTGTTCTTCACATTTGTTTTATCTGCTTTAATGTTTTACCTTGTTGTAAAAGAAACATAGTACCATCAAAGAAATGCAAAAAGCAAAATCGTACAATGAGAAACTGCAAAGTGATCTGTACGATGACAACTTTATGGCTGGAAAAAGCTGGATTGTACACAAAGGAAGAACAGCAAGTTTTCAAGCTGCAATGCTCAGAGTAATGAGCCTCCATTTCGTGCTACCTCGATAACCAAGAGAACTTTTCAGCATTGCCACAATCTAGCTATCAGTCACAACGGATATCATGTATTCACTGCTATCTCTGAACGGGACTATTCAAAATAACCGTTGAAGAAATTCAAGTGAAGAAGAAGGTTGCTATAAATAGAAGACCTCAAGTTCTGAAGAACAACTTTTAGCCAATCGATAATCACTCATTCTAATTTCCTTTTAAAGAGCAAGAGTTTGTATTCTTTAGTTTGAATATTGTTGCAATATTCAACTGATCTTAAACTTTCATATTCTCACACATAGTGAGTTAAGAAGATCATAAGTTAAATCTCTTTGTTAGAGTTAGAGCCTAGAGAGGCTTGGTAAGAAAGGAATACTTGTAAGCCTGGAGAGGTGTTGAATACTTGGTTGTAATCTATTTGGAAAATAGTGGAGAAAAACCTTCAAGTAGAAGGGACTGGACGTAACTCTTGGTTGGAAGAGAGTGAACCAGGATAAAACATCTTGTGTGAATATTATATCCCTAAACTCTTACGACTTTATTTGTTTTTACTGACTGAGGAGTTTTGATATTGCTTTTGTTAAAGCTTTTTAAAAAAGGATCTATTTCTTTTGCTTGCTTCTGATTTAATCTTCTTGTGTGCAAAAATAGTTTTAAAGGTTGTTTTCGAAAATTATTAACAAACACAATTCAAACCCCCATTCTTGTGTTTTCCTGTGTCAACTTCAAACACTGCTCTGAATCAAACTGCACTCTGATAAAGTTATGCCAACCTATATGTTCAACTTGTCTTGAATCTCACCAACGATCATAAACAGTAGAGACAAGTCCAGAACGACTGTTTGGCATTTATGAATGAAGAACAAAAGAATACTCAGCTGAAGAACTCTCCTCAACGGATTTATCTCTTTCGAGTATAAATAGAAGACTTTGAAGACTATTAAAGACACACACCTAAATACATTTACTCAAGAATTCAATACTCTCAAAGGCATTCAAAGCTCTCTTAAGTTCTTCATAAAATATTTCTATGCTCGAACCATTTGTATTTATTGAGAAGTCTTTATTGCAATCTTACCTACCTAAAATACTTATTCACTCTTCGAGTGTTATTTGGTAGATCTGCAAAGTTGTAATCGGGAATATGTTGCTTCGTTAATCTCTTACCATTTGTAGAGCCTAAAGAGGCTTGCTGAAAGAATATTTGTTTGAGCCTGGAGAGGTTAGGTGTGCAAACAATACCTGTTGGTTGAGCCTGCGGAGGCTAGGTGTGCAAACAATACCTTTCTATAACATGATCAATTATAGTGCTAAATACTTGGTGAAACCAAGGACTGGACGTAGCCTAAGGTTTGGGGTGAACCAGTATAAATCTGTGTCTCCCTTCTCTAACTTAATCTTTTCAGTTTGCTTTATATTTACTGTGTTAACTGGGTTGAAAAGTGAAAAAATTTGTTTCATCAGACGCATCTTTGTATCTTATATCTAAAGTTTAGGTCTTTGCGAAAAGTTAACCAAAACACAATTCGACCCTCCTTGACGTGTTTTACATCTGTTCATTTCATTCCTTGCTCTAGAATACTCATTGAAAAACTCAAGCTTTGCAAGTAGTCAGTGAATCAATTTAAACATCAAATCATTTGATCATTAAGTTTAGTCATCTATCAAAACACTTAAGAGTCATTTATCCACAACACCCACCGCCCAGTACAATCCAGCAACACAAATGCACCCATCCACTTTCTTCAAAGTTAAAAATCTCTTGCTACTTGCTTTTAATAATTTTGAGAATTGTGAGTTTTTTATGCTGATGTTGTTGGGATTGTTTTTATGGATATTAGGAATTGAGCATGTTGAATAGAGAGGGGGTGGGAGGGATCAACCTCCGAGAAACAGAGGAGCTTTCGACGAAGGAGGAAGAGCGGGCCGCTTCTTCGATGGGACAATGGGAGTGAGGCCGTTGAGCCTTGTCGGCGGTCCACCAGGGGTTGCCGACGGTGGGATGCCTGAGAGGGAGTGGTTGATGCAGAGGGATGTGTTTTTTTGGGCTGTTATTTTTTTAGAAAAAAAAAGGGTATAAAAGTTATTATGATTGATTTAATTTTACCGTAATAACCAGTTAAAATGGCAGAGGATTCATCCTCAACTTCTTAGAAGGACGACTCCAGACTTGCCCTACAGAGAAGATGATCTCAGTTCTTTTTCAAATTTAATTTAATACAACAATATTTAACTTAATTTTTACATAAATATCATTTTTTTTAAAATTTAATTTCATGAAAATTAATATTTTAGATTAGCCGGTAATAAAACTTTTACTGGAGGACCAAATTGTAAATGAAGAAATTTGACATACTGAATAATAAGTGTTTGGGAAAAATAAAAAAAATATTATGCTAATAATCGATTTTTGTAAGTAGGATCCTTGCAAGGATCCCCCTAAAAAGGATCTCATGGTTAACCCATGACCCCCTTGTCATGATCCCATGATTAACCCATAACCTCACTTGCAAGGATCTCATATTTAACCCATGACTCCTTCACAGAGACTTGGTCATATAAATTATAATGGTGTAAAATCATAAGGTATAACATTGATAATTTACTTTTTCTTTATTAGTGTAATCTTTATTTCAACCTGGGACGGACCTATGCACTTGACTTTTGAGGCAGCTGCCCCCACCAATTGATTTTTTTCATGTTAAATCTTAGATAAATTTTTTTCTCCCCCACTAAAAAAATTATATTGCCCTCGTTGCTTTATAATTCTACTCTAAATAACACTAAAAATGTTGTCCCTATTGTTTTATAACCCAACTTTACATAACACATTTTATTTTTTAAGTACAATTTTGTCATATAAATATATAAATAATTTTAATAGTGTTGAAAATGAAAAAATATACAACAATATCAAAATATAAAGATAGATAGAAATCAATTATAATTTATAAAAATCGAGGTGTCTTCAATTTTATGGGTATATAATGATATAATTTTTTTAATCTCTGATTTCTTTAATCATAATGATATCATTATTTTATCTCTTATGCATTTATATAATTTTTCATAAAAATATTTATAATATATAGTCTTGCCCCCACTAGTTAAAATCATGGATGTAATGGAAGGAGCAATCTCTTGTACACATACTGTCCTCCTTCAAAGCAAATTCACAAATTAAAGTATCATGTAAAAAAAATTAAAAATAAATAACTGTTTGAACAATAGAGGACTTCCAACCTTGAAGTTGGAGTGTTTAACATATCACCCAGATGTTACTGAATTCAATTTTTTTTCATACATTTTGGCCCGTCGAAGAGCATCTAAAGCTTCAGCTTGTTTTCCTGATCGTTTCAAATTAACAGCCTTTAATTTTTCTTCTTTGATTCTTTCCTCTAGCTGAAATCTCTCCTGGTTAGAGTTTTCAATTTTAGCAGCATTGGATTTCACAGGCTCTGGTCTATCCGGAGCTCTTGACACAACGCTAACATCTTCAATTCCAGCTGCTTTCAGAGCAGATAGGAGTTGAGGATCAAGAAAATCCTCAACTGTCACATCACCTACTGCATCTGAGTTATTGGCATCGTGAGCTGACAACTCCTCCAACTGGGTTTCAATTGCCTTTGCCCGTTCAAACTCAGCTTCTGCTTCCTCCATGTGGCCCTCTCTCCGTAGCTTCAACGCTTGACGCTTGTGCCCCAGAGACTCCTGTTGCAACTTGAAACGATCGCGACTAGTCAATGGTTTTGCAGAAACATTTGATGCATCTTGTTTCTTTTGTACAACATGAGATGCATCAGAAGCATTGTTGGCCGAATCAGTGATTGGTTGCATACTTCCATCCTCCAAGCTCTTCTCCAACAGCTTGGCTCGTCGGAGTTCCTCCTTAGCTTCTGTTAGTTTCCCTTCTCTTTTCAAAGCAACTGCCTTCCTTTTATGAGCTAAAATTTCTTGACGTAAGGAATTTGAAGCATCATCCTGAACAGCATTTGAGTCAGTTATGTTTGGCTTTTTATTGTCATCAGCCAATTCATTTCCTTTTTGTGTTGTAACATTGTTTTTGAATTCCTGGTCATGGGTGAGATTTACTGCAGAATCTAAACGAATAGGAGGAACTGCTGGAGATGAATTTGCTGAACCAAGCTTGCGTTCTTTTTGTTCTTGAGTAGATATCTCATAACTGCTATAACCATCACCAGTAAGTAAATCTTGCATATGCATGGAGTGGACAGCTGAAGTGCTTTTTTCTGCTTTCATCTTTTTTGCAAGATTTTCACTTGAAGAACTCGCTTCAGCAGGCAATGGATGCTTATTATCTGTAAGCTGAGAGGTTGCAGGAATTAGATTATCTGACTTCCTTAAGAATGGAATGTCTTTTTCAATGTTTATTTTTTCTAAACCGGTAGACGATTTGGGAACATTCTTACTTGATCCAACCGCAGATGAAGCGGAACCTTTATCTACTTCAGCAGATCCCCAACTCCCTTGTCTTTCGTATAAGTCAGATTCAGGAAGAACAGGATTTTCATCCTTGGAAACATCAAGTAACAAGTCCTTGTTCTGGTTCCCAAAATCTTCCATTTGGGCTTCCAAACTCTCGGTCATTCTTAAAATTTCCCCCATCTCTTCTACTTCTCCCTTGCGCCTTAAAGCAAGAGCCTTCCTTTTCAATACTAAGAGTTCTCTTTGAATATCTCCCTTACTCCTCAAAGCTGTAGCAGGAATGCCTGAAGAGGAATCAAGTACAGATAGGTCTTCTGTACGTGTAAAGCTACTAGTAGCTTCCTTAACTGGCTCTTCTTTTGTGGTTACACGTTCAAATTCATCATTCTTCCACCCTAGATTGATAAGCATTGAATTCAATGCTGGATCATGCATATCCTCTTCTGAAACAATCCCATCCCTTTCTTCATCAATACCAGTTTCAACTGAAGGACGGAAGAGTTCGTCTTTCATCATAGTAGCCTCAACCCGTGCTCCATTCTTTGGAGCTTCCATCTCTGCCATCTTGGCTTCTAAATCTTTGGCCTTTTGAAGCACTTCCTCTGCATCATCAGCTTTCCCTTCACGCCTGAGAGCAAGGGCCTTTCTCTTTAAGCCTAAGAGCTCCCTCTGAATTTCAACTTTACTCCTCCGTGGTGCTCCAACCAAGGTATTTGTAGTGTGCTTACTTAGAGAAGCATCATTAATTGGCACAGAATGATTACCATCTTGCTTCGAAGGCTTGCTTGGATAATTAGAATGTTCATCATTGTCATCATTCCAACCCAAGTCCCTAAGGAGTGAAAGATATGTTGGATCAGACATATCTTGATCGGTTACGTCGTTTTCACTTCCTTCCTCAAGTGGCAGATTTCTATGAATATCAGGAGGCTTGTGTGCTGTATGTGGGACACTATCAGTGATATTCATCTTTGAAGCTTTAAGATTAGAAGTCTTATCCATCTCCATCAGCTGACGCTCAAGAGCTGCGCCCTTTCTCACTTCTTCTTCTGCTTCATTCAGTTTCCCTTCCCTTCTTAATGTAAGAGCCTTCTTTTTCAAACTCAAAAGCTCTCTCTGAATCATCAAACGGCTTTTTGGTGCCACTGTGGAAGCAGCATTGCTAGTGGTGGCATTAGTATTTCTCTCATCAAAAGAGTCTGATCCATTACCAGCAATTTCAGAACTCTCACTTTTTCTTGCAGCAGTGGATTTGTGTAACATGGTATTGTCATCTTCATACCCAGAGTTGTGAAGGCCTCTTTCTAATAACTTCGCCTTTTTCAAGAATGCCATTGCTTCTTCAGCATTACCTGCCCGCTTTTGATTAAGAGCTTCTCTTTTCAAAGACTGAATTTCACTGTACAATGCTTCCTTGTCAAAGGTTTGAGCCTTCGAAAATGTATTTTCAGGTTCAGTCCAGCCTAATGATTCCAATGCAGCGGCTAATTCAGGGTCCATCAGATCCTCATCAGTCACATCAAAGTTACCATCAAGATCATCAGAAATACTCAAAAGGTGATCAAAATCATAACCATGTCCGTGATCATGTAGAATTGGAAATTCTTCTTTATCATCATGCATGCCACGAATTAGTGCTGATAGTTCATCATCAGAATCTTCAGCTTCAGCAAGGAGTTCCTGTTCTTCCAGCTGCTTTTCTAAAATTTTAGCTCTTTTTAATTCCTCCTTGGCTTCTGCAAGCTTACCCTCACGCTTCAACATTAGAGCCTTTTTTTTCATAGCAACAACCTCGCTCTTGTCAATTCTGCTGCCCTTTTTTTCTTCACCTTTCTTTGGAGAGATTTCTCCAATTATTGATGAGAGTTCACCCTCCAAACTCAAGTTTGCTGACTTTCTATCTTCATTATGTAGATCCATGTCAGACCACCCCAGCTCTCTAAGTTCGGAAGCAAGATCATCCTTTTCTTTACCCATGCGTGGAAGTGACTTCGTTTTTGTGCCAGACTCTACAGGAATATCTTTGTTATGCATTTCAGACAAGTTTCCAGAAGGAAAAGTCTTCTTACGGGTCTTCCTTAAATGAACTTCCAAAGCATCAGCCTGCCTCTCAAGCTCCTTCCCTCTCTTAAAAGCTTTCAAGGCCTCCTCAGATTTTCCATCTCCTTTCAGTATTTTATACTTCTTTTTTTCCTCCAAAGCTTGCTGACGTAACTCATCAGGAGTGATGGATCCCAAGTCAATACCCAAAATATTAGACTTATCATTTGAGACAATTTTCTGTATGTCTCCATCACTGGAATTGGAAAATCCCTTAGTGCTTGAAGAAGAAGCGATGCCTACTTGTCCTTGGCCACTAGAAACTTTATCACCGGTTGACTGTTTTGCCAATGAAAAGAGTTCCTCTCTATTTTGACCAAGAATCTGGTTCAAAACTTCATCCTCATCTCTAGGTGTTGATTTCAAACTCCCTGGATAAATTGAAAGGAACAATCGAAAAATGGTACTGTGTAGTAATAAAGACAGTAAAATGAGAGTGTCTAATGTAAAATAGCTACCACAAGTATGAAATCATTAAAGAAAAAAATTAAAAATACCTCTCCCTGCTCTGCGTCCCTGTCGCATCTCAAACCTTGCTGCCTCTTCTAGTTTCTTACAAGGTTCACAAATCCGCACAGGCGAATCACCTTGCCCGCGTAAAACCATTCTTTGTTGGGTACAACTGTTGCAAAACAAGCCTCCACACCTTCTACAGTGATGCTGAAACAAAGTAAAATTGCCAAAATCAAATTTAAGACAGATTTCAGTTTGAGTTCCATCAGATTATAACAAGCAAACATGGAAGACCTTCTTCCATTATTCAGCATCTTATTTTTCACTATAAATCATGAAATTGACAAGCATATTATTCATTTATTGTAATCAAACATTCCATGAAGCTTCGAACTACAAGTTTGATAAAAGAATAAAACGGGTTAACATAGAAACACGGTAAGTTATCCTTTCTTACGGAATTCATATATGTAATGCACAAGTAAGTGGAATCAAAACACCACCACATGAAATGGACAATTGATTCTCTTTAAGTTGACATTAATAAGCAGGAAGCAAAATAATCTTGCACATATGCTCTTAAGAGGAAAATGGGCAGCAAATGAACAGGTCTTAGACTTGACTTCATAGAGCAAAGAGATTTTGTATATTCTTTGACTATAGTTTTGACAGAAGAAAAGAACACCTGTCATTTATGAAGCAAAGTCAATAAGTTAAGCTATAGCTGGGATCAATTTAGCAACAATCTACTTCTTCATTATACACTAACATATCTCTTATAATCATTACAATTACATACAATTAACCAATCTGGTTAGGAAAATCAATCAGCATACATAACTAGATTATCCCAAACAGATCAGTTACAACATAAAAAAAATTAATTACTTTTCACGAATAAATGAATAAAAACTCAATATGAAACTAATTATCCGTGACAAGCCAAACAAAAAGATTTTAAATACACACAAACTTTAAAACACTGAAACCAATAATCAATAATTAGCATGACGACATCAGTGACAAAAATTTTCATCTTTCATGAATAAATGCGTGAGAACTTTAAAGCTTGGGGATTTTCTGACATACCCACATAAAATCCAACATTCTAGACACAAAAAAGAATCAAGGGTTTTCACTCTAATTGCAAAAAGTTTTTAAAAAAAAAACGTGGGGATCGAAAAAAGGGTAACCTAACCTTGCGATTGATGAAGGTAAACTGAGAGGAACATCCCTGGCAGTGTGAGGCATCGGCTACCCAATTATTCCCTCGCAGTGATGGCTTTGGTGGCAACCCGATTTTCTCCAACATCTTCCTGCTAATTTTTTTTTTTTTTCGGGTTAGGTGTGTGTTTTTTTATTAATAAAAGAAGAACAAAAAATAGGTAAAGATATGAATATAGAACTGAGAGATTGTTATGTTTGTGGGAAAGTGAGAAAGTGGTGTAGCGAAGAAGAAAAGCGATGATGGATGCTTGCAATGCCGGTGATGACGAATTGACGATCACAAAAACTTGTACAAGTCTTCGCACTTCGGTTCGTGCACGCGGAGTTGTCCATATCAAATACAATACGTCGTCGTTTGGGCTTCGCGTCTTCTTCTTTTGTGAAAATTATTGGTCGTCAATAATTTTCTTTTTTCTTTTTTTTTTTGATGAATCCCGTACCCTCCGGTAAGAGTCAGAAACTAATCTATCAGTTATTGAGGTCCATTTAAGGGGTTAATCTCTCCCAACATATATTTTTTCATACTTATTAATCAGGAATCGAACCCCTGACCACATGTTTAAGGGGCCCAATTATCTACCAACTGTATCACACACCATATTGGTTGTAACACCCCTTGGGCATTACTTCCTAATCACATGCGGAAATAAATTAAAAAGAAAGTTTACTGGTTGCTTTCGGAAAAACTTCTATTATTTTCATAAGTCTGAAAAGATGGGGGCAAACAAAATAGTACAAATTATATCATACTCGCCAACATATATATACTGATTTTATTGAAAAACAAACTCTTTTACAATGTACAGATTTCTCTTGAAAATACTTCATTATTCACAACAGAATTTCAAAAAGGTTTTCAACCACGTAAACTAACTTTCTCAAAACACATAACTGTTGACGAATCTGGGCAAGTATACCCAGTCGTGCAAGTAATACGGTGGTGAGACCGGTTTATCGTATCCACGGGGATTGGATGTCAACTACCAATTAGCAAACTCAGTAACTATCTAGACTAAACTATAAATCAAGAGAACTCAAAATAAACAAAAGAAAAGAAATAAAATCTTTTTGTCTTTTTGAGGACTTTTAACAAACACTTGGAGTGCAGAAAGGATATGTTGGGACTAGACTTCACCAAACCTCTATCTCATGCAATACCAGGACTAGATACCTCCCATTCATGCTTCAAATATTAAAATCAATCCACTAAACTACTCAAGCCCCGATCTCTCGGATGACAAGAGCCTAATTCCACTAATAGACCCTAATCTCTTAGGTGGCCTAGATTAATGAAATTGCATTAGGATTAGGGATTACGCGATTACTAGCAACCCAAACTCCATCTCTAGATGCAAGGGTTACTAGGTGATTAATTTCAGTTCCGGTTCTGATACGAATGTCTCCATTACATACCAAAACACTAATCGAGTCATGGGGGTGCTAGCCACAACAAGCATTAAGCACAGAAAAGTAATCACTAATAAGAAGGCATGAACATAGAATAATCAGTCAAGATAAATACATAATAATCAGTTTGGTTACATCTAATCCCAACAAACGGGATTTAACTATTCATAACTACAGAGAAAGCCAAACCAGAGAAATAGGAGAAGAGGAGAGAACAAGCTCCATGGGAGCTTTCCTTCTTCTTCACAGCAATCCCTCTCAGCAACTCCCTTCTAGGGTTGAAACCCTAGCCCAGCCGCAGCCTCCAAGTGCTTCCCCCTCCAAGAACTCCCTACATTCTGCCCTAAAACAGCAACTTATACCAATATGTTCTGCGCTCGCTCGCGAGGCGAAAGTTAAAACCTGCTGTTTCAGAAATGGATCTCTCGCGAGGCGAGAGTGTCTTCGTGACGTGAAACAGTAAAAGTTACATTTTCCTGGCACAGTCAGCTTTCAGGGTCGCGAGGCTAATTGTGATTCGTCGGGCGAGACTTCAGAATTCTGCTTGGCTCAATTTCTTCTCTTTTCAAGCTCTAAAATCATCGAAGCTTCATTATGGCCAAATCTGCACAGTTTTCCTTAAGTTCCTGCAAAATAACATCAAGAAACCGCTTCACCCGTTCCAAGGGAAAATCTAACTAAAATCAAATAAAGAATGCCTAATCTATATGCAAAATGCATGCAAAAGTATACAGAAAACATCATGTAAAATCACACTATCAATAACCCCAAAGGAAAATCCTAAGTTGATCACTCTACTAAACATTAACTGGAAAGAACTCTGTAGTTCTTAATCATCGCCAACCTCTTCAAGGATCAGGATTTATATCACAACGTGTGATATCCCCACGTTGTGACGTCGTAGAAAAACAAATTTTCACATTTTTACCACGTTCACCACGTTTTATCACAACGTGTGTAGGACACACAGTCCACAACATCGTATATAGGACACACCGTCCACAACATTGTGATACGGATCATCGATCCACGTGTCTTAAGAACTCTAGTATCTCGACATTTCGGTTACTAGGTTCATTTTTCAACTTTAGTTTTCGTTTAGTGAAAAACAAATACAAAACCAAAATTTTCCGTAACTTATCCAAGTTATCGGACATTTTCTTTTGGAATAAAACCTTTTGAAGAAAACTCTTCCTTTGAAATTCTTTTGTTTAAAACTTTAAGTTATGGAAAAATCCATTCTTTTCAAAAAAATCCATTTTTATTTTTTTAAAACCTTCTTTTTCTAAAAACATTTGAAACTTCCAAATAAATTCTGTTAAAGTTTCAAAATAAATTTTGTTTTCTTCAAATATTTTCAAAAGAAAATTGTTTTTTCTTTTAGTGCAAAATCATTTGAATTTTCAAATGAATTTCCTTCATAAAATTTTTATTTTGATACTAATATTCTCATAAATTTTAAAAGAATATACAAATTTGCTTCTCCTTTTACCAAAACCTTTCTTCAAATAAATATTTATTTTCACTACTCTTCATATGATTTCTTAAGGCTTTTACCTTGAGAATTTAATTGAGCACTAACCAATGGTTAGGCTTTCCATGCAACTATCAAGACAATATTATGACAAATGTAACATGCGTCAAGTAATTTTTATATATCAACTATAAACACATATTCAAAAACGATTAATCAAGCATAAAACATTTATATTCAACCAATCAACAAACCAATCTCAATTAAACATTAAATAATCACCACATCAGAATCATAACAAACACATTAAAACACATAACTATACATAGCCATCGTAAACAATTATCCCTCGGGCTTTCTCCCCATAGCTGATTCGACGGATAGAAAAAGTCTTTGTTTTCGTGTTTCCCAGAGCGAACTTTCGTTGCCCACAGCATGTCGCAAGTCTAACTGTGACACCCTAAAACCCGGCATCACATGGTTACTCATTTGCGGAAAAGAAACTTATTTAAAACGCTGGTCGCCTTCGGAAATATAACCTTTGTTAGAAGGGTTACCGAAAAAGGGTACTTGTTTTTTTTTTTTGTAAGCGGTAGTTAAGAAACAATGATGAACACTCAGAACATGTGAATAAACATCAATCATATCAATAGATAGCCGACCCACCTGGGGTCTTAGGTTTCTTGGTTACACAACAGGCCTTATCGAACTGGTCAACTCACATTGTTACAAAAACTGAAGAGGTAAGTAAAAGATTTCCATCACACTGGGACTGGGGAAAATCGGGCATAAGGATCAAAAGAAGGCTCTCGAAGCCAAAGGACCATCAGGGTAAACTCCAAAAACCAACGACAACTTATCCGTATCTCCTGCATTCGGAGTGACCGCAGAAGCTTCCTTCAGACGAGGAACCACTTGCCGGATCGATAACTTCGCCGCCATCATCGAGGATCATGTCGTCGTCGTCAGGATCTTGTGGGTGGTACTCGGGCTCCTCTTCCTCCTCCTCCTCAATCTCTACGAATTCGTCGGGGTCTTCCTCCGGATCCTCTTCGGGATCCTCCTCCTCCACTGGATCTTCTTCGATTGGTGCGACTGGGTCAAAGTGCTCGTGAAGAAGTCCGGTGGCCTGCAGAGTGTGGAGGTAGAACCACGGAGGTGGAAGTGCCACGGTCCGAGACTCGATTGTGTGGATCCTCCGTATAGGCACTCCATTTGCATTAGTCTCCGTCGCCGTGATTGGTCCCTGGTAGGTCGCAGCTTGTTGCTCCTTCGTGAATGGTCCAACTCCCCGCTGCCCCAAAGATGGTCGAAGACCTCATTCTTCGAACTCGTTGGTGCCAGAGGGACTTCCGGATCCATCTAAGAGTACGTGCGTTCCCGAAGCAAAGGGAAAAGAACAAGCATACATTTGTGCAAGAGTGAGATACCGTCATAAGATATATCCCACAACAACCATACACATGATACATACATCACAGAATCATATAAGCAGTTAAATCATGCATATTCGCAATATATCAGTGTTATATCAAAGGGCATCAAACCCGTACAGCCAATCTTTCGAAAAGATGCATGGCACTTCAAAATCAGGCTCTAACTTAATCTCATGAGATCACAACACCATATTATCACTGGAGAAGTTAGAGTTGGTCAAGCTCTAGCCCACCTGGGCAGTTACCCCCTTACCCTCATGCATTAATGTCTCAGGACGGGCAACGTCACATGTGCCTCTTCACTCGGTTTACATGGACAGACTCCCAGATACCATCTTTGTATCTGATTTAATCATCAATAGCACGCGTCGCTGGGGAAATGCACATGATAAAATATTTTATTGAAAGGATTTCTTTGTGTTCATTCTTTTCACTGTCGTTGCTCAAAGCTAACGACTTAATCATCATTTCCCCATCACTTGAGAACTCAGAAACATAGGACTCATAGTCCGAATGCTCAATCACAATGCCCAAGACCGTGGCGTTTAGTCAAGGGTTGTGGTCGTAGAAAACAACCTTCACCTTTAATCATAATCATCACACGCGGTCGAAGACACACGGTCCAACACAACGTGATTAGGACCCAAGTCCCTAATATCATAACCAGGGCTCGTAGTCCCGGGTTAACACTGATCCAAGATCACGTGCACATCACTGAATACTAGAGGCGACGTCTCGCGTACTAGATTCGCTTTCATAAGTACTTATTTTTCGTTCAGTGAAAAACGAATCCAAAACCGAATCCTCGATAACCTATCCAGGTTATCGGAAAGTTTCTAAAATGTTTAGGAAAACCTTTTTCTTTGAAAATCTTTTTATAAAGCATCTTTGAAATTCTTTTATCTTTGAAATATTTCCCCCAATAGGATATTGCCAAATAATCTTGAAAGTTTCCACTTGAAAACACATAGTTCGAAAAGGATTTTCCTCTTGAATATAGTAGTACACCAAAATCATTTCAATATTCAAAACAAGTACTTTGAGTTTAAAGAGCTTTTGGAAAAGAACACCAATCCCTTCATCTTCAAAGCTTATTAAGGTTTTTAATCCTTATTATGGTTGAGCACAGACGCACGTCTGGCTTAGCACACTTTCAATCAACAACAGTGTATATCATCAGTGTAATGGCAATCTCACAGTTGAAAGCATTTCATCACATGTATGCATTATATCATTTAGAACAAGTACAGTTCAATCATCAGATAATAGCACAACAGTTTAAGTACATAAAATAATCAAGTAAGCTCAATCATCATATAAGTATCCAGTTAAACACCTACACACATGCATACAGTCATTGAATATCTTTAGGAAATCCCCTCTTACCTTAAGAAGGTAAGGAAATTTTAAGAAAATAAACGGCTTCTCTGACGTTCTTCAAGGTTGGTTAGGAGTCAAGTCTAGGTTTCAAGACACAAGGTTCAAAGGATTAGAACTCGATCAAGAACTTAGGGTTAGAAGTTTCCAAAACACATGCAACTTAGGGATTTATGATCCGTAAGTGCTAAGAGTTTAAAACATGATTACTCAAAACAAAGTTGAACAAAAATCCCACCAAGTTACACCTTGATGGAGATTCGGCCTTGATCAATAAAATAGGCTAGGAACATTTAAAATTTCCAATCTCTTTGGTTTAGCATCCATTAATAGTAAGGAGCTCAAAACCATGATCACTTTGGATAAATGAAAAACGAAACACCCTAGGTCCATAACCTTTAAGGTTCGGCCATCCTTGGGTTTTCCAATCTCTTAGACCCTTTTAGCATCCAAAAACTTATGGAGCTTGAGTCTTGATCATCTTGGAAACACCATATGATTATAAAAAATTAAGTATAATATCTTAAAGTAAATGGCGTAAATATAAATGGCATAAAGTAAATGGCGTAATGTAAATAGCATAAATATAAATGGCATAAAGTAAATGACGTAATGTAAATGACATAAAGTAATTAGCATAAATATAAATGGCATAAGGTAAATGACTTAAAGTAAATGGCATGAATATAAATGACATAAAGTAAATGACTTTAAGTAAATGACATGAATATAAATGACATAAAGTAAATGACTTTAAGTAAATGACATGAATATAAATAACATAAAGTAAATGACTTTAAGTAAATGGCATAAATATAAATGACATAAAGTAAATGGCATAAATATAAATGACATAAAGTAAATAACATAATGTAAATGGCATAAACATGAGTGACATAAAAGTAAATGACATAAAGTAGAGTAAAATCTTTAAACTTTCCAATCACTTTAGACATAGCATCCTTTAACATAAAGGAGCCTTGGTCTATGATCATTTTGGGAAACAAATCTTGAAACTTTCCAATCACTTTAGACATAGCATCCTTTAACATAAAGGAGCCTTGGTCAATGATCATTTTGGAAAAACAAATCTTTAAATACAAACTCACACTTGTAAAAGTTGAAACAAAATCCATCAAAACCATAGGTATGGTTCGGCCTCATTAAGAAGTAGAGGTTAGGAATCTTTGTTTTACACAACCTTTTAGTATGTTAAACTACAAGTAAATACAAGACCATAGAAATTGGTTTCAACTCAAAAGGAGTTTTCTACCATTTTTGAGAGATTTTTGAAGATAAAAGCTCATAAATGACATGAAGAAGAAACTTTAGAAAAAGATGGAGTTTTTAAAGAAAAGAATACATGAGAGTATTACCCTAAACAAGATGAACAACTTTAGTGAACAACACTTGGTGAAAAGAAGAGTAAAAACAAGAGCTTTGGAAGCTTGAAGTGAAAAGATGAAAGCTTAAGATGAAGTAGAAGAAGAAAGTGTTTAAATGAGTTTAATAAGTGCTATTTATAGAGGGATGGGAGGAAGTGCACGGCCTTGAAGGAGAAGAAAGGGGAAGGAAGTTGAGTTTCTTGAAGAATGGATTAAGAGTTAATGTGATGTGATGTGATTGGAGAGAGAAAGTGAAAAGTAAGATTATGAAGTGTAAGTAGGATTTTCTTTTCCATTAGGCATGTCATAACATTAAATGAGATTCCCATCAAGTCTTTTCTCCTTCTTTAGGGTTCATTTAACTGTGTAAATACGTAACCGGTTGCACATCCGATCGTATTTTCTGAAGGTTTCGCCCGGATAAAATATTATATTTTATTCCCGGACAACAAAATTTCGAGAATTTACCAATCCACATAAAACATCATAAAAACACTAATTGTCTCGTTCACGAATTAAAATTTTGTTTCTGGCTCAGTGAACTTGTACCGGTAGTGAGAACTCAGACCGGTTTTTGTCTGAATTTTCGACTGAAAATTTTATTGGGGCTTCATATGGTAAAACATCACAAGAAAATGATTTTATTTTAAATAAAATCACCTTCTGGATTTTATCGAAAATAAATACATTAAAGCATTATTTACCGATAAAGAAGTATATGAAAAACAGGGTGTTACACTAACCATTAAGCGAATGACTTAAATTAAAACAACAAAGTCATCTTAACTTTCTAAGTATAGGTCTTGGTCATGGCAGGAAAAATGATGCTAGAGATGTCCAATCTTTTACAAATCTTGAATTACATTTTAACCAAGACTTACTTATATATATATATATATATATATATATATATATATATATATATATATATATACACTTTAATCCCATATTTTTATATCTTTACATTAACACTTGTTTATAGTCCATTTTATACCAAAATCTTTACTTGATCATATTAAAAGATATTATTTTCAAAATCATATTTTTCATTCAAAAATTATGATGAACTCTTTTATAAAAGCAATTTTAGAACAACAGTAGGTTTAAATTGTGAATGATCACTCAAATGACCTTTAAAACATTTGAAAATTTAATTGAAGATACACAACTCACATATAAACACATTGCAATTAGTCCCATGTAAAAATTCAAAGTTAATAATTTATAAAGAATCACGCACTGCCTCTGATTGTACAGGATTTTCTAGAAATCTAAGTTCACCAACATGTAAATTTATGAAATTGTTTCTCTTTATATATACATGTAAAAACCTCAAACCTCTTCAACCACACTTTAGATATACTTCAGTATTAACCCAAAAAAAATTATAAAAGTTTTTAACCTTCAAAATCATATTCAAAATCATCATGCAACCAACTATGTTCATATTTTTACAAACAAACTTTTGTTCTACTTTGACAGGTGTTTTGACCATTAAATCTTATCCAAATACTTACATATTATATATCAAATTAAAACCCCAGAAGTCTTCTTTCCAAATGTGTATTTAGTTCTCAGAAATACATTTTGTATAAATATTTATGAGCTTACAAATAAATGTATATTATGCTGCCAGAATCACATTTTACCCATGTTTATCCACACCAAGTCATTGTCTTCACTCTAGCATCATCCACAAGCCATAAAACCAACATGCAAGGGTCCTAGACCCTAAAAAATATACATGCAAATATATATCAACCAAAAGTAGTAACCATTATTATAAAATAATGGTTCAAACAAAGAGTTGAGAGAGGATCTTTAAATCAAGCTTGCGAGAATATAATTTAACAAAAACACCTACTTTACTCTATATAGGGTTTCGGCCACCCTATTAAAAATGGGTTAAAAAATTATTTTTGTTACATGCAAATCAATATGATGAAAGTAGATGTGGGTATGAGTTCATAAAAATTTGTTGTCTACTAAAAAGATTTTTCTAAAGAGTTTTCTTAAAAATTTTAACTAAACCTTAAACATGCAACTATGAAAGGCAACATGCATGTAAATGAAAATATCATTTTTGAGAAGATGAAGAGCAAGAGATAAGAATTATACCTAGATGATGAAGAGAGGATGAGCTTGTGAGCAACTTCCAAGAGAAAAAATGGAGGATAATGTGTAAGTGTGGGTAAATAAGTAAGTGTGGGTGAATGAGAGAAGAAAAATGATGAATGGAGAAATAAGTGTGTATTTATAGAGAGAAGGGGGGCTGCGCTGCTGAGTGGAGAAAAAAAAAAGGGATTTTTCAATTCTTTTTTTATTAAAGTAAAATTTGATTTTGTACTGGCCGAGAATATAAGGCCTGATCGACCAAGCTTACCCCTGTAAATGGGCCTAGGCCCAAACTCCTCCAAAGCCTAGGACTTGCTAATACACTTGTTAGCCGAGGATAAATACTCGGACCTATCCCATAATAGACCGCGGATGAAGACACCTCGGTCCCGTGCGATCCAATCACAACTGACTGAGTCAAACATCTTGCTGGTCCAAATATCTCTCCGTATAACTCGGAGCCTTATCCTTATCTCTCCGAATAACTCGGAGCCTTATCTCTATCTAGTTATGGTAACAACATAACCTTATCAGATAGATACAAAAAAGGTTTAAAAAAAGGTGTAAGTACAGGAACACATACAAAAAAGGTTTAAAAACTATAAAGCCGAACACTTACTTTTAAAATCGGCTCTGAGTGGATGAAAAGGGGAGTTTCAGAAGACGTCCACAATGGAGAGGCCGATGAGTTTTTCTAAGATATCTACATCCCGTTTATCCTCGGCAGGAAGGGATGCATACTCAAAACCAACAAATTTTGTGGGGGAAGATTGCCAGTACAAAGGGAACCTGGTACTTCCATTTTCATCAAAAAAGAAGGAAAGGTTAGAAGCCGAGGGGAGAACTAGG
Organism: Sophora flavescens; assembly: GCA_030762895.1. NCBI lineage: Eukaryota > Viridiplantae > Streptophyta > Magnoliopsida > Fabales > Fabaceae > Sophora > Sophora flavescens. Next base: position 129,593,092 of record CM061064.1, read on the forward strand.
AAGAAGTCAACTTTGAAGTTCTTATACGACGATGTATAAAAAACAATCAACCCTCTTCGGTTCAGCCCATTGAGGGAGAGCCACCCAGTTTTCTCACCAAACCTTGTTTGGTAAAAATACAGAAATTTGGGGTTGGTAGGCTCCATCCCGATGTATTGACAAAGAATTTGAAAGGCTTTTAAAGAAGCCCAAATGTTAGGATGAAGCTGAGTAGGTGCGACATTCATGGTCCTCAGAACGTCACACTCAAACTCAGTAAAGGGGAGAGACACACGTAGAAGAGAAAAGAGTGTTTTATACATATATGTAAAAGGAGGCTCGGAAGGATGGGCCCTGAGGAAAACATACTCGTTACCCAAGCAAGGAGAACAGATGAACTTGGACTCGTCTCCAGATGCCGAGATAGTAATCTCGGACCGAAGACAAGTGATTGAATCCGAAGATTGGTAGCTTGAAAAATAAACCCCAACTTCGCCCTTAACCCAGGTATACCCAGGAAGGGTAATATCGAGAATAGGGTCCTTAGGAACCCTTTGGGGTCGTTTGCGTGCTCTAGGTTTAGAAATTTGGGGGGAGGGAGAACCAGACTCGGAAGAAGTAGACCCAGAAGAACCAGACCCAGAAGAAGACGACCCGGAGGAGGACGGCCTTACCTGGCCGACGTTTAGTTCCTGTGAAGGAACAGAAGAGTTGGAAGGAGAACCCTCAATGGGAGAAATCTCGCGTTCCACCAGAGGCGAAGTGTTCGACTCAGTAGACTCGGATGAACTCATATCTGGAAGCAAGAAATAAAACTTAGAAACACGAAAAAAGGAAGAAGGCTGGGCGTACCTGAAGAACGAGAGATTGCAGAAACTCAAAAAATAGAGTTGAAGAGCGAAAGAAGGTAATGGACGAGGGAGAACAAGGTGGAATTAGAAGAGGTATTTATAAAAGAAAGATGCCAACCGTTGATGAAGAGACGCAATCAACGATTCACGTTCCTCTAAATAAAGAAAAGGAAAAAGGCGCGACTTTTAATTTTCCTCCCTCATTAAATGAGCGCGGAGTTCTAGGGCTACTCACCTATAACGTGCAGTAGAAGGATGAAGGGGAATGATTGCCTTCTCTGACAAAAAAAAAGGGGGGGAGAAGGAACATTGTCAGTCGAAATGACAGTTTGAAATACGGAAGGAAGAAAGTCCACGTGGCCGAAGTATAAGTTCGATTTGATACTTGTCAGCTCTTTCGCTTATTTAAGCTCGGAGCTCGGGGGGCTTGTGTACTGGCCGAGAATATAAGGCTTGATCGACCAAGCATACCCCTGTAAATGGGCCTAGTCCCAAACTCCTCCAAAGCCGAAGACTTGCTATTACACTTGTTAGCCGAGGATAAATACTCGGACCTATCCCATAATAGACCGCGGATGAAGACACCTCGGTCCCGTGCGATCTAGTCACAACTGACTGAGTCAAACATCTTGTTGGTCCAAATATCTCTCCGTATAACTCGGAGCCTTATCCTTATCTCTCCGAATAACTCGGAGCCTTATCTCTATCTAGTTATGATAACAACATAACCTTATCAGATAGATACAATCTCAATAACAGTCCGACTAAAAATGTTATACCTAAAAATCTCTATAAATAGGGGATCAACCCCCTCACTTAGAACTACGTTTTGCTTTGATTCCCACTTGGGATACGTAGGAGCAGAATATCAATTTTGTCAAGTTATTCCATAAACACTCCCACAGAGTTTCACCGGACGAGTATCTCTTGCTTGAGATATTTGGATGGAACAGATTTAATTAAATTAAGGAGTTTCTTGCAAGAATAGGTAAAATGATGTTATGTAATAAATGAAAATACAATTCATATCAAATCCCTCAAATTCACATCAAGTCTTTCAATATTCACCTAATATACTTTAAATTAATTTGTTTCGTTCCGGTTCCATTAATTTTCTTACTGTGAAAACCGATCGTTTTTCCTTCGTAAATTGTTACCCGAAAAAATTAATTATTGAAATTTTTGTAAATGAATTTTTTTAAAAAAAATCATAGGAATTTTTGTAATCGTGTTAAAAATTTTACAGTTTCATTTTATGAGTCGAAATTCGTTTTCTGTATCAGTAAAGTCTTACCGACAGTAAAAACGCAGATCGTTTTCATCTGAAACTTCAACCGGAATTTTAATAGTAGCTTCCTACTATAAAATAAATTATGAGAGTAATTTTGGTTTATTAAAATAATTTCTCAATTTTAAAATAAAAAACGCACATATGCACAGATTATTAAGAAACAGAAAAATCGGGGCGTTACATTACTACCCCACTAAAAATAAATTTTGTCCTCGAAATTTCATGACTCTGAATCTAGACAGGATATTGTGTCTCAAGATCCTACATTGTATCTCCCACATTTAATTCTTTCTCAAGTGACAATTGTAACTTAATAATGAAATTCACGCTTATTCTTCGTTCTACTTATCCTCAACATGAAATCGCTTATCCTCAATTCCTACTCCATGTCCTTAATAATTTTATCTTAATCTCCCACGCATAAAGATATAATTAAAACTTAATCTCCTCTTCCTTTAATACTAATCCATCATAAAAAATTTCCTGCAACATCTTTAACCATTAATTACTGTTAACACCAAGACTTAAACTAAGATTCACACTTCTCTTATACACATCAGTTCCTATCCAAAATTCCATATCGTATTTTCAGTCGCTTCATTCCTCTCATTGCTTACTCCACAACATAATTCATCCCTATGTTATTCTCTTTCATCCTCGAAATTTTCTACCACTAGATTACATCCATTATCCATGACATTGAATATGAGTTCCTCCCATATAAAGAACAAAATCAAAACTTAATCACTTATATTTTTAATTACTGATCCATTAGAAAAACTATCCTCCACACATCTAACTCCCATAGTTATTACCAAGATAAAAATAACTTTACTCCAACATACATCAACTTATTACTCAAGGTATGCATCTATAGTCTTAGCCCCTCTGAACATAATCTACTTTTCCAGATTCTATCAAAATCACATACCTCAAGTCTCCAATCAAAACATCGTAGTCTTAGTTTCCTTTGAACATATTCTACCACTCTAAAGTTATATCATAATCATACATTTCAATCTTAAAGAACATTATTACACTCCTTCATGCAACTATAACAAAAAAGGAATCACTTCGGTTTGAATCATCTAAAACCATAAATCTTGAAATTCTCTAACAACTTAGTTTTACTCAAGAACTCCTGTTTACTGCTCCTGTTTAGCTTAGGGAAACTACTATAGACACTTCCCTATAAATCATCAAACTCATAAAATCAATCTTAACCATGGATATTGGTCATTACCCTAGATTCCTATAACAGTATTCTTCCTCGATCAACATTTGAGTTATAATAATCACCTCACTTGCTGTTATTGATCTTAAAGATTCACATCTTACTAGCCATAATTATACCTCAACAAACTTCCCATCATTTCTTGTCTATCATGCTAAAGGGATGATCGTAGTCAAATACTATCCTTACTCCCAAACCAACTTCCTAAAGATCATATTATTTTTCTTGCTCGTCTACTCGAGTCGAGGGTGATCCGTTGAAATCAATCCCAACTTGGTCCTTAACACATGGAACGGATTTTCATGACAACATTGGTAAACTTCGGGTCTTCATTTTGAAGTGAAATTTGAAGATATTCCATGAAGTTTAATCAGTCCTCTGATACCCATGTCGGTTAGCTTATCCACTGCATAGTGGATCTTGACAGGTAAGAAGGATGTTAACTTCGTTAGCCTGTCCACGATCGCTTAAAACAAAACAAATCTCTTGGAGGTCTTTCAGTAAACTCATAACGAAATCCATCGCGACACTAATTTCTTGACAAGAAATGTCTCAAGCATCAAGTTATCTCTTTTTCACTGTACTCGACTAACGCTGACATCCTGGTGTGAATCAGATACCCATCCGCATGACTCATGAGGTAGGTTACATGTCAATGACATTTGGAAGAATACGTAGGGTAAAATTGATTAAGCATGACAAATCCTTTCGAACTACAATAAGGCATGGTCTTGAAGATTACAGAAAGAAATTTTCAACATAAGAAGTTTCTTGATTTCACTTCCACAAAAGCTTAGAGAAGAATTTCATCAATTTGAAAGATACAGGAACATCCCGTATGGAAAAGGATTCTTCAATTAGGTTCGTGGATGTAAAAATGCATGGCCAATACACATTTACAAACATGAATCTAATAGAGTTGCTTCTTCCATTAAAATTTCATCAGATAGTTTTTAACTCTAAGAGTATTCAACGTACTACAAGACGTTCGTCAAATGATGATTTTAGAGGGAATCGGTCTAACAAAAGTGGACTGGGTCATATTTACCAAAAGTAAAACTAACTAGCATGAGTTTCATCAAGAAACTTTCGTTACTATGAAATTATTTGGGTTATAGCTCAAAAAATAGTTATAACCAATTTAGGAGTCTTGATATATTTTAAATCAAACTCAGGAAAGTTTGTCTGACACACGTAAACTTGATTACTACGATTGTTTGATACAACCATAGGGACTCAAGGAACAAATGTCAATTGACACCTTCATAAAGAATCAAAGAGTACAGTGAAGAGTTTTCTTAAACATGAGACACTCATTCTAAAAGTGAAGACTCGGTTTGTCTTGTCTTGGCTTCATACAAGAATGAAGGTCTTTCTAAACACGCTTATTCCGGTTTGTTGCGGTCTTCCGTATTCTTCTCTGAACGGCATACGATAACCGATGACTAAGCCCGTCTCTCAGTCATGCGAAGAGTTGGTTTTTCCTCGTAAGGTGAGTCATTGGCTCTAAAAATCTTAGATAGTTCCTCGATGTGCCTCTGAAAATAACCGATTAGCCTAATAGACTACGGATTTTCAATCACCTTCTATGGTTATTTTCACAATAGTGATGCTTCGTCCTCATGAGCAACACTGACACTCCCCTCAGGACACACTTTGTCCCACAAACTGTTTTGACATCAATCTCCCCTTTAGTCAAGTCATCTAACTCGACAAACTTTGGAGGTGATATCCTACACGAGGTGATGGAGATCCAATTGAATCTAGGAACTAGATCAATCGAAAACTCGGTATCCTCCACCGGGACAAACCTGGAACATTCTCAGGGAATACTCCCAGAAAATCTTCCACAGCGGGAACCTCATTCAAATGTCTGACACATCCCAAAAGGTTAAGCGAACGTGCCAACCTGAATCAACGTACCATTTACTAATCATGAGTTCTCGTAAGGTCTCGACCAAAACAAAACCCATCAAAACACACCTACCGGTGCGTCAACACTCATTGTTTCGACAAAGAAACAATTCAAGCAATGACCAAATAGAGATCACACAACAAAAACATAACGAACATATTCCCCAAGTTCCCGAAAGACTCGACCAGCTCTGATACCACCAATATAACACCCCCTTGGACATTACTTCCTAATCACATGCGGATATAAAAAAAAAAAAAGTTTATTGGTTGCTTTCGGAAAAACTTATATTAGTTTCATAAGTCTAAAAATATGGGGGCAAACACAATAGTACAAACTATATCATACTCGCCAAATATTTTGTATAAAACTTTAAGTTATGGAAAAATTCATTCTTTTAAAAAAAAATCCATTTTTATTTTTTTAAAATCTTCTTTTTCTAAAAACATTTGAAACTTCAAAATAAATTATGTTAAAGTTTCAAAATAAATTTTGTTTACTTCAAATATTTTCAAAAGAAAATTGTTTTTTCTTTTAGTGTAAAACCATTTGAATTTTCAAATGAATTTCCTTCATAAAAATTTTATTTTGATACTAATATTCTCATAAATTTTAAAAGAATAAATAAATTTGCTTCTCCTTTTACCAAAACCTTTCTTCAAATAAATATTTATTTTCACTACTCTTCATATGATTTCTTAAGGCTTTTACCTTGAGAATTTAATTGAGCACTAACCAATGGTTAGGCTTTCCATGCAACTATCAATACAATATTATGACAAATGTAACATGCGTCAAGTAATTTTCATATATCAACTATAAACACATATTCAAAAATGATTAATCAAGCATAAAACATTTATATTCAACCAATCAACACACCAATCTCAGTTAAACATTAAATAATCACCACATCAGAATCCTAACAAACACATTAAAACACACAACTACACATAGGCATTATAAATAATTATCCCTCAGGCTTTCTCCCCTTACCTAATTCGACGGGTAGAAAAATTCTTTGTTTCTGTGTTGCTCAAAGCAAACTTCCTTTGCCCACAGCGTGTCGCAAGTCTAATAATTAAGTGAATGACTTAAATTAAAACAACAAAGTCATCTTATCTTTCTAAGTATAGGTCTTGGCATAGCTAGAAAAATGATGCTAAAGATGTCCAATCTTTTACAAATTCTTGGATTACATTTTGTCCAAAACTTACTTATATTTATATATATATATATATATATATATATATATATATATATACACTTTAATCCCATATTTTTATATCTTTACAGTAACACTTGTTTATAGTCCATTTTATACCAAAATCTTTACTTGATCATGTTAAAATATATTATTTTCAAAATCATATTTTTCATTCAAAAATTATGATGAACTCTTTTATAAAAGCAATTTCATAACAGTAGTGGGTTTAAATTGTGAATGATCACTCAAATGACCTTTAAAATTTTTGAAAGTATTAATTGAAGGTATCCAACTCACATATAAACACATTGCAGTTGGTCCATGGAAAAATTCAAAGTCAATAATTTATAAAAAATCACGCACTGCCTCTGATTGTACATGATTTTCTAGAAATCCAAGTTCACCAATATGTAACTTTATGAAATTGTTTCTCTTTATATACACATGAAAAAATCTCAATTCTTAAACCATACTTTAGATATACTTCATTATTAACCCAGAAAATTTTATAAAAGTTTTTAAACTTCAAAATCATATTTAAAATCATCATGCAACCAACTATGTTCATATTTTCGCAAACAAAATTTGGTTATACTTTGACAGGTGTTTTGACCTAGTAAATCTTATCCAAATACTAAAATATTATATATCAAATTAAAACCCCAGAAGTCTTCTTTCCAAATATGTATTTAGTTTCAGAAATACGTTTTTTTATAAAAATTTATGGGCTTACGAATAAATGTATATCATACTGCCAAAATCACATTTTACCCATGTTTATCCATATCAAGTCATTATCTTCACTCTAGCATCATCCACACGCCATAAAACCAACATGCAAGGGTCCTAGACCCTCAAAAACATACATGCATACATATATCAATCAAAAGTAGTAACCATTATTATCAAATAATGGTTCAAACAAAGAGTTGAGAGAGGATCTTCAAATCAAGCTTGTGAAAATTTAATTTAACAAAAACACCTACTTTACTCTGTATAGGGTTTCGGCCACCCTATTAAAAAATGGGTTTCAAAATTCTTTTTGTTACATGCAAATCAATAGGATGAAAGTAGATGTGGGTATATGAGTTCATAAAAATTTACTGTCTACTAAAAAGATTTTTCAAAAGAGTTTTCTTATAATTTTTAACTAAACCTTAAACATGCAACTATGAAAGGCAACATGCATGTAGATGAGAGTATCATTTTTGAGAAGATGAAGAGCAAGATATAAGAATTATACCTAGATGATGAAGAGAGGATGAGCTTGTGAGCAACTTCCAAGAGCAAAAATGGAGGATAATGTATAAGTGTGGGTAAATAAGTAAGTGTGTGGGTGAATGAGAGAAGAAAAATGATGAATGGAGAAAGAAGTGTGTATTTATAGAGAAAAGGGGGGACTGTGCTGCTGAGTGGAAGTAAAAAAAGAGGGATTTTTCAATTCTTTTTTTATTAAATTAAAACTTGATTTAATTAAATTAAGGAGTTTCTTGCAAGAATTGATAATGTTATGTAATAAATGAAAATACTATTCATATCAAATCCATCAAATTCATATCAAGTCTTTCAATATTCACTTAATATATTTTAAATTAGTTTGTTTCTTTTCGATTACATTAATTTTCCTACTGTGAAAACCGATCGTATTTCCTTCTTAAATTTTTACCCGGAAAAATTAATTATTGATTTTTTTGTAAATGAAAAAAAATTAAAATCATAGGAATTGTTGTAATCGTGTTAAAAATTTTACAGTTTCATTTTATGAGTCGAAATTCGTTTTCTGTATCAGTAAAGTCTTACTGATAGTGAAAACACAGATCGTTTTCGTCTGAAACTTCAACCGGAATTTTAATAATAGCTTTCTACTATAAAATAAATTATGAGAGTAATTTTGGTTTATTAAAATAATTTCTCAATTTTAAAATAATAAACACACATATGCACAGATTATTAAGAAACAGAAAAATCGGGGAGTTACATTGGTATTGGTCATCAATAACGATGCCATATTTCTAGGCTTAATTGCACTTTAGACCCCCAAGTATTACGATTGTGTTATTTTGGTCCCTCAACTTTCAATTGTGACAATTGGGTCTCTCAGTTATCGCGATTGTACAATTTTAATCCCCACGGGTTCCAATTGCGCCAATTGGGTCTATCGCGTATTACGACTGTGCAATTTTGGTCCCCAGATATCACAATTATGCAATTTAAAATGTCAGTAACCTACGTGGTACATGTAGCACTAATTTGGCACTTAGTGAGGTCGACTTGACAACTTACATGATAGTCCTATATAGCATTATTTATACCACACATACGTTAATTAACACATAGGACCAAATGTCAAACTGGTCTCACATGTGCTACGTAGTCTACTAACTTTTAAAATTGCATAATTGTGATATATGGGGACCAAAATTGCACAATCATAATGCTTGAGGGACCCAATTGGTGCAATTGGAACCTAGAGAACTAAAATTGCACAATCGCGATACCTGGGGTTTCCGATTGTCGCAATTGAAACCTGGTGGATCAAAATCGCACAATCATGATACTTGGGGGATCAAAAATCCAATTAAGTCATTTTATTTTGGTTGCTAATATAAAATTTCATTCATTTTATTGTTTTGTCTTTGTTTAAAAAAAAATTCATTGTCAACAAGGGTCGGCACATCTGTTCAAGTCTTCCGCTCACACTAGCTATGACTTTGGTTCGATTCCTATAAATCCTTGCTGAGGTTTGTGGTATTTTCTGACCTTGTAAGGGGACGTGTTTTCCTCCAATCTGAAATTTCCTTATTAAAAAAAAAAGTTTCATTCCTTCTTTTTTTTTTATAACCAGTTTCATTTCTTTTATAAATTTAATATGGAGTAAAGTACTATGAATGACTACCCAAATAAATTTATATTGGCATCCATTAATATTTTAATATGTATTTTTCTTTTAATGATTAAGAAAAATAAATAACAATAATGCTAATGTGCCTATATTATTAAATGTCTATATAAAAAATTTTTACACAAACTGTGCATAACTTATTTAATATTAAAAAAATTCTTTAATATTTTTTTAGTGTAACCAAAATTTTTATAATTATTTATTTAATATTTCCAATAAAAACAAAAAATGTATGGTCTTTATAGTAATTAAAGTTATTCAATTGTTTTACAGTTATGATTTGACAAGTGATATCATTGTGTTAGAAGTTTTTTTAGGTTTCACATGATATTTTATAATTTATTCATGGTGATTTCTTTAGTATCTCTTAAAATTGAGCTAATATTAATATATATATATATATATATATATATATATATATATATATATATATATGTGTGTGTGTGTGTGTATATGTATGTGTGTGATTCAATCAAATTTTACCAACTAATATCACATTATTTAAAATTTGATAGTTTATCATTGACTTGGTCAAACATCGTCAAGGACATTATTGTAAAACAAAGTGTAGATTATACATCTCAAGTTCTGAACCAACCCCCTCTCACTTTTAACTTTGAAGAGTTACAATAATTGTTAGCGACAAATAGTGCAAGAGGCGATGGTTGGCTGCTTGAACATGGCTCTGCAATGGGCAAGGCGTTGACGCGGCGGAGAGGAAGTCACGCGGTGGATCTGGACGTGATCAAGGATGCTCGATCTGGGGCGTTTCAGACTTGTAAAACTGGTGCTGGTGAAAATTGTTTAAAAAACCTGTTGATATCTACAAACGGCTCGAGGTAGAAGATGAACATACATTCGTTTTAAACTTCAAATATTAAAAAGCGTCAAGTTTCACATAAAGTTGTTAAGTGGTGCGGTGGTAGTTGGTCTTTAATTTTGCCAATATGGCTTGTGTTAGATCCACATGATTTGATGACTTTGAACTTTGACAATTAAAAGAAGGATGCTTCCAAGATAATTTAGCTGCATCAATTTTCATTTTGTCCAATGATAGAAGGTTTGATTTAATGTTTTGATTTATATACTTTATTGTTAAAATAAACTAAACTTTATTTTTTATTATTCTCTCCCTCAATAAAATATTATGTTTTTATCCTGATATTTAATGTTACAATTATTTAATATTCAACCAATACAAAATTGCCTTTCAATACACCAAAAGGAAATAAGAAATCTATTTATATATAAATAATACAATTCTATCACCTATACAATATAGTTTTGTCATGTGTCATCTTCTCTACGCATGAAATATTTTCATGTGTCATATGCCAAGTGTCAACATTACAATTTTCCAATTTATTATTGTATTTATAAATTTAACAAAAAATAACACACTAAAAATAAAATTTGAATGAAAATTACTGAAATTGAAATTAAAATTTAAAGTTTAAATATAACTAATCTTATATAATTATTTCATTTATTTCAATTTTAATTTCAAATTTAAGGTAATATAATATGTATTTACGTAAATTTTATCAAAATTGAAATTAAATTAAAATTACGTGAATTAAAATTAAAATTTAAATAAATATATCAAATCTCACCATTTAAGTAATTCATAAATTCAGAAATGTAACAACTTACCTTATCTCTCTTTATTTTATTTTTTTATATAAAACAAGTAACACTGTAATAATTTATCTAGAATAATTATCATAAAAAAAAGTATCTAGAATAATTATTTGTTTATAGATTTGATTTCAAATTTGATATTTGATTTAAAAGGCATAATAAATACAAATTTTGATGATATAAAAAAAGACAACTTCAAGTCTAATGTTTACTTTTAAGTTTAATTCCAACTGCCACACAGATTTGTTAATTTTCAACGCCTTTGTGGATTTGGGAAATGCTATCAACTCAATCATTATTATTCAAGGCACGAAGGTGAAGACATACAAATGTACATTTTGGGTTTACTGGAACCTCTTATATCAAATGTTATAAGTAAATTTAACTTATATTATCTAATTTGTCAAAATGATTGCAGGGAATGTTAGTCTTCAAAATTTCATGCATTCAACCAAGCTTATATTCAATCCTGAGATTGAAGAAGCTGGAAATTTGAAGAAAAAACAAGGTGGGATTACCAACAACTTTGGTCAATATATTATAACTCTTTTATTTTTTATTTGGTACTCAATAATGTATTTATGTCATGAAATGGTTCTCGAAAATAATGATCTTGGGCAAAGAGTTATAAGTCAAATAAGTTGTTATCCAAAGATTTCTATTGAAGAAGACTTGCTCAATGCAAATCAGAGAAAGACACTAGAAGACATCAGAGACTGTACCGAGGCATGTGATTTTGATAACTTTGTCTCCATTTATTTCTCAATTATTTTGATCTTATGATTTTTGAAATTTATTATCATAGAAAAAGAAGACAATAAAAAAAAGTGCAGGTGTAACTAATGCTCATCGATATGATTTACATTTGACATATAATGACACTATTAATTGGTAATAATGTTGCATCTCGACCAGTATCTTTGCGATTATTAAAAAAAATTAATTTCATTAAAAAAGGATATATGTAACGTTATAGTGTAACATCAATAATATATATATATATATATATATATATATATATATATATATATATATGTGTAAAGGGAAAGTTTAGGTGAGTTGAGTCTCGGGGGCCCACCAGGATCAGGGCATGTCTCATGACTTAAAGAACGCTTACAAAGGTACTTACAAATTAGCCATCAACGAGGTCCTCACATCGACAGTGGGATTTGAATTCAGGACCTTGTGGATTATGAGCTGTATACTTATCAACTGGATCAACCTTCATTATCTAACATCAAGAATATATGTCACCATGCATGCTATTAATTTCTTTTTAAAATTAAAGTAAATTTTAAATTACTAACATGTATATCATAATTAGCACTAAGTTATAGTTTTTTAAGAACTTTATCTCCATAACGACGCTAAATAATCTTGTTCTTACTAATTTTTTATTATCTATTTTGTATGCTTGAAATGTTTGTGTGTTGTGTGTGTGTATATATATAATCTATCTATCTATATCTATCTTTTATAAATTATACAAAGCAATCCCTTATGCAAGAAAAATTTGTATGTTAGTTTCCTTATCAGATCTTTTTTATTTTCTATTGTATTCATACAAATATAAAAAAACAAAAGAAAACATTTATGATTTGCCGGTCTAGTTAATTACAATCACGTCTCCATCTTCAACCATTGTTTTTAATCATTGCTGAATCCTGAATTCTCAACAGCCAACAGCTCAATCTTCCGTCGAACCAGAAACACTACATGAAATTTGGCAAATTGCAACACACACTTTGCGGCGGTTCAAGCCCAACCGTCGCCGGTGATACTTTGTGATGGTTATTGCGGCAGTTTTAATGAGCCGCCACAAATAGGAAAATATTGCGACGGTTGACTTTATGTTAACGGTGGTTTTAAAAAAGGCCAACACCACTTCATATTTTTTTACTTTCCCTCTATTTTTTCACTTTCCCTCTTCCCTCTAATTACTTTTTCCCTTGGTTCATTTTTTACCCTAGCCACTGTTGCCCTCTTGCTGCGCTGCTATGACTGCTCTACTTCTTCATCGTTCATCAGCCAACGACAAAGGTATGGAGAAAGCCTCCATCGTTCCTCCTCCTCCTCCTCCTCATCCTCCTCCTCCTCCTCCTCTCTTTATTTACATTGTTTGTTGTGTTTGCTGAACACATGAAATCTGATTTTGTAACTGTTCGATTCAAGGTGAACAATCAAGAAATAATTGAAGGATATTACTGGTCTTGTTCATTGTGAGGCGGTTCACCACTCTCGATTCAAGGTAAATGCTACTTTTACTATTATTAATTTATTTAGGGCAAATTTCTGGGTTTGGATGTTTGTTTCTGCAAATTTGGATAAAGTGTTCATTAGGTTTGTACAATAAATTGTGAATTAGGTTTCCTTACTATTTTTCTGGTTTACTGTTTTCTCAGAGGACTACACTCTACAGTGCGTCTATATATTTTATCTCCCCTAGTTTTCTGTAAAACGTGTGATATCAGACTAGCAAGAAAACCTTTCTCAGATTAGCAGAATAACAATATAATCTTAATTTTTTGGCTATGTGTCTAAATTTTATTGTATATAAGAGATTATTGGCATTATCATATAGAAATATATTTACTCATCAATTTTCAGTCTAAGGCTTTGGTTATATATCTATTCAACTTGTCCAAATGATTTTTGGTTTGTGATGATGATGATTGATGATTAATGATAGTAAATTGTTTCTATTGAATCTCAGTTTCTCTTTTTTTTTTTCCCTTCATGTGTGTATGCTACTAAGCATATCAGAAACATCAGCAGCTGTCATATTTTCTTTCAATTTGAACTTACCCTCATCTTTTCACTTGTTTGTTCCCTCTGTCTACGTGTAACATTGACCTGAGGTTAATGTTGGTAAACAAAAAAGCTAGCATTTGGATCTTTATTCAGAACTGTAGCATCAAATTAAAGGCAAATAATTGAATGCTCAATTACAAAATTTTCTGTTAGACTTTAGTGAAACTTAGACATGAGGAGTGTGTCTTGGTCCACTAACTTGTGAAACTTCCACTCAATAAAATGTTTGTTTTCTATTCCACTCGAGTCTTCTACATTCTCAGGTAACTCACCACCCATAAAAGGTTTGTACATAACTTCCACAGTGAGATGCCCTGACTTCTCATTCACAGGATCATTAGGGTCCATAGTGTTGAGTAAATTAAGAGTCAGCACTTTTGATTCATCATGCGTAAGTTCTTACAATGGAATGACATTCATACCCATCTTGTCATGCTTGCCAATCTAGGCAAAACAAAGAAGAAACATGTATGTAAAAGGAAACTGTTATGCAATGAAAATAATGGCTTGATAGTTTTTTTTTTTTAAGTCCAAACAGTTTCTAAAAGTGTCCTAATTAATGAAATGACACATCCAATTCCAATCTAAAATTGCATTTGAGGATACTTACCTACTCCCAGTAATAGATACTAAGCTCTAAGGCTTGAGATTCTGGAATGAATCCTATCCGAAACCTTTGATAGACTTCCAAATAGATATTGGTAGGAGAAAATGTTGCACTTGCAGTGGTTGGAATCCTGCTTATGCCTTTATTATGCTCTCTTTAAATGAATAATTGAAATGTCCTTGGGAATCTTTTCAACTGGTCATCCATGCTTAATTAATTTTTACAGTTTGTTTTGCTATAGATAGTTTGCCAACCCTACAGATTCTTATTGTTCTTAAAGTAGGTTTTGGGAAGTATCTTTCCATTTATAAAATCTGTATTACCTTTTCATTTGCATCTCCTTTGAATTTATTCTTTTCTTGCTTTTATTATTTATTAAAAATTAAATTTATTTATTTATTTATTTATGGTGTAGAGCTATTTTCTTATCTTTGACCCAAGACTTTCTTTATTACAAACTTTTTATAATATAATCAATAGTTTTCTAATTCCATGGTAATTTAATTTGGATTGAGTTTAAGTGTAGAGGTCTGGTCGGTGCTTCTCAAATTATGTGGTTGTGGATTCATAGTAGTTTCTTGTCAATATCTCAACTAGAACTAAAAAATTTCCTATGTACTTGCACTTTAAATTAGTTGTGTGTAGCTTGTTTAGTTTTGATATGTTTATATTAGATGAGAGTTTACATATATTTTAAAAACAGTATATATTTATCGATCTATGATGTGGTGTGTTATTTTTAAATCCAGATTTAATATCTTGAAGCAATGGTAAGTCATGGATAATGAAGCCACGAAACTCCCTTGAATATGAACATTAGGCTCCAAGGGAATTGCGAGGACAAAAGATGAGTTGGTATGGTTCACTCATTTTTTTTAACAATATAATTTATTTGTACTAGCACTTATTGTATGGTGCTTAATTTTAGGAATTGCTAGAAGGACGGGAATTTAGCAAAGCAGAATTTTATTCTATTTCTCAGAAAAGGAGGGATGGATCATTTATTAGCGAAGATGCTAGGGAAAAATGTAAGTACAATATGTTATTTGTAACTTTTTATTGTCATTTGTATTTCATTTCTATTTTTATATTTGGTTAATAGGCTCGATGATGATAAGCTACATAGTACACACTTAGTAACCAGAACCCTTCATTTTCAATTTTTATTTGCTAGAAGTAGACCCATTATTTGTTGGCTTTCAAGTAATAGGTTTATGGTGGCTTTGTTTCCAAGTTACATTATTTACTTGTTTGCTAGAAGTTCGGCACTTAGTGTTTACATATTTTCTCAATTTGCATGCCAAAACTTCCTATATATATAGGCAAAAATAACAAAAATGTAGCTTTCTATTGTTATTTGTATTTCATTGTTATTGGTGATCTTTAAGTGATTGTGTATGTCTTCAATATTATATGTAGGAACAATTGCAAAATGAAATTCATGAGGGTTCATCTGAGAATGATGCATTTGTGGAAGTTTTTGGAAAGGACCGTCCTGGATATGCTAAGGGAATGGGACTTAGGGTAACACCATCTCAAGTCACTCGATTTAGGTCTCATTCTGAGAGATCGGTATCTCCCTATGACAAGATTGAAAAACTGGAAGCCGAAGTCATGGCACTTAAGGCACAAGCTGCATCTTATGAAGTCTTGAAGGAACAAATTGCTTTCCAAATGTAGAATGTTAAGAGAAGTCAGGTAAAATAATTGTTTTTAGTTTTTAACTTTTGACAGTTCACTTGTTCAATTAGTTGTTATTATCTAATTTATGATCTCTTTGAATTATAGCCAGCTGACTTAGAGTCACCAAGAGATATGAGACATTCCTCTGAGTCTAGTCTTATGCCTGAAGACCATGGAGCATCATCACATAGGACCATTTAGATAGTTTTAGTTTTCAATTTATGAACTTGAGGGATTTTACTTGTATTTCTTTATATTTGTGTATTGTTAAACTCTATTTGGAATATTTCTTTTTGCTCGTACTTTGTAACTCAACATTTTATTTATGAATGAGTTTTAATTTATTTGTCCCGTATTATTTTATATATCTTTATTTGTTTTAAGAAAAAATATATTTAATAAGCAAGATTTGTAAACTCAAAAAAAAATTATATATTTTTTTAAAAAAATTATCAAAAATTAATTGTGGCGGTTCCAAAACCGTCGTCAAATAAGTGTGCGCTGCATAGTAACAATTGCGGCGGCTGAAAACCATCACTATTTGTGCTTCAAAAATTTACCACGTAAATTTTGCGGCGGTTACAAAACTACGACAAATTGTTTTCTAGGATTAGGAAAAAATTAGCAGCGATTATATAACCGTTGCTAATTGTGTTAACAATTTCAACTGTCTAATCTGCGAAGGTCTGTAACCGCCGCAATATTTTTGCGACAGTTTGTACAACGGTTTTGTGAACCGCCGCAAAAGTTGCTCGCGACGGCTGAGATTGCGACGTTGGAAGAACCACCGCAAAGGTGAATTTGCAGCGGTTTGAACCGCCACAATCAACACTAATAACCGCCGCTAATTAGCGCCTTTTTGTAGTGAAAGGAGAATGACCTCAAGTAATCTTGCTGGACTCCATAACTCATTTAGGCATATAACTAACTTAGAGAGATGGCTAAGGTTGGTCAAGATCTTTTACTTCGAAACTAAATAACAAGCTTCCTTCACCCACCACCCTCCTCGTCTCCCCCTCCTTCTCCATCTTTCTTCTACCCTTTGCCTTCTCAGTTTCAAATTTTCAATGAATTCTTTCTCATGGTCAACTCCACCAGGCCAATCACAACATGGGAAAGATTTAGTAAGTAAAATCAAATTCCACCCCATAAACATCAGATTCTAAATTCCAATAATCAAAAGAATTGAAACATGAAGATACTAATTAATATTAATATTAATATCAATAATAATAGAAACATGGACATTACTAAAGAAGAGAACAATGGGTCTCTCTGTTAAAGAAGGAACATATTGATGATTCTCATCTAGAAACATTGTATTTGTCATTAGCAAGTAAATGTGTGAAATAAGCACACAAAACATGACTCCGCGCTCCTCTTCTTCAACGCGGCGGTGAAGACGGGGTTGCAGAGGATCCTCTCGCCGTGAAAGAGGGTGGCGACGACGATGTCGTCGTGGCTATGACGTTGCAGATCTGGTATCGTCGTGGCTCTCTGCCACCACGGTTCCACCTCCGCCGTCCAGACCTCCTTTACCGCAATCCATGGCCTCCTCGCCACCTTCAATTTCTCGGTGAATTTATCCAGAGGATCGGTCCTCAAGCTCAACTCCCCTATTGGAGGACTGTAGCATTCTCCATAACTTAGGGGATGTTCATGTTACTTTGTCGTACCCCACTCACTTGACTAGTTTCAATGAACTATTGGGAACAAACTATAGAGATGCTAGAGATGATAAGGAGAAAAGGGGATTAGGGTTGATGTATAATGCCAAAGAAAATAGTAGAGTTTTTAAAAAATAAAACATTATAATTTAATTGAAATTGTAAAAGATTTATTTATATTTTAAATTTAAAAGGTAAAAAAGTTAATAGTTATTAGGGACAAAACGGTAAAATAAAATATTTTTTAGGTTGAATAGGAAAAAGTTTAACTAAGTATCATTAAATATATGATGTAAAGTTATTAGTCAGAATCAAACTGCATTGGTGCAGTTAAATATTCAAAGACATCATGGAAATTTTTTTAAAACAAAATGTTCTGAGCAACGTAGCAGAAGATTAACGGGGAGAGAGAGGGTAGTTCAGAACTTGAGATGCATAATTTACATTTTGTTTTTACAATAACGTCCTTAATGATGTTTGACCAAGTCAACGATAAACTATCAAATTTTAAATAATGTGATATTAGTTGGCAAAGTTTGATTGGATCATGTGTGCATGATAAATATTACCCCAATTTTGAGGGATTTAAAAGAATTCATCTTTGTGGATGGCATGAAATTATGACTCATCATTCATTTAACAAACAAATTAGGTTAAAATTTTATATATCCGACTCATTATCTTGTGAGTTAAAACTTATTCTATTTTTTTTTCATGTTAAACTTTTTATTACTTAATGTTTACATTGCTTTAATTGTTGCCTTGTTGATCAAATGATTTTCACTCCAATTATTAATAGATAAAAGTCTTAAAATTTAAATGAGTCATGGTCTACCAATCTATCACCATATGCATCTTTAACTACTTACCATCCATTAGTTGAATAATTGTTAGTTGTTTTTCTTCTATATAGTTTTGACTGGTATGAAAGCTTCACCGCACGAATTGTACAAAACCTTCCTTGACGCCTTCTTTGTTTTTTCTATTGCTGCAGGTTAAAGAGATAATAAAAGCTTCTATAAAAAAAAAAAACAACAACAACAACGGGAAGAGGAGAAGTTGGGAAGCACCAAAGAGTGAAAATGACAACAACATACAAAGTGAACCTCGGAGAAAGGGTGTAACAAAGAACAACAGCGAGAGAGATCGAAAATAGAATATATAGATGCCAAGCAAGAAGCAGCAGCAAAGGTAGATGAGTAAGAGGAAGAGTATGACGAGGAAGAAATGACACGAATGCAAGATGTTCCGTCCAAATATCTCAGATGAGAGATACTCGGCCGAAGAAAGTCTAGTGGGTTTGTTTTGGAGTTAGCTTGACAGAATGTGAATTCTGCTCCTACGTATCCAAATGGGAATCAAAGCAAACGTAGTTCTCATTGAGGGGGTTGAGCCCCTATTTATAGATATTTTCAGTGCCACCGTTAGAGTAAGGCGGTTACTGAGATCCTATTTGTTAGGATCAGATTGCTATGGCAGTTAGGCAATGATATGGATAAGGCTCGAGTTATACGGAGAGATATTTGGACCAGCGAGATACTCGACCCAGTCAGTTACGGCTGGATAGCTCGGGGCCGAGATATCTTCATTCGTGGTCTGGCGTGGAGTAGGCCCGAGTAGTTGTCATCGGGTGTTGAGTGTATAATAAGTCTTCGGCTTTATAGGAGTTCGGGTGAATGTCCACCTACGAGAATGAGCTCGGTCGTATTGACAATCCTCGGCCTTATATCTTCGGCCGGTACACAAGCCCCCCGAGCTCCGAGCTTAAATAAGCGAAAGAGCTGATAAGTATGAAACCGAGCTTATTCTTCGGCCACACAAACTTCTGCATCCCCAGCTGTCATTTCAATCAAATCTTTTCTCTTTGTCAGAGAAGGCAATCATTCCCCCCCCCCCCCCTAATACTTCTGCGGCACGCTTTAGGTAAGAAACCCTAGAGTTCCGCGCCCATTTAATGAGGGGAAAATCAAAAGTCGCGCCTTTGGGCTTGATGGAACATGGGCCGTTGATCGTGTCATCAACTGCAACTACAAATATCCCCTCCGACTCCAACTCCCTCCTACCTTGCTTATCCTCCTTTGCCATTCACCTTCGTCTTCCAAGTTTCTGCCATCATCCCTCTGCTTGTCATTCTCCAGGTACGCTCAGTCTCCTTCCTTCCTTCATGCTTCTAAGTTTAATTTCTGCTTACCAGATATGAGTTCGTCCATGTCCTCTGAGTCAAATACCTCGCCTCTAATTGAGCGCGAGGTTTCCCCCATTGGGGGTTCTCCTTCCGCTTCTTCTGTTCCTTCACAGGAACTGAACGTCGGAGAGGAGGAACCGTCCTCCTCTCGGTCGTCTTCAACTGATTCTGATTCTTGAGTCTGATTCTCCCAGGTCTGGTTCTCCCTCTCCCCCAGTGTCCAAACCCGCCGCTCGTAAACAACGCCTAAGGGTTCCAAAAGACCCTATTCCCGATATTACCCTTCCTGGGTATACCTGGGTTAAAGGCGAGGTTGGGACCTTTTTCTCTGACTTCCAAACTCCAGAATCAATTGATCAACTTCGTTCCCAAATTAATATCTCGGCATCTGGAGATGAGTCCGAGTTTATTTGCTCTCCATGCTCGGGTACCGAGTGCGTCTTTCTCAGGGCTCGTCCTTCCGAGCCCCCCTTTACATACATGTACAAAACACTTTTTGATAAGCTACATGTGTCTCTTCCTTTTACAGAGTTTGAGTGTGACGTTCTGAGAACCATGAACGTCGCACCTACTCAGCTCCATCCTAACAGCTGGGCTTTTATGAAAGCCTTTCAAATCCTATGTAAATACCTCGGGATGGAGCCCACTACTCCAAAATTTTTATACTTTTACCAAACGAGGTTTAGTGAGAAAAAGGGATGGATTTCCCTTAACGGGTTGAACCAAAGGGGACTGCTTAGTCTATATACATCATCGTATAAAGACTTTTAAATCGGCTTCTTCCGAGTTCGCCCCTCGGGCTCTCACTCCTCCCACTTTTTTGACGATGATAACTGCGCCAAGTTTCCTTTATACTGGCAATCCTCCCCCACAAAATTTGTTGGCTTTGAGTACCAATCCCTTCCGGCCGAGGATAGGCGGGATATAGACATACTAGAAAAACTTCCTCGGCCCCTCCATTGTGGACGCCTTCTGAAACTCCCCTTCTCATCTACTCCGAGAACTGACCTGAAAAGTAAGTGCTCGGCTCTTTAGTTTTGAATCTTTTCTGTATGTGTTGCTGTACTAACAACTCTTTCTTTTTGGCAGTCATTATGGGGAAATTCGACTTCTCCAAGCTTGTAAAGGCCGCTGCGAAAGAGGGTCAGGGTCCCTCCTCAGCTGAGAAAAAGAAGAAAAGACCTCCTCCCACCAAGACTTCTGCGAAGGGAACTTCATCATCCGCCCCTCAAAAAAGAAAGAGGGTAGAGGTTGTAGTTGACACCGAAGATTCTCCCCCACCTTGCCCAAGTCCCCCACACCCTACTACTCAGGAGACCGGAACCGCGGGGCGAGAAGAACAACCCCCTCCCTCCACCGAGCTGAAGTGGTACAACACTTCTCTAAAGGCGGGGAGCTCATCCCTCTGGGGTGAAGACTTCAACCCCTTCCCTTCTTTCGATTCAAACTTCCTAAAGCCCGCGGATCTCCGGCTAATGAGGCAACAAGGGGCTCGATCTAGCATGGAGGCTCTTTCCACCTACTGCATCCGAGCTGCTGCCTTGGCTCGCTTTTGCAGCCGAGATTTAGTGGAGGCTGAAAGGAAGTCTCGGCAACTGGAAGCCGAACTGGCTTCTATTGAGAAGCTGAGGGGGGATTTTACCCGGACCTCCACTGAGCGTGACGAGCTGGCCAAGGCTAATAATCTCCTGAACACTACCATCACCGAGTTGAATGGCCAGAATTCCGAGCTTAACACCAAAGCAAAATCTGCTGAGGAGAGTAAAGCTCAGGCTGAAGAAGGTAGAGCTCGTGATGAAGAGGAGCTCAAAAAGGCTCAAGCTGAAATTGAGCAACTTAAAGCTGCCTTGGAGGCCGAGACCAAGGCCAAGATGGAGCTCCAGGAGGATGTAAATGAGGCCACTAACTGCATTATTATCGAGCACCGGAAAGGTTTCGACAAGGCTATTGCTCAGGTTGAGGTTCTTGCCCCGGGGGTTGATCTTTCGGGAGTCGATGTGAATAAGGAGGTGGTGAACGGGGAACTTATTCCCATAATTCTTGAAGAGGAAGAAGAGGTGGAGGTGGAAGGGGAGGAAGACTCTCCCGGGGATCACATCGAGGCCGCAGAGGGTCCTGGGGACAAGTAGCTGTATTAGCTTTTTGTAGTCTTCATCCTTTGTAATGGGCTTTTGCCCTTGTTACTTTAATTTTAATGAAAATTGTGACACCATTTTGGTGACCCTTCGTTGCTCTTATTTGGCCGAGATACACTTGATGTATTTTTTTTTATCTTTCTACGTTGTATTCGGCCTGTTTAAACAAATCTTCGGTTAAGACCGAGGTATTCTACCGTCCATATAAAAAACGGACGGTAGTTGCCACACGTGAAACATATGATTCACGCCTTACGCATGCAGTCACGCATTATATGCTTTGGAAACCGCAATGGGCTCATGCAATTACTGCTTTTTGCTGGGTTTCGAGATTTGTGTTTCCAACAAACCTCTTCCCAGCGCATACTTCTTCCTTTCCAATGCCTCTCACCCCTTATAAATAGGGCTGCTTCACTGCTCCACTTACTCATTCTTCATTCTGTCCTATCAGCCAAATTCGTCTTTCTTCAACCCGAGTAGTTCAATGATAGTGTTAGGGGTTTATGCTCCCCTCTCCCAGTTAACATCCTTTTTTGGGTTTCATAGCTTCCAAAAAGGATGTAAGTGGGAGACGGGATCCAGAATTCCTTTTATGATTCAATCCTCCAAGAAGGATGTTAACTGGGAGAATGGCAGACTTCGGGAGTCGCGAAAGGGGTAGAGGCCGTCTACTCCCTGAGCGGGCCTAGTACCTCATCATCCAGCTTGGCCGTCTACTCCCGGAGTGGGCCGAGCACCTGATCTTGTCCCTACCCTAATTGGGGGGACGACTGGCAACCCGGGCGGGCCTTATTTTCAATTTCAGCCCTTTATGTAAGTCGTAGTACTTTCTAGTACTCGACTCGTACCTTGTTTCTACTTTCAACATTGTACTCGGTATTATCAATAAATTTCAATGGCTCGGATTCGGCCTTCAGATTACAGTTTTATTCTCCTTACTGCTTGTAATTTATTGCACTTAAGTAATTTCAAATGCTAATACTTGGCCTTCAGGCTCAAACTTGGCCTTAGACAATTTAATGGCTCGTACTCGGCCTTCAGGCTCAGACTTGGCCTTAAATAATTTAAACGGCTCGAACTCGGCCTTCAGGCTCAGACTTGGCCTTAAATATTTTAAACGGCTCGAACTCGGCCTTCAGGCTCAAACTTGGCCTTAAATAATTAAAACGGCTCGAACTCGGCCTACGGGCTCAAACTTGGCCTTAGACAATTTAATGGCTCGTACTCGGCCTTCAGGCTCAGACTTGGC
This sequence comes from Sophora flavescens, assembly GCA_030762895.1. NCBI lineage: Eukaryota > Viridiplantae > Streptophyta > Magnoliopsida > Fabales > Fabaceae > Sophora > Sophora flavescens. The sequence continues at coordinate 129,616,449 of CM061064.1, forward strand.
CTTAAATAATTTAAACGGCCTTCAGGCTCAAACTTGGCCTTAGACAATTTAATGGCTCGTACTCGGCCTTCAGGCTCAGACTTGGCCTTAAATAATTTAAACGGCCTTCAGGCTCAAACTTGGTCTTACATATTTGGCTCGTACTCGGCCTTCAAACTAAATGTTCGCAGAGTAAATACATCGGCAAAGTAAGAAAGCATAACAATGTTGATAATAAATTCTTTTATTGAATAGAAAAGGAAGTCTGCGGTGTGCCTCGTTAAAACCTTCTCGGTCAAAACCCTTTTTGGGACAAAATACCGAGGTAGGAAAAAGAGTACATCACCCGACTATATACATCAACTATAATAAAATTTTAAATGTGAAGCATTCCAAGTCCTCGGGATAGGCTTCCCGGACAATTCTTCTAACCTATAAGCTTCGTTTCCCAAGTTTTCTACTACCCGGAATGGCCCTCCCCAGTTTGCTGCCAATTTGCCTTCCGTGGGATCCTTCCTTGCTTCCCCTTTTATCCTCAGCACCAAGTCTCCACGCAGGAAACTCCTCGGCTTCACTCTTGAATTATACCTCCTAGTTGCTCTCTGTTTGCAAGCTTCTTCTCTGATTTTGGCCTCCTCCCTGATTTCCTCTACCAAGTCAAGTTCGACCCTTAAATTGCTTTCATTATCATTCGGTTCATGTTGTATACGTCGGAAAGACGGCTCACCAACCTCCACTGGGATCATGGCGTCTGTTCCATATGTCAACCTGAAGGGTGTTTCTTGAGTGGTAGATTGAGGCGTGCAGTGGTAGGCCCAGAGGATACTTGGTAACTCTTCTGCCCAAGCTCCTTTGGATCTTCCCACCCTCTTCTTTAGCTCTCCGAGAATGACCTTGTTGGCCGCTTCTACTTGCCCGTTGGTCTGGGGATGTTCAACAGATGTAACGTGGTGTTTAACACCGAGGTTGTCATAGAATTCCCGCAATGTCTTATCTATAAACTGTCTTCCGTTGTCTGTGATGATTGCGAAGGGAATTCCATGCCTACAGATGAGGTTTTTCCACACAAATTTTTGTACCTTCTCGGCGGTAATCTTCACCAAAGGCTCTGCTTCAATCCATTTTGTGAAGTAGTCCACTGCTACCAAGAGAAATTTGACTTGACCTTTGGCTACAGGGAATGGCCCCAGTATATCCATTCCCCACATAGCAAAAGGCCAAGGCGAGTTCAATGTGTGAAGTCCTTCGGGAGGGGTACGACTTATATTGGAAAATCTTTGGCACTCATCACATTGCTTCGTCCACTCAATGCAATCTGCTCGGATGGTAGGCCAATAGTACCCTGCTCGGACTACCTTGGAGGCCATTGATCTGCCCCCGCAGTGAAAACCACAGATTCCTCGGTGAACCTCTTCCATGACGTACTTTGATTGTGCCTTCGTCAGACATTTTAGCAACGGTACCGAGAACCCCCGTTTAAACAATTCTCCGGAAATGATAGCAAAGTGACTTGCTCTGAGCCTGATCTTCCTGGCCTCCACATGATCTAGGGGCAGAGTTTCTGAGGATAAATACTCCCAAATAGGTGTCACCCATTCTCGGTCAACCGGCTCGTTGGTCATCACCTCCCCAATCGTGACACTTGGTTCACTTATGGTTTCTTGAATGACTGTTCTATGGTGGCCCGGCTTCTTTGTACTGGCTAACTTGGACAGCAGATCGGCCCGAGTGTTTTCTTCTCGGGGAATGTGCTCAATAGCAAATTTCTCGAAGTTGGAGATTAATTGGTTGACCTTGCACAAATACTTGGTGAGCTGAGGCTTTTTCGTTTGATACCCTCCAGAGATTTGCCCTGTGACTAGCTGTGAATCACTCCGGCATCTAACAGCCTTCGCCCCCATTTCCTTTGCCAGCATTAATCCTGCTATCAAAGCTTCATATTCGGCTTGGTTGTTTGAGGTTTTGAACTCAAACTTTAGTGACTTCTCCAGGATCAGATCCCCAGGGCCTTCCAGAATTACCCCGGCTCCACTGCCCCTGACATTCGAGGATCCATCCACATACAAATTCCACCAGACATCCTCGGTTATCGGCTGCGGATTGAGCTCAGCTACGAAGTCGGAGAGACATTGAGCCTTCAGAGGACCTCTCGATTCGTATTTCAGGAAGAACTCGGATAACTCCACTGACCAAGCAATCATACGGCCCGCCAACTCGGGTTTTTTGAGAATCTGCTTAATCGGGTGATCAGTTTTGACAATCACCTGGTGACTCTGGAAATATGGGCGCAACCGCCGAGCAGCCGTTACCAGGGCCAAAACCAGCTTTTCTATGACTTGATACCGGGTTTCGGCATCATGAAGGACCCTGCTAATGAAGTACACCGGCATTTGAGCTTTCTCTACCTCTTGCACAATAACTGCACTGATGGCGTACTCGGTGGCTGACAGGTATAAGTATAACTCTTTGCCCGGGATGGGCCGAGTTAATATCGGTGGAGCAGACAAAAAGGCCTTGAAATCAGCGAAGGCCTTCTCGCATTCCTCGGTCCATGCGAAAGTTTGGGGCCTTTTTAATAATTTGAAGAAAGGCCGAGCTTTTTCTGCAGATATAGGGAGAAACCGAGATAACGATGCCAACCGCCCTGCCAGTCTTTGCACTTATTTAATGTTTTGTGGGCTTCGCATCTCAATTACAGCCCGGCATTTATCAGGATTGACTTCGATTCCTCGGTGTGTCAACATAAAACCGAGGAATTTTCCACCCTGAACACCGAAAACACACTTTTCCGGATTCAACCTCATACTATACTTCCTCAACTGCTGAAAAATTTCCTCCAAATCTTTTGGGTGGTTGTTGGGGTCATCGGATTTGATGACCATGTCATCCACATAAACCTCCATAGTCTTTCCGATCTGTTTTTCGAACACCCTGTCCATGAGCCTTTGGTAGGTAGCTCCAGCATTTTTCAGTCCAAATGGCATAACCCGGTAACAGTAATTCGAGCCTTCAGTTATGAAGGCTGTTTTCTCCTCATCTGGGGGATACATTCGGATCTGATTATACCCCGAGTATGCATCCAAGAAACTCAAAATTCTATATCCAGAGGCCCCATCCACCAATCTATCAATACTCGGCAAAGGATAGGAATCCTTTGGGCAAGCTTTATTCAAATCTGTGTAATCAGTGCACATGCGCCACTTGCCATTTGCTTTTTTGACCAGAACGACGTTGGCCAGCCAGGTAGTGTATTCTACTTCTCGAATAAAGGTGGCCTTGACCAACTTCGCTGTTTCCTCTTCCACAACCTTTCTCCTTTCCTCCCCGAGTCTCCTTTTCCTTTGGGCTACTGGTTTCGCCTCGGGACAAATTGCCAGTTTGTGGCACAAGAAGTCGGGATCAATTCCCGGCATGTCTGACGTGGTCCAGGCGAATAAGTCAGCATTGCTGTGAAGCACTTCCTTTATTTTCTTTTTTAGACTCGGCTCAAGTTGACAGCCGAGGTTGGTGCACAGATCTGGCTGTGAGCCGAGCTGGAACTTTTCTAATTCCTCAATGGGTTGTGGACGTTGTTCCTGCATGTCCATTCTCGGATCTAGTTCAACAGAGTTAACAGAATTCACCGACTTGTCTTTTCCCCTGTCTAGCGTTTCTGCAGGTGTAGGTTTAAGTTTGCTTACACGCAAACTATCAAGATAAGACTTACCGGCCATTTTCCGATCAGCTCGGACAGCAACTATGTCTCCCGAGTTGGAGGGGAACTTTATTGTGAGGTGGGGAGTAGAGACCACGACTCCTAACTCGTTCAAAGATGGTCTTCCGATTAGGATATTGTACGATGTTACTTGCATTAACCAACACGTACCTGACCATGATAGTCTTGGATGCTTTGCCATCCCCAAAAGTAGTCAGGAGGTCAATGTATCCTCGTGTATCCACTTGTTCCCCTGCAAAGCCGACGAGCTTACTGTCGTATGGCTGAATAGATTTCTCGGGGATCCCGAGCTTCTGAAATGTTGAGTAATATAAGATATCCGCCGAGCTCCCCTGGTCGACAAGAGTTCTTTTGACCGAGAAATTAGCCAGCTGCACTGTGATTACCATAGGGTCATCTTGATTAGGATCCACCCCCACAAAGTCTTCGTCAGAAAAGATAATAGGTGGGGAAATCCTCGGGGGTTTGCCGGATACCGAGTTGACAGCCCGAATAGCCCGCAGGTGCTTTCTCCGAGCTGAACTTGTTGTGCCTCCTCCTGCAAATCCACCCGAAATAGTGTCTATCACACCTCGGACAATATTGTCCTCCTCTCGCCTTTCATTCTGGCCTTCCCTGGTCTCTGTTCTTTCATTATTTTGTCGACCGCCGCCCCTTCTCGGGCTTTGGTCACCTCCTCTCCTTATACTTCTGCCATGCCCCTCGCCATTGTTGTGATTTCTCCGAACAAAATTATTGAGATGGCCAGCTTGCACCAACTCTTCAATCTTATCCCGCAGGACCCAGCACTCCTCGGTGGTATGCCCATAATTACGATGGTACCGACAATGTTTCTGTCGATCAGCATTCTGGGGGTTGTGGCCATGGTTGGGAAGCTGCAAAAGTTCTGTGTTGTAGGCTTCCTCAAACACCCGAGCTCTGTTTGTGTTGAGGGGAGTATAGTGCTCATACTTCGGTCCCCTATGCAAATGCTCGGATGGGCCTTTGAATCTCGGCTTATCACCTCCAGTCCTCCTCTTCTCTCTCCCTTCACGTCTGTCAGCATCATCAGTTCTCTCCCTTTTTTTAGACTCCTCAACCTCCTCCATATTAATGAATCCTGCAGCTTTTCTCCTTAACTCATCCATACTGGTTGGTGGCTTGCGAGCTAAGTGTCTGGCAAAAGGGCCAGGCCTTAACCCGGTCAAAATGGTGTGTAGTGCAACATCGGCACTGAGGTTCCGGATGAGGACGGCCTCCTTGCTGAATCTGGCCATGAAATCACGCAGGGACTCATTCTTTTCTTGCCTAAAGTTTACCAACGAGGCCGAGGTTTTCTGATGGGCCCGGCTCGTGGCAAACTGAGCATTGAACTTAGTCATGAATGTGTCAAAGGAGTCGACCGATCTTTGGCGGTAGCGTGAGTGTACCAGGTCAACGCAAAGATCCTTTGTAGTAGTTGGAAAGACTTTACACATGACAGCATCATCGTCGGTAAAGAGGTACATCTGTGTAGTGAAAGCGTCTAAGTGACGCTCGGGGTCCGAGGTGCCATCATATCTGTCAATGCTTATTGGTTTGTAGTTGGATGGAAGAGGAACCTCCATGATGGCATTGGTAAAGGGATGTCTCGGTCTCCGCGCGCCGGTCCTTTCGTTAGGCCTATTTGCCTGAAGTGAAGGCTCAGGGGCCTGCCTAAGAAAGTCCTCCTCTCCTGCTCGGTCAGTGTGATGAGAAACACGGGGTTGCGGATCTCCTTCTCTGCGTGTGTTTCTGGATCCCTCATTTTCGGCTGTCCGGCGCTTTCTCTCATGAGGAGAAGAGGCGGACCTTTCTCTGCTCTGCTCTTGTTCACGACGGCTGTTCTGCCGCCGAAACTCCTTATTCTCCCTTCTCAGCAATGCCACTTGTGCGAGGAGTTCTTGGATCATAGGATTGTCAGTCTCCCTAGCCGGGTTTATGGACCGTTCCCCATTATCTCCGTTGTTGGCATTCTCCGGCTCCTCTCTCCTGCAGTTCCCGCTCCTTGTTCTCACCATTGTTTGTGGTATGGGAAAGTTTTGCTTCGATTCCCACAGACGGCGCCAAATGTTCCGTCCAAATATCTCAGATGAGAGATACTCGGCCGAAGAAAGTCTAGTGGGTTTGTTTTGGAGTTAGCTTGACAGAATGTGAATTCTGCTCCTACGTATCCAAATGGGAATCAAAGCAAACGTAGTTCTCATTGAGGGGGTTGAGCCCCTATTTATAGATATTTTCAGTGCCACCGTTAGAGTAAGGCGGTTATTGAGATCCTATTTGTTAGGATCAGATTGCTATGACAGTTAGGCAATGATATGGATAAGGCTCCGAGTTATACGGAGAGATATTTGGACCAGCGAGATACTCGGCCCAGTCAGTTACGGCTGGATAGCTCGGGGCCGAGATATCTTCATTCGTGGTTTGGCGTGGAGTAGGCCCGAGTAGTTGTCCTCGGGTGTTGAGTGTATAATAAGTCTTCGGCTTTATGGGAGTTCGGATGAATGTCCACCTATGAGAATGAGCTCGGTCGTATTGACAATCATCGGCCTTATATCTTCGGCCGGTACACAAGATAAGGAATAAACTAATAATGGTGTTGCAACCAGTGAAATAGTGCCGGTTTGTTTTATAGTTGGGAGGCAAAATAGTTGATTTATGGTGGGTCAAAACTGAGTTTTGTGGAAGCAAAAATTTCTAGCTTTTCCGTTGAAAATAATTGATTCTAGATATAGGACATCTCAAAAGTGATTTTACTTTATCATCCAAACAAAATCAATTCTTCTAAACCTATTTTTAAAATATTGTTACCGAACACAAATCAATTTTTTTAATCTTGATTTTTTTAAAATCAATTTTTCCAAAATCAATTCTATCAAAATCTAAAACATACAGAACCTATAGAAGATGACACATGAACGTCATTCAAACGTTTTGTTTCGTACCAAAAAAACATTTCTCTTTATTAGTTCGTTGAACTCAAGCTACTGGTGAACTCATGGCTAAGTTTAACAACCAAAATATACTCATTTTCTTAATAAGCAGCACAAGGCAAGCAAATTTTTATTAAACTAATTCTGATTTCAACCAACCTTAGCAAAAATTATTAATAACCATAATCATTCATCAAGCACGTACATGTACAAAGTCTTTGACAGCTCTCATATGGGGCACCTATCTACATATGACATAATTAACATATGTTTAAATTAACTTATTTTCTGCTCAAAATAATTTATAAATAAATCTAAAAGAGCTTTAAAAATTAACTTTTTTTTTCTAAACATTAATTTTTACCTAACATGTAGTTGGTGGTGTTTATCCTTCACATACCATGTTATTTATCTCATTGATTAATTTTGAAAGCCCATTTAGGTTAACTAAGAATAATATTTTGTAAGTTAAAAAAAGGTATTTTATAGAAGAGCCTTCACCTAGAAGGGCTGACTAGCAAGCCCGAGATCGGCGGTTGAAGAGTTGGAACTCACAGAAAAGCCTTTATGCGCAATAAAAAAATCATAGGACATGTTTGTGAGTTAGGAGGGAAAGGAATGAAAGGAGATCAAAGGAAAGGAAAGGGGAGGGAAGAAGAAGGGGATGATTATCTCTTTCCTTTTTAGGAAGTGTGTTTTATGTGAGAGGAAAGAAATGGAGGTTAATGACATGCTTTTAGAAATTTAATCATATTTGAAAAAAAGTAACATAAGTAAAATTATTTAAATAATATTAATGCAAAAAATAAAAGAAATGTATAAGGGTAAATTAGTAATTTAAATTAGTTTTCCTCCAAAATACCCAAATTGGGGGGAACCGGAAAAAGTGGCAAGAGTAGGGGTTTGGAGGGTTTATTAAAATCTTGAAAACCATCCCCTACAATTTTATAAACCCACAAACAAGGGTGACCCTCCAATAAACTTTCCATTTCCCTTCATTTCTCTCCTAAAAAATAACTCACAAACACACCCTTATACTTTGTTTATTAGAGTAGAAAATAAGAAGAGAGAAAACAAGAAGAGAGTAAAAGAGGAGAAAATGCATTTTTATCTTGTTTGAAAAGAAATTGGAAGAAGGAGAAAGTGCTTCATCTAAAATGACTTTTGTACCATTCTTTTTGGGTTCTCATTCAATTATTTAATATTTGAATTAAGCTAATCATTTATTTAATTAAATTAAATTGAAATTAATAAAATAATTATATTAAACTAATAAATTGTATCAGTTAAAATAACTTAAATCAATTAAATTAATTTAAATTATTTGATTATTTAAATTAACTTAATTAATGAAAGGGAAAAGTACATATACACCCCATAAACTTTATCTCATTTGCAAATAGGCATCTTCAACTATTAATTATTCCCAATTAATTATTAAACTTTAACTATTGGTGAAATTAGTCCTTCTGATAAGCCAAAGTTAAATTACTAATTATAATTGAATTTAATTGTTCATTTCGCTTAAATCTGAATCATTAATTATATTTATTTTGTTTATTTTTTAGAAAAAATGGAGGAAAAAAAAAGTGAGCTAGTTCGTAAATTAAACTGTTCAGTTTTTCCAATCGGAGCTATGTTCGTTCCTGGATTAGTCATAGTAATATTGTAATAAAAAGCTATATAGGAATGGATAAGTATATTGATAGAGAAAATAAATGAGTATATAGAAATTCAATTGCAAAGTGCAAATAGTGTAAATTGACCTGTAGGAGGTGGTGATGATCTTGTCCTTTGTAGAGAAGCAAGATTACAATTTGCTCTTCTTCCATCTACTTACTGGGAGTCTCCTAACAATTTGCCCATCTTATAATGTCCCCAAACTACAATAACTTTGTGAATGTCGTCTCTAAACTGTGATTGGTAATGAGGGTATGCCATGGTATCAAAAGAAGAGAAACTGAAACGGTAGATCAGAAAATGCTCTCTTGTAATTTAATTTTTATTTTAAATAAAATAAAATAAAAAATAAATGTAATCTATCGATGAAATTTAAATGAAATGAATGATAAAATTTGATCATCATTAATAATCTAACTTTGAACTAATAGAATGACTAATTTCACTGATAGTTAAAGTTTGAATATTTATGAGGAAAAATCAATAGTTGAAGGTGTCTATTTACAAATGGCCTAAAGTTTAGGGAGTATATATATACTTTTTCTTTAATGAAATTAAATTATTTGAATATTATTTTTTAGTTAAAGGTATTTTTGTCTTTTTAAAAACAATTACACTTCTCTCTTCTCATTTTCTATCCAACGAAACTAAGAGGGGGGACATACTACTTTCTCTCCTATCAAACAACACAAAATCTATTTTATTTTCTACTCCTTACTCTCTTCTCATATTCTTTCTTACATATTTCTCTCTTCTCTTTTTCTTCTCTCGACCAAACAAAGCAATGTATCCCAAAAAAGATTAATCACATAATAACTAACCAGTGCAAAGAAACCTCGATACCTACCAAAACAACACACAATACATAAGAGCCCCTTCACGGATAAAAAGAACAGAAATTATAGAAAGGAGTTTAATTTTGAAATACTTTTTTATGCCATCAACTAATCTCAGATCATTTTATTTAGAGTAATTATTACAAGAATCAAACATTTTTAAAGACATGACAATTTATAATTAGTTGCTAACATAAAAAAATCTTACAAATTAAATTCTAAAGAAAGACTGAAACTCATGACATCAGGCAGCCTTCAATTATTACGTAAAACATTGATTTATCGACAAAAAAAAATTATTGGTTATGTTAGTGCAGATAAACTATTAGTAAGCTGAACATAAAAAATGTTTTGAAATTCGTAATCATGATCCATAAATTATCCACATTTTCGAGAAAACTGCGAGATGAAGAAACTAGAACGAACAATTTTATGCTATAATTCATGCTACGATGGCCTCCTCAGGCAGCACCTTTCTCCTACTTCACCATAAAGACGAAGAAAAAATAAAATAGCTTTGAAGCAAACGATAAGGGGCAAGAAAAACAAACAAGCATGGTGATCGTATAGTGGCATCATCATAACTAATGCTCCTCAACTCGCAACCAATTTAATTTTCTCAAACATGCTTGTGAATGAGGAGAAAATAATGAAAGCTGCAGTCACTCCATGAAGTGCTATGCAATTCCAAGTTTGCATGAATCCAGTGCTTACTATAAGAAATAGGTATCTAACTGAGTCCCAATTTTCCACCGAATCATCAAAGACTTAATAACCATTTATCTGAGGCCTTGGGGTGGGACCAACAAGCCGTGAAAAAGGTATTTGCGTTCGCCCAGTGTTCAGACCCCTTTGACCTGAAAACCTATCATTTACTTTTGGATCTGATACAGATCTGGAGAATGCTTGAGCAAGTTCAACGGCTGAAGCTGCTCTACGGTAGCGCACACCAACACCACCAGAACTTGGCTGATCTACAGGTTTACGCCATGTCTCAGGTGATGTTTGCCTCTCAGAGGCCTGTTGCCTATCAGTCTCCTTTACATTTCTCTTATTATCACCACCACGCCAATTCCTCCTCTGCGCATGAACTCTCTCAGCATCTACCCTTTGCTCCTTCCTTTCAGGTTTTCTGCCAGTCCTTTGCTCTAGAAGAGTATCATCAGTTTTTTCACCATAACGAGTCTGGACTGAACGATCAGGAAGCTTCTCAGTCTTGAGAATATTATGTTCAACCCTTCGCACAAAACATAATTTATTAGCAAACATTGAATCAGACTTGGATCACCATTGGAAGCAATAGGAACCACATACAAACAAAGCAAGTCCATACCTATTTGAATGGTCAACTACATCATAACTGTTTATTGCAATATCATCAATCCCTCGCTCCTTCAATACCTGAGGAAAAGATCAGCAACATTATCAAGCTGAAAACAAGAAGCCAAGCACAGAAAGGAACAAAAGTAACACCAGTTGCTGCAGTTGGCAGTGCATGAAACATTTAAGGGACATAAATTATGGAAAAAAGGGCAACCTGGTACTATAAAGCTCCCACTGTGCTAAGGTCCAAGGTAGGGTCAGATTATAAATGATGGAAATTAAAAAAAAAAAAAAAACCAAAAGAGCACCAATCAGAGAAAGACCAAGTACTCGTGTGATGCCTTGCAGAAAACCATCTCCAAGAGCATACCTTCACCCTATTTTAACCCCATGAATTGTATTTAAGTTTTAGCTGTGCAAGGGTAACTATGCTGTAATTTTGGTTTCGTTTTTTGGAATCTACTACTTGTATATGGGCTCTTGAGTACCCCCTTGTACTTGTATATGATATCTTTAGCCTTTTTCAAAAAAAAAGTTAACAGGATGAACAATGAACATATGTCTAAATATCATCCCAGCCAGCAACATGGAAAACAATAATAAAGCATTAATTTTTACTGCATTCATGTCATAAATAATGAAGGAACTTACGAGTTCTCTTGGGCGAGCACCACCAAATAATGCTTTCCTGAATCATTTGCATAAGTTTTTCCATTAGTGATCAGGAAACCATGAATAATTTACCAAATAAACTTGCTGAAAGTAGTCCAAGCTATTTCATATTAAGCATTAACAAAGACTGATGAAATTAAGATATTACAAAGTCCAACATAATCTTTCCTTCATAGGCATATGTATAGCGCTTGATCTCATATTAAAAGAATTTGATAGGAATCCAGAGAGATTGAAGGGTAATAACAAGGAAAATGGTAGAAAACTGAGATGAATTCACCTCTGAATTGTATTGAAAGAAAGAATGGAAATGGCACTATGGAATTAGCACTACTCAAGGGGCACTCCCCTTTACACTGAGCACTCAGTCGGAACTATACAAATGATCCAAAAGCTACTCACTCAGTTCCAGTAGTCTTATTTATAGGCAAGGCAAGTAACTGCCTTCTAACTAACTGCTGACTCAACTTCCTAGCAGTTATTTCCCTAACTGTAACTAACTACAGTACAATCAACAACCTCTCTAGGCTTCCTAAACCTCTTCCTATAGTATACCCTCATGGCACGAGGCCCCTCAGCTGGTGACTCATCAGCATGCCTAACAATGCCACCCGCTTCAGAAGCAACCTTGTCCTCAAGGTTGAAGTCTGGAAATTGGCTTCTAAGGGTGGACACCTCCTCCCATGTGGCCTCCTCGGGTGTCTTGCCCTTCCAGTGCACTAGGACTTGGGGAACCTGCTCACCATACTGAGTAATTATTCGGTTACCCAAAATATTTTGAGGCTCATAGATCTCGGCTTCTCCTTGCAATTCATCAAGGAGCACTGCTTCTACTGGCTTGGTTCCCATGGCTCTCTTAAGCTGAGAAACATGGAATACCGGATGGATGCAGGACTGCTCAGGTAATTGCTATTTAAAAGCTACTGCATCAATCTGTTTGAGCACCAAATAGGGACCGTAATACCTTGCTGCTAATTTTGGGTGCAGCTTGCTGGCCATTGAAACATGCATGTGGGGTCTGATCTTCAAATAAATCCAGTCCCCCGATTGTATCATGCTTGGTTTCCTATGACTGTGGGCATACTTGGCCATTTGATCTTGGGCTTGGTTGAGATGAAACTTTAGTTGTTTCAATGCCTCATCCCTGTTCATGAGGTCTTGAGCTACTGCCTCAACCAGAGTTTCTCCTGGAATAAAGCGAGCCAAAGATGGAGGAGCTCTCCCATAAACCACCTCAAATGGAGTGCAATGAGCTGCACTTTGAAAACTGGTATTATACCAGTACTCCACCAAAGGTAGGAATTCCATCCAGGCCCTTGGTTGTTCCGAACTAAAACATCTCAAACAAGTCTCTAGGGTGCAATTTAAGACCTCTGTTTGACCATCCGATTCAGGGTGGTAGGCCGTGCTCATTTTAAGAGAAGTTCCCTGCAACCTGAAAAGTTCTTGCCAAAACTGACTCACATAGGTGGGGTCCCTGTCACTTACAATAGAAATAGGAACCCCATGGAGCCTTACCACCTCCTTAACAAAGATTTCAGCTATGGATCGTGCTGAATAGGGATGCTTGATCAGTATAAAATGGCCGTACTTACTCAATCTGTCCACTACCACCAGAATTGCATCGAAGCCTTTCGATTTGGATAGACCCCCAATGAAATTCATACTAATTTCTTCCCATATTGCCAACAGGATGGGTAAAGGTTGTAGTAGGCCAGTGGGTGAAGATGCTTGATATTTACTTCTTTGGCATACATGGCAGCTAGTTACATAAGTAGAGATGGTTCCCTTCATGCCTATCCAATACAATGATTGGGCAATTCTTCTGTATATCCTGTAAACCCCGGCATGACCCCCTGTGGGTGAAGCATGGAACTCATTTAATAGCCTATGGATCCAACTCGAAGAGGCAGCTAACACCAACCTCCCTTTGTAATATAGATGCTCGTTCTCCAGAGTGTAGTGGAGGTGAGAGTCTGGATTGGCTTTCAAATCAGCCACAGCTTTTGATAGAATTGGGTCCTTCCTCACTTCCTCATCAATTTCCCCAATATCCTGTCAATATGGTCTGGAAATTGCTTTTAATTCCATTTCTTCTCCCTTGTGTGACAGTGCGTCTGCAACCTTATTGGCTGCCCCCACTTTGTAAACAATATCAAACTCATACCCAAGTAGCTTTGCCAACCAGTTCTGTTGATTCTGTGTTGTGATTCTTTGTTCTAGCAGGTGCCTTAAACTCTTTTGATCAGTGTAAACTATGAATCGCTGACCAAAGAGATAGGGTCTCCAGTGCTGAATAGCTAGAACCAGAGCCATGAGCTCTTTTTCGTACACTGATTTAGTGAGTGAGGATTCCGATAGTGCCTTACTGAAAAAGGCTATAGGTCTTTTATTTTGAGTCAATACTGCTCATATCCCCTTACCCGAGGCATCGCATTCTATGGAAAATTGTTGAGAAAAATCCGGCATGGCAAATACTGGTGCAGTAGTCATAGCCAATTTCAGTTGACTAAATGCCTTTAGCCTCATTCCACAAAAAATTCCCCTTCTTCAACAGGTCTGTCAATGGTCTTGCCATCTTCCCATAATTCATAAATCTTCTATAATAACCCGTCAAACCCAAAAGTCCCCTCAAGGATTTGATTGACTTGGGTTCAGGCCATTGCAAAACCGCCTTTATCTTCTGAGGGTCCATTGACACCCCTTCCTGTGAGATGATGTGGCCTAGATACCCAATTTGTGTCTGCCCGAAACTGCATTTTTTTTCTATTAGCCACAAATTGGTGCTGTTGTAGTGTATCCAGGACCATCCTCAAATGTTCTATGTGCTCTGCCCAGGAATGACTATAGATCAAAATGTCATCAAAAAACACTAGGGCCCATTTCCTGAGGGATGGCTTAAGGACTGAATTCATTGCACATTGAAATGTAGTGGGAGCATTTGTTAAACCAAAGGGCATAACTAGAAACTCAATGGCCCTGATGAGTTCCAAATGCAGTCTTTGGAATATCCTCCTTATGCATCCTAATTTGGTGATATCCTGCCCTTAAAACAGTTTTAGAAAAATAAGCTGCACCATTCAATTCGTCAAGTAACTCATCTATGACAGGAATAGGGAACTTATCTGGTATAGTAGCTTTATTGAGTGCCCTATAATCCACACAAAACCTCCAGCTACCATCCTTCTTAACCAAGTGACTGGGCTGGGATAGGGACTGTTACTAGATCTGATTATTCCAGAGGACGGCATACTAGTTTCTCTATCTCATTCTTTTGTAAGTGAGGATACCTATAGGGCCTCACATTCACTGGGTCTATCCCAGCTTTAATGGGGATGCGATGGTCTACTTCTCTGTTAGGGGGTAACCCTTCTAGTACCGCAAAAACCCACTCAAACTCGTGCAGAACCTGCTGAAGCTGAACTTGTTGCCCTTCAGTTAGTTCTGATGTTTCTCTCTGCTGATCAGTTTTACCACTAATCTTCACCACCCACAACAAGGATGCTGTCTCAACTTCTGATACCTTTAATAAGGCTTTTGGTGAAATCAGAGTTTTGGCTAGGCTGGAGTCTCCCTTAACTTCCACAGCAGATCCATGATTTAGGAAAGTCATGGATAAAGTCCTCCAATTCACTTTTACATCTCCTAAGGTGGCTAACCATGCAACACCCAGAATCACATCCACCCCTCCTAGTTCAGACACAAAGAACTCTCCAGTAAAGGCATAAGTCCCTAATTGCACTCCCAACTGCCTGCAACACCCCTGGGTTTGCTTCCCATGACCATCCCCTAGCCTCACTTTGTATGTCACTGTTGGATCCACTTTAAGTCCCAACCTCTGTACCAATTTAGTTGAAATAAAATTGTGGCTAGCTCCACTATCAATCAATATCACCACTGTCCCTCCTTGCACTTTCCCCCGTAACTTCATAGTCTGAGGTTGAGTGAGCCCCCCATCTGAACATAACAATAAGTCTAACCGTTGGCAAGTTGCCTCTGGTTCACCCTTCTCTGTGTCCGCATCATCCTCTTGGGGTTCCCTATACACTATTTCCCCTTCATCATTCAATTGTTCATCCTCAGTTAAAATGACCAATCTCAAACTCTTCTCAGGGCACTTATGGCCCGAGCCAAAAGCCAGACCACAGTGATAGCAACGGCCCTCATCTCGCCTTCTCACATATTCAGGATAAGGAAAGTGCCTTGCCCCTTTTCCCCTTGATCCTGAAGCACTACTACCCTCAGGCTTCGCAATTGAGGCCATCAAAGTAACCTTACTACTCTCTGGTGTGTTGCGACTGCCACCACTAGAGTGTGGGGGGTTGTTGGTTCCCCCAAACGAACCCACTCGGCTAACTATTCCACCTCCACTTTGGTATCTAAATCCGGTACTCGGATTCCGTACTTGACTCCCTCCAAAGTTGCGAAACCCTCTCATCGCCTCTTCCACATCACGCGCCACCTCCATCGTCCTCATGACATCTTGAGGATCATGAGGACGCACCTGACCTCAAACGTCCTGGCATAAACCCGCCAAGAAATACCTTAACACCTGATCCTCGGTGGTGATCGTGGCTTGCGCAAGCGCAACTAGTAGCTCGAACTCTCGAACATACTCATCAACAGTTCCAGTTTGTCTCAAGGATGCTAACTTCTTGAACACACTCCCACGACCTAAACCTCCAAACCGCCGTATCAACGCCGCGGTGAAATCCTCCCACGTAGGGTGTTTGGATTTTTGCCGCCAAAACTAAAACCAATGCACCACGTCTCCTTCCA
This sequence comes from Sophora flavescens, assembly GCA_030762895.1. NCBI lineage: Eukaryota > Viridiplantae > Streptophyta > Magnoliopsida > Fabales > Fabaceae > Sophora > Sophora flavescens. The sequence goes on from CM061064.1 coordinate 129,632,363, forward strand.
TACTGATGAACACTAATCCCAATTTCTCCGAGGTCTTGACTCATTGCACCTCGAAAAATTTTCGGCCCTAGCAATCCATCCCAAGGGATCGACTCCTTCAAACGAAGGCAATTCTACCTTCTTCGTCCAAGATCGAAGAGTATCGTCTTCGTCCTCGGACCCTCCTCCTTCTGAATGACCTTCGTTCACCTTCTCGTTCCCGATTTCCTCTTCCCCAGGCGATTCGAGCAAAATTCCCTGTTTCTTCATGAATTTCGCTAGCAATTCCCTAATTTCATCCATTCCACTTACGTTCCTTTTGGTTTCAGCAATACTCGATCCTTGCTCGCTAGTCACCTTCTTCAAGAATTCCACTGAGGTTTCCAGAGCGACGAATCTGGCATCTATCTTCTCCATCTCCTCCAATCGAATCCGGCAGGTCGGACAAAACTTGATAGGAATCCACAGAGATTCAACGGTAATAACAGGGAAAATGGTAGAAAACAGAGATGAATTCACCTCTGAATTGTATTGAAAGCAAGAATGGAAATAGCACTATGGAATTAACACTACTCAAGGGGCACTCCCCTTGACACTGAGCACTCTCAATCGGAACTATACAAATGATCCAAAAGCTACTCACTCAGTTACAGTAGTCTTATTTATAGGCAAGGCAAGTAACTGCCTTCTAACTAACGGTTGACTCAGCTCCCTAGAAGTTATTTGTATTTCCCTAACTATAACTAACTACATTACAATCAACAACCTCTCTAGGCTTCCTAAACCTCTTCCTATAGTATACCCTCATGGCACGAGGTCCCTCAGCTGGTGACTCATCCGCATGCCTAACAGAATTATACTCTCAAAATATCACAAGTTCCACATAGCAGCACTGTATGAAAAACCAATAATAAAGTATATGTTGTCCATGTTATGAGGCTCAGTGACAACCATATCCATAATGAAAGTCCACAACAGCAAACATAAAAAAAGCATTCCTCATAATCATATGAAAAGAAAACCAAACATAACATAATTAATCTTGGAATTAAAATTCTTAGGATTGGGTTTAAGAATTGAGAATGACAATGTTGAGTTGTTTTTCAGTTCCTTGGAATTGTTACCACGAATTCTAGTTCCATTCCAAAAGGTATTATAAACAGGAAAATTTGGAATTGGAGGGCCAGATTCCAAGTACAAGGTTCAATTCAAAGCATGAAACATGCCCTAAGCCTGGTCGCCTGAAATGTTGCTAAATTTTAAAATGCAGTTGTTACTAAATTTGAAAACGAACCATTAACACAAAAACATAGAATTATTACTACTTATAAATATGTCTCTGTATTTTAGATGCATAGATGTAATTCCATGGTTTCTTTTTTCAATTTTGTTTAACAAAATCAATTATTTTATCAAAATGAAAAACAAACTTTATTGGTAAGGAACTCAGACAGAGGCATAGGAAATTGGATGAGTCCTATCGAGAAGATATTAATGATGAGCAGATAAATTTGAAAACGCAGGGATAAACATTTTTTTTATTTATATATGGGGGAATACTAACTAAACTCCTTCCTCTTGTGTGGGTGAGGATCTTTCAAGCAAATAAATCTAGTGGACATTTAGGCACTCTGCTAGGGTCAATTGACAAACCTAATAAAGTATTTTGAGACTTTAACCACTTTTCCTCCTTTTGTATTACCTCCCTACTTTATTTCTTCTTGAAATTTGGGCTTGAGCCTAACTCAACCCCAAAAAACCGGATTGTAAAGTGAGGATTGCCCAAGCTTTATAAGCACTACTTAGGCCATATCTCTAGGCAATGTGAAACTAAACATTCCCTCACAACCAGCACAATGAAGGTGTTGGAGACTGCAATGAAGGCAGCTCAAAGTTGCCGCAGTTAATGCGGCTAGGGCTAGGGGTGGTGGACCACAATTAAGGCAGCTTTCCAATACTTCTATCTATTATCCTTGGAATTTAATGAGCACACAACTTTTGCTCCAATATATAGCTTTTGAAACCAATAAAATCACAGTGAAACTTGATTGGTTTTCCATATTTCCAATTTAATGGATAACAAGCAGCCACCCCTGTAAAAAACTTGAGTTTAAGAATTTTGGGGTAGCTGGCTATTCTATCATTAAACTAGCAGCCACCCCAGCATGTGACTTGACCTGAAAAACCTATATATATAGGCTCTGTTTGGCAAGTCCAATAAGCTAGCTTATAGCTTATTTGACTAGCTTATAAGCTTGTTTGACTGAAATAGAGGTGTTAGGTAAACAATCTTATCTCATTAGCTTATAGTTTTTCTTCATAAGCTAATTTATTTAGCTTATAGCCGATAGCTTATAGCTTATTGAATTTTCTCTCGATTTTACCCCCATTCATTTAATGAATTCCCACTTTACCATGCATATCATAAATATGTCATTTTATGTCATTTTATATTAATAAGCTAGTTCAACCGCTAATTTTACCAAACACTTCAAATTCAATCAGTTAGCTTTCCAGCTATCAGCTATCGGCTAAAAATTAGCATATAGCTATCAGCTAGCTTATCAACTATTTTTGTCAAACAGAGCCATAGTCAGCACATAATATCTTTTGCAGTGTGCACTTGGGGTATTGGGATTAGTGTTTGAGTGATAACTGATGAGCAGCCATTATTTGTAATCTTCGTCAATCATAGTAAATTTCTATATTTTTGCCTGTTGAAGTAGGCCTACGGCTATGGTTCCCTATAGATTGAACCAGCTGACAATACTTCAGAGACAACACATGCACACACCCAGCACAAAACAGATATATAGCACAGTTAAAAACTCCCAAACCCACTGTCTCATGTAACTAACCTCTCTCTTTCGATGTTTCCTTCCAACTGTTCGAGGGGCTGTGATCGAGGCTTCAAATTCAGCTTTGGGCGCTGTCCTACCTCCTTCGCACTCTCATTTCCATCTGATACAGGCTTCACATAAATGGCATGGCCATGTGCCTGATAAACAGTTTCAACATGGCCAGAATCACTAATCTGATGATATCCCTACCATGGAGTGAATAAGAGAATTCATAAAGCGAACATAAAAATCAATAAAAACAATCTCATGAGAAAGTGAATCTCATAAGGTTAACAAGTTAATACATGTACATTTTCTGTAAGAGAAGATTCTGTTCTTTCCAGTGGCTTCGCCTTAGGTAGCAACTTCAGTTTAGGTCGCTCAGTTGGTTCAGAAGGCATTGGGTGCTGCAACTCAGGCCCACTAAGTTTGCCATCATTTTGAGCCGGCTGAACCCCATTGGTGGGATGAGATACACTTCTCGGCCGTACTTCTGAATATTTGGAAACCCCAGACCTTTCATAATCCGGTAACTCATTCCTACCACCTCGCATTGAGTTATCCATACCTAAACCCCTTTCAGCATGCCTTGCTAGCATTGCATCATAATACTCCTTCTCACCCACTGCATCTACCCTATTGTAGGCATTATAGCCATTAGCATTGGCACGTGGTCCGCTCTCCACTTCAGAAGATCTAACCACCTCAGCATCCGTCTGGTAATGAACTGCCTTTGACTGCCATCTACCAGAAGACACCTTCTCAAGTGCACTTGCATTCGCCAACTTGGAAACAGGATTAGGACCAGACCAAGAAGATTGCTCTTGCTCAACACCACTTGCCACCTCCTTCCTCATTGCCCATACATTTGTATAAACCCCACCACCAGTAGCAGTCCCATGTTCCTTACTGATCCCTAAGCTCTGAGAATTCACCCCCACATGAACCGCCTCAGTAAGCCTCGCAGAGTACGAATTAACTGTCCCAACAGGAGTGTGAGACACTGGAGTCACTTGCCTGCCCACTGAACTCCCCCCCACTCCATACTCGGGCTTCGGCTCAACGCGAGAAGGCACGGCACGAATGCTCTCATCACTGATTGTTCTCCGCGGGGCCGAAGTGCCATCCAGCGGCTTCCGCTCATCCTCATCAAAATTCCTGCCAATCGGGGCAGTGTGTGGGAAGAATGGGGTCTTGTCATCGTAATGCCTAGTCGCTGGCGACGTATGCGGCCGAGACCAATGATCTGATCGGCCCATCGGGGCTCCCCACGATGAAGGCCGGTCATAACCAGAACGATCTGAAGTCCTCACAGTTCTGTGGAAAACCAAAAAATAAAATAAAGTAAAATAAAAAAAAAAGATACTGGCCATTGAATATTTACATAAACAGATACAGATCCACCAACTAAAAAACTGATCATACCAAAAGAAAACACAAATCATGCACAATCAGAGGCCATAGATCTAATTTGTAGTTTTTATTTTATTTCTTTCATCTACTGGGGTAAAAGGAAAAACACCCATTGGCGAATAATCGAAAGTAAATCAAACTAAAGCAAAACGATTAGAAATTTAAATGGTGAATATAGAAGGGGATGTTGTGCTTACACGCCTGGAGCAGAAGGGAGAGGGAGGTCAGAGGGTATAGAACCGCCATGGAAGTCCTTCAGCGTCATGGTGTTGCCACTAACCTTCTTCTTCGACATTCTCGGTTCTCACCCAAAAAAGAGAAGAAAAAAAAAGAAAAGAAAAAGAAAACGTTATCTCAGATACTAAAAAAATCAGAGTCCTCTTGTTGTTTTAGTTGTTGCAGGTTTGGATTTTGTGAATAGGAGGGGGAGAGAGACCGGGGGGAGGGAAGAGTGACGAGAGAAACCCCGCGGGTGGGAATCGATAGCGAGAAGGAGCGAACGAAGAATAGAGAAGAACAAAGAACACACGGATTTGGTAATGGCTTGGGGTCTTTTTGGCTGCTAAAAAGTGAAGAGTAATAAAGTGTAGACGGTGTGAGAGACTAGTGTGGTTGTTTGGGTCTAGGAGTGATTGTGAATGAGATTTGATTGTGGCCAATTTAATTTTTATTTTTTGAAGTTAGGCATAACTTAGAAGTTAGAACCCCGTTGTCTGGTTCTTTTGTTTTTTTTTTTTTTTGTTCTTTTTTTTTTTTTGAAGTTAGGCATCTATCTACTATATCTATATCTGGTAAAAAAATAAAATCTACTATATCTATATTAATTTTTTAGACCGTGAAATACCAACTTACCTCATTCTAAGATGTTGACAAGTGTCTCTCTTTGAGGAGAATTTTGTCTAATTAATTTTTTTACCCCTTCTCAACTATTGCTATGTGTCGTGATGTCGCATCCTAGAGAAAAAATTTCGGGTCAAACCACCATACCCTTTCCCCCATTCACTTCAACCATTACTAAATTATTATTATTATTATATTATACCAGAAAGTAGAAACTACCCCTATTTATTTGAAAGTGGGCATTTGCAGTTCCCTTCCCTGTAACCTATGGTTCCACTTTTTTCAATTTTTTTTTTGTTTTTAGAATTTTGAAATAACTAGAAACAGTCTCTTTGATTAAAAAAAAGTTTAAGATCAGTCTCTACACACGTTCGTATACCTTACGTGTAAAACGGTTTCCTTTTTTTAAAAAATTTATAAAATTTTGATTCAGTTTTATTCCTTTTTTCTAAATTCTAAATTATTATCTGATAATGATGATTAATTTATTAATTAATTTATGGAAGTTATTAGGGGTAGTCTGGGCATTTTAAAATGTTGAAACCAAAATTCAAATATTCTCTTTATATATTAGTATATATATTATTATATTATTATCATATTATTATTATATTGTGAGGAAGTATTGTACGGTTAAGTCACAACCGACAAATTTTTCAAAAAATATAAAGCTTTCCTCAACACAATGATGGACTTTTACTCATAAAAAATTGGTAAGTTCTCTGATAACTCCCATAATTTTAGTGTAATTTTTATACTGCTCACTTGGATCACTCACGTGCTGACACCTCATTTAAAATGGACATATCAGTGACACCTCGTTATCATTTAAAAAAAATATTTTAACCTTTTCATTTAATTTTTAAATAAACACTTTTCTTTTCTTTTCTCCTCTCTAAATTAATCGGCTCACCTCTCTATATTTTGCATACCATTGCTTTCTCACTTTCTCTCCTCTCTTTTTTTTTTTAAAAAAAAATATTTTATTTTCTCCATATTCTACATACAATCGCCTGCTTTTCTAATGTCCATCTTTTGATTGTAGTAATAAATCCTTGCAGAAAACTCAACATGGAATGTTTAATTTATTTATTTATATTTTTTTGGTAATTTTGATCAGCCTCTGGCTCATCTAGTTTTATGACTAGTATGACCGTGGTTTTGTGTTAATTGTACCTCATTTTCGCCCAAATTAGACTTGATTGTCCTCAAGCAAGATTTTGAGTCTCTAAAGTAGTTTTAGGTTGATTTAGTTGATTTAGAGTCAAATAAAGCACTTACTGCTATTTCTTGTTTTCAGGTTAATAAAGAGCAGCAATTCTGGGAGTTTTCGCCCCGCGAGAGGCTACTCGCCTCGCGAGCCTGAAGACCAGCACGAGCAGCAACAGTCACCCTCTCTGGCTCGCCTCGCGAATCATGTTTCGCCTCGCGAGAATTCCAAACGTTGAGGACTGTTCATAAGATTCGCCTCGCGAAACATGTTTCGCCTCACGAGCGACCGCAACCCAGAATCTATATTTATAGTTGTTTTTAGGTCAGAACTGAGATCTTTCTCTTCTCTTCTTATTTTCTTTACATAGTGCGGCTGCAATTTAGAAATTAGGTGTAGGTTTATGTTTGTAATGGAGAACTAGTCTCCTTTGATTAATCTACTGCGATTGGGTTCCATTTAGGCTTGAGGTTTTGTAATTCCTAAACTTAATGCTATTCTCTTTCAATATTTGTTCTGTATGTTCTGTTTGCTTAATTCAGGATTATATAGGATAGGTATTGATTTGTTTCGATGATTGTATGTTCCTATACTTAATTGCGTTTGCTTAATTCGCGTGTGTCCGTTCATGTTCGCTTAGTTCATGAGTGCTTCACCCCGTTTGCTTAATTCGGGAATAGGAACATATGTCTTGTAGCATTGATTTCGCTTGTTAATCGATGCTACAATCGGAAAGGGTTTAGAATCCGCTTAGGGCATGGATTTATATGAACCGATGATAGTGGGAAACCGAAAGCAGTAGGTTGATCGTTTAGTTTGTTTGTTAATCATTTAGTTTGCCTTGTTTATCTCTGCTCTGTTTTCTTTATCTTATTTCATATCCAAACCCCCCCAAAAAAACTGATTTTGTGTTAATAACAACCCAAGAGTCCTTGTGAGACGATACTCGAGTTGTCGCTCCCTTAACTACATATTTTGTAAACCGCTCGCTTTTTGACGCGTGCGCGACAGCGTGTCAATATAGGATAATTTATTTTTGTGTTCAATCTTTAGGAAATGTAGTGCTCAAACAATCACTGTTTTTCATTACAGAACGGGGAACAAATGACCCAGATCAGTTCTCTCATTTTCTAAAATTTCTACTTCTTCAATCTCTCCACTTCCTTTCTCTTTGTTTTCATGGACTTCAGAATTCAAACCCTTTATTCTTATACAGTTTTGACCCAGGTCAGTTCTCCCTTTCTTCCGCTTTCTCTGTGCTCATCTCATGGTCTGTCTCTGATAAGTTTTATTTGTGGTATCTGGGTGCCCTGGGCGAACTCAGGAAAATGGTGCCCTCATAATCATTTGAAGATTGTCTTCCTTGCAATTTTTCCTGCAAAATCTTTAATAATCCGATCACAATCAAGGTTTTTTAAAAAAATCATTTTCGATTAATCTACATTATGACATAGTAGATGGTAAATAAGATTTTAACAGTTTCAATTTAGAAAAACTTCTCTTAGTTGATGCAAGTAACAGGGATAATATGTAAAAAAATAAATATAAAATTGTATAAATTTATAAATTTTTATATAACATTTATATATACTATGTAAAATTTTATACTATCTGGTGTCCCCAAAAAATTGGGGCCCTGGGCGATCGCCCACCTCGACCGTTCTCAGGGACACCCCTGATCTTGAAGTAGCTCAGTGGTTTGTAGAAAAACTCTCCTACAATGTGTAGTGCTAATGACATTTCTGTTTCCTTTCTCTTCTTTTTGTAGTGTTTGTAAAAATTGAAAAGTTTTAGTTTTTATCATTTTTTTTTCTAATAATCTTAGTGCATTTTTTATTTTTTATTTTTCCTCCTTTTTAAGTTGTTCCTTCTTTCTCTTGGAAAAGTTGGAATAGCATTTATCAAATGCCCAATTGATACTTTCACAATAATGTCAATTTAATATTGACAACAAAGAAGGTGGAGAAATCCATAGTTTCACATAAAAACAAATTGTTGTTAAGTGAAATTAAAATAGAAAATTATAATTTAAAAGATTTGAATAGTCATTTGTTTCTGTTGAGCATTTTGTAACAAGGATGATTACTCTACAGTTTCGATTTAATAGGCTTTAAAATCAGATTTCATTGAAACAGAGGTAGCACCAATTTTAATGATGACTCATATTATTGAACCTCTATCATTTGTATCTTCAAATAGAATAATTTTTCCAGTAATTAGTTGTACTTTATTATTACTATCATTTTTGTACATAAAAAAAAACTTAAGGTTACCTTTGTTTTTGGATTTAATTGATATATATTGACGATGTAAAGTTTTTTTACACTGTCAACCAATCAGAAATTGATATATCGTTATAAATGCTTTATTCGTATCCTAACCACCTAAAAAGTCATCAATTCCACGATTTCTGATTGGTTGTCAGTGTAAAAATCTTTATACTGATAGTGCATACAAATTAAACTCTCTCTCTCTTTTTATTTTTTTACAAGAACTTAAGGTTACTTTTGACATATAATGAATTAAATCATTGTTTGTTTTTAGGACGAGTTTCAGTTTCACTAGTACTACTCTTGTGATCTCATAGCATTGATAAATTATTAAGCATGCTCCAATAAGATTAGTTAGCATTCTTAAGATTTTATAGAGAAAGCTAGGAAGCCCTGATCCTTAAGGTTAAGATTTCAGTTAGCATTCTCGGTCCATATATATAGGTGACCGAGTACAAAGCTTATATTTTATTTTTTGCAATAAAAATGTTGTTTTATAAGAATTATAATTATAAGTTTGGTATATTTGTTCATGCTACTTTTGATTAATGCGATTTTGAAGCAAAAATGATTCTACTAAGTATTAATTTTTGTGTATCTAAATTATTTTCGTGGGCTTGGTGTATTGTACTATAAAGAAATACAAGTTTTTATGGATGGACCTAGCATTTAGAGTGATACTCAGTATGACTTTTCTATTGGCCAATCCCTGTTAATTTTGAATATGCATTTGATTATCATGATTCAGTTTTAAGGAACACTATCATGATTCAATTTTGGAGGTTAAGAGAGGTTAAATAATTTTATGAACAAACTTCTGGATATTTTGTTTATCAATTTTTAAAACTAAATACAAAATATTTGGGTCATTCCACTCTAAACTGTATACAAGTCACTAGGTCTCAACCACATGTATCTATTAAATTTTTTCAAAAATTGAACTTTACTATATTATTAAAAAAATCATAGTTCACTAGAATTTATGTGCCTTAGATTGAGAATTGAAAATAAATCATCACTCATTCTTGCAATTCTGTGGTTAACTGTGTAGATGGAATGTATCAACAAGTGTTTTTGGATTGAGCCTTTATGCACATAGTAATATAATAACAAATCATTAATCTGCAATTTCATACTTTACGTGTTTTTGTGATTTTTCATTTTTTACATGACTTTCGCAGTTGACCAACAACTTTTACTTTCATTAAATATGGTATATTATATTGGTCTTTGATTATTAGCATCCGTATTGACAATCCATTGTTTTTCTTTTTTCTTTCATTTTACGGTACTTCTCTAAAAACTATTTTGATGCTTGATTTTGGACATAATTATAATTATTTGTTTGTAGAGATCTGACTAATGGCAATCGCTTGCTCTAACTTGCCATCTTTATCTATTATGCTATCCTTAGAGTGTTGTTTATTTTTTCTAAGATTCTTCTGTTTATCTTGCTTATACATCGTTTGATTATGGATAAGATTGCTTATGTGAAGCTATTGAACTAGGAATCCCAGAAGAATGGGGAATATGCTACTAAAATACGATTGTTCTCAATAAGGTCCAATAGCCTACGATTTTGCTTTATTGATATGTTATAATTTTGGTTAGGTACAGTTAAATTATTTTGCTTCATTTTCTTCTTGGACAATTTATTTTCTTGAATATTTAATTTATTATGTGTCAAATATAGGTAGTTTAATTGACATGATGTTAGGCTATTAGATGAGAAAGTAATAAATTATGCTTTTTCCCATGTTCTTACTGAACTTTTTGGTCTAGGGATGTTCCCTTTAGATCGTGGTTCAGTCACAGCAGTAGTTGCTACCTACTGTATTGATGATCAACAGATACCAAATATAAAGATAAGTTCATATCAAAATAATGGCAAAATACGATATAATGCCAATAATTTGCAGCTAAAACCATAGTATTACTATTGTATAGTGGAGAAAATATATGGTTGATAAGCATTCATGTGGGATAATTCTTTTGAGGGGATGGAAACAATTGAATTTACTCTACATTTCTTAAGTTAAGGGTGGATCTTGATGTTTTCAAATATTTTGTAGCAACCTTTTTTGTCTGACCAAATATTTTATAGATAACTGGAACATTTTAAAATTATTATATTTGTGAAGTATTCTAATTTCTTAGTTAAAGAGATGGAATATTTGGCATGCAACTGACTAGCATATTTTACCCAACTTCTTCAAAAGATGGTAAAGAGACATCTAAGAGTGATGTTGTTGAGAACCATCCTCACTATACAACTGTTTATGTGGGTAACCTTGCTTTAGAGGTAAGAAACAATCGTTTTGTATTTTTCATTTTTGGGGTTAAGAACAAAAGTAGTTCATCAACAACAACAAAATGTTGACAAGTTTTCAAACTTATTAATACAATGAATCTAATATTTTAAGTTCAAAACTAATTGTTGGATTATTGAAATCAGAAGTTCATCTCTTTCACCTGGAATGCATCTAATGGGGTGGGTTGTTTCTTTGTTCACCTTAATGGTTTTCTTATTAAGTTTTGATTTATTTGTTTTTTAATTGAAATACATAGAAAAGAGCATGTGTGCTTCTGCGAAGGAAGGCTAATTTATTTATTCTTGAATTGAAGTACATAGATAAGAGCATGTGTGCTTCTGCGAAGGAAGGCTAATCACTTATATTATTTTTCAATTGTCGTTTATCAATATTTTTGTAGTACGTAGTGCTTCTTACAAGACCAGTGATATTCAGTTGTTGTTTATATTCAATTATAGCTATCATTTTATAAGTTGTTGTTTATGTTAAGTCTCTAAAATGTCTGATGTACATTTCCCTAAGTTTTGATGAGAACTAAACATTGGTTAATGATTTAATTAACCTTCATATTGGTTGCTAACCTATCTATCGAGTGTGCAAATTAAAACAATAAGAATCATCTATCTGCTCATATAGTTGACTACCTGTATGAATAAGCGAAAGTCAACCTGTCTGCTGACTAGGATTATTGACTTCTTTCAAGAGACGTTTTCAACTTGTCTCTCCACGAGTTCCTACACTCATCTGAGGTTACTCGTTGAAGAACCAAGGACCTAACAAGCTTTTGTTGGGTGTCCCATCAGAAAAAGACTTGAAGCCTTCTCTCCTATTGAGTCTCACATTTATCAAGAAAAATCGGAAGTTACTCTCTCAAGCAACCTCGGATATCAGAACCAAAAACCAGTTAAAGAATGTTTTCAAAGTGCTTTATTCCCTAGTACCTCTGATCCTTGCACGAAAAGGGAATTGTACTCAGTAAAGTACAAAAAGCTCTCTGCACAACTCTGATATGGCTGATTCACGATGCATAAAGCCATGATCCTTCAAGTTAGAGTACAACCAACGTTCCTATTACATTAATGGCAGCCCAGAACGACTCTATTGCATTTAATGAAGTTTGGCTTGAAGCCAACATCTGAGGGAATGTCTCTAACGGATCTTAAATGCTTGAAGACTATAAATACAGAAGTCATTGAAGATGAAGATATAGAGAATACATATAGCATTAAAGAGCCATTACTCTGCGCATTAATTTCTTCATTCTTTCATTTTGTATTCTTCAATCATTTGAAGTTATTACGCAGATTTTCCTAAGCTTTACATTTAAACCACTCTCTAAGTGTTAGTGAAAGATCTGTCTGTCTGAAGTTGTATTTATTACAAACCAAATTTTTCAAACAAATCTGAGTGAGCCTAAAGAGGCTAGGTGCGCAAAGAATACTTGTCTTGGAGACTGAAGAGGCTAGGTGTGCAAATAATACTTATAGTGGATAAAACTTGGTGCTGCCAAGGACTGGACATAGCTCTTTGCTTTGAAGAGTGAACCAGGATGAATAACTGTGTCAATCTCTCTTTCCTTATAAACTCTTTAGTTGCTTTAGTTTTCTTATCCGTTTATCAAGTGGTGTGTTTGCCTAAGTCACTGTTAAAATTTCATCAGACAGGTCACCTGTCTGTCCTGTATCTTTCCACTAGTCTGAACCAAGCTTCTATATGCGACAAGTTTTTAACTTTGTTTAAATTCTGATAAACACAATTCAATCCCCCCTTCTCGTGTTTTTAGTTATCTATTTCAGTTGGTATCAGAGCTCAGCCTCTGGGTTGAGCATCTAACAGTGTAGAGTTAAAAGGTCCTGAAGAATAGACATGACTGTTGGAGCTAGTTTAAGTGGAAGTAATCAGACTGGAGGAGCTTCCCTAACCAGACCTCCTTACTTCAATGGAGAAAACTACAACTATTGGAAAAATAGATTTCAATGGTTCATTCTATCTACAAACTCTGATCTCTGGGATGTCATTACAGATGATCCATTCATTCCCAAGAATGATGATGACACTGACAAGCCAAAGGCTCAGTGGACTACTGCAGAAAAGATAAAATGGGAGCTGAACCACAAAGCTAGATATAACATCATTTGTGCTCTCAGTCCTAAGAAGTTTGAGAAGGTATGTGCTTGTGACTCTGCCAAAGAAATATGGGACACTTTAGCTGTCACACATGAAGGAACATCCAAAGTCAAAGAGTCAAAGATTGCCATACTTGTCAGAAAGTATGAACTGTTTGTCATGGAGGAAAGAGAATCTGTTGCTCAAATGATAGGAAGATTTCAAACTATAGTCAACAATTTAAAATCTCTTGGCAAATCTACACCAATGCTGAGAAGGTTGGAAAGATGCTGAGAAGTCTACCTAAACAGTGGAGACCTTTGGACACTGTTATCTCTCAAGCCAAGGATCTCACTACCTTGACTATGGATGAACTTCTTGGAACACTCATTTTTCATGAGCAAGAACTTGGAGATGAAGTTGCACCAAAGAAGGTCAAGTCAATTGCTCTGAAAGCTGATCAAAAGTCAGCAAAAGCTTCCAAGGCTCTAAAGGCAGACGAGTCATCCAGTGATGCTGACCTGTCTGAAAACTAGGATTCTGAGAGTAATGAAGAATTGTCTCTCATGACCAGGAAGATAAAGCTTTTCCTACAGAAAAAGAAGTTCAAGAGGGATAAGCCATTCAGAAGGTTCAACAAAGACAAGAACTTCAAAGAATCCACTTCAACAGACAAAAGTTCAATTGTCTGCTATGAGTGCAAGAAGCCTGGTCATATCAAGGCTGAATGTCCTCAACTCAAGAAGTCCCATTTTAAGAAATTCTTCAAGAAGAAGAATAAAGGAATGAAGGCTACTTGGGAGGATCTAGAGTCAACATCTTCTGATGAAGAAATAGAGGAAGAAGCCTATCTCTGTTTGATGGCCAACACTGACTCAGACTCAAAGTGTAACCTGTTTGATGTCTAAAGAGGATGGGAGATGGTTATGGCATAAGCAACTAGGACATGCTAGTATGAAACTAATTTCTAAATTAAAAAGGAATAACCTTGTGAGAGGATTTCCTGATATTAGTTTTAAGAAAGATGTCTTATGTGATGCATGTCAGAGAGGTAAACAGATAAAATCAAGTTTCAAATCTAAACACCAAGTATCAACCTCTCGACCTCTTCAGTTGTTACACATGGATCTGTTTGGACCAGTTAGTGTTGCCAGCCTGGCTGGAAGAAAATATGGATTTGTCATAGTTGATGACTATTCTAGATACACATGGGTACTCTTCTTAACCCACAAGGATGAGTCTTTTAAGGCTTTCTCAGTATTCTGTAAAAGAGTACAAAATGAGCAGGGTTTCTGTATTTCTACCCTTAGAAGGGAGAATTTGAAATGAGCAGTTTAGACAGTTCTGTGAGGAGAATGGAATCTCTCACAATTTCTCTGCACCTAGAACTCCACAGCAAAATGGAGTGGTTGAGATAAAAAGCAGATATCTGCAAGAGATGGCTAGATCTATGCTCAATGAAAATAATCTCCCTAAGTACTTCTGGGCAGAAGCTGTAAATATTGCTTGTTATGTACACAACAGAATACTTATTAATCCTTTTCTAAAAAAGACTCCTTATGAATTGTGGAAAGGGAACATCCCCAACATATCTTATTTTCATGCTTTTGGATGTGAATGTTTTATTATGAATACCAGAGATAATCTTGGAAAATTTGATTCTAAGGTAGATAAATGTATTTTCGTAGGATATTCTGAAATGCCTAAGGCTTTTAGAGTTTACAATTCAAGAACTTGCATTATTGAAGAATCTGTTCATGTTAAATTCAATGATGGATTAAAGACTGATAATGAACTATCAGATCTAGAAGATGATCTTGCAGGTCTTGATATAAACAAGCCAGAAAGTCAACAACCCGATCTAACCAAAACAGAACCTGTGCTTGAGGATGTCAGACAAGTGGAGCAGACAAGTCAGCAGACGAGTCAGCAGACAAGTCAAGATCTTCATGATGATCTCAAAAGGGATTGGAAGTTCAACACTCATCATCCTAAGGATCTTATTATTGGAAATCCTTCTGAAGGAGTAAGAACCAGATCCACACTAAGAGAATCAAGCAATGTGGCCTTTATATTAGAATTGGAGCCAAAACGCATTGAAGAAGCTCTTGAGGATGAAAGTTGGATTCTTGCTATGCAAGAAGAACTTAACCGGTTCACCAGAAATGATGTCTGGACTCTTGTCTCTAAGCCTAAAAACAAATCTTTTATTGGAACAAGATGGGTCTTCAGAAACAAATTGGATGAAGATGGTAAAGTTGTCAGAAATAAGGCAAGGTGAGTAACTCAAGGCTATAACCAACAAGAAGGTATTGATTATACTGAAACCTTTGCACCTGTAACTAGAATATAAGCCATACGCATTTTAATGTCATATGCTGCACAACACCAAATCACCCTGTTTCAAATGGATGTAAAAAGTGCTTTTCTAAATGGTATAATTGAAGAAGAAGTGTATGTTAAACAACCCCCTGGTTTTGAGGATACTGATAAACCAGATCACGTCTTTAAACTTAAGAAGGTATTATATGGTTTGAAACAAGCACCTAGAGCATGGTACGATAGACTTAGTTCTTTTCTCATGCATAATGGTTTTACTAGAGGACAAGTAGACACTACTCTGTTCAAGAAATGCTCTAAAGAGAACTTTATTATAGTTCAAATATATGTTGATGATATTATTTTTGGAGTAACTAATGAAAAGCTGTGCGAGGAATTTTCAAATCTAATGCAAGCTGAATTTGAGATGAGCATGATGGGAGAATTGAAGTTCTTCCTCGGATTACAAATCAAGCAGACAAGTGATGGAATTTACATCCATCAACAAAAGTATACCATGGAGATACTCAAGAAATACAAAATGGAAAATGCAAAGCGCATGAAAACCCCTATGCAACCTAATGCAAAACTAAGCAAAGATGATGAAGGTAAAAAGGTAGACCAAACTGTCTACAGAGGTATGATTGACTCTCTACTGTACTTAACTTCAAGCAGACCTGACATTCAATTTAGTATCTGTATGTGTGTTAGATTCCAATCTGATCCTAGAGAATCTCATCTTAAGGCTGTTAAAAGAATATTTAGATATTTGCTTGGAACTACTAATCTTGGTTTGCTTTTTTTAAGATCAAAAGAATACAGATTAGTGTGATATTGTGATGCTGATTTTGCTGGAGACAGAATAGAAAGAAAAAGCACCAGTGGAGGATGTCACTTCATTGGAGCAAGCTTAGTCTCATGGTCAAGCAAGAGGCAGACAACTATTGCCCTGTCTATCTCGCTGGAAGGCAGAATACATCTCTACTGCTAGTTGCTGCTCTCAACTCTTATGGGTAAAACATCAACTTGAGGATTACTCTATTTATAAGCATAACATATCTGTATGGTGTGATAATTCAAGTGCTATATGCTTAACTAAAAATATAATTCAGCATTCTAAGGCTAAGCATATTGAAATCAAACATCATTTTATTAGGGATTATGTTCAGAAAGGCATCTTTGATATTAAGTTTGTTAAAACTAAAAATCAATGGGCTGATATTTTCACTAAACCCCTAGCAGAAGAAACATGTTTATTTATTAGAGATAATCTAAACATGCATTGCATTGTTGAATGACATGTCTGAATGTTAACCTGTCTGTGCTTTATCACCTGTCTATGCTTACCTGTCTGACTCTGCTGAGTCACTATGCTAGAACTCAACAGTTTTGTTGAAATGGCTATTAAGTGTTTAATACCATTCCCTTATCTGAAGCTAATCATGTGCACGGTAGTTTATATATCTCGAAGCCATGTTTTCATTATGTCTTAAGTGGGTGCTGCGGTTCCCCATACAAATCGTGCCGTTTTGAATTAAAAATGTCGTTTATCTCTCTCCTACCTTTATGACTATAAAAGACAATAGATCAGAATAGTTGAACCTTTACGTTTTCAAAATCCCAAAATCTTTGTCTTTTCGTCTCTGAAACCCTCTTCCCTCTTGAAACCCTAGAGCCATTTTCTCTCAAAAATGGCATCATCCAAGCGTCTCTCTGCAAAAGAAATCGCTGAGAAATACAATCTCAAAGTTACTGAGATCGAGAAGATCATTCCGGGAAAGACTGTTGATCTTCAACAGATGAAGAAGCTAGGTATGGATGTCACTGAAGAGTTGGAGTATTCCAAATGGACTCCTTTCTTCGACATCAAGGAGCTTGTTCACCCTAAGCTCATTCAAACGATCTGGAGAAATGTTGTGATTGTCACCAACAGGCTCAACGGAACCAAGAGCTTTAAGGCTGAAATGGGGGATATAACCCTTCTCTTCCCCATCAGCTCTCTGGAGCTTGTCACACAATGTCCGAGAATCGGAGTTGGCTTCACACCCAACTGGGAAGATGAAGTGGGAGTTGACAATGTCAACATTGCCATCTATGGTGTTCCCAAACCTGTGAACCCTAAGCCTGTCAACATGGTGGTCAAGTGCAGATTCCTGGACAAATTGCTGTTGGAGTGCGTGATGCCAAGGAAAGGCTCACAAGATAGTGTGACCAAGATGGACAGATTTGCTCTGTACCACTTGATCCACAAAATCAACGTTGACATCAACGACCTTATCTACATGTACCTTGAGACTCTGATCAAGAGAACCAACATGCAGACCTATCTTTATGGAATGTTACTGACAAGGGTCTTTAGGAACAAGTTGTTTGTTCCTAGTGATGTTCACTTTGTGGACATGTCACTGCCCATAGACATGAAGATATTTCCTATGATGGACATCAAGGGAATCCCTCTTGCTGATGAGGAGGCAAATGATAGGAAGAAGCAGAAGAAGAAGAAGAAGAGGAAGAAGAAGAAACCTGCTGTTGAGTAGAAGGAGGAAGAACCATTGGTTTCCACTGATGAGTCAGAAGTCCCTATTTCTGAGAGACTGTTCAAATAGTCTGGAAAGGTGGCCAGACAAGACCAAATTCCAAAGCTGCAACCTTCAGTGTCTGAAGATTCTGCTTAGACAGTTGAGCCCTTGAGGTTCAAGCTGAAGAGACCCTCTCCCAAGAGGAAGACTAGTGAAGCTGAGGAATTAGTGGAAGTTCCTTCTTATCCCAGCAAGAAAAGGAAGCTGGTGAAGACCTTTGCCAAGGTCAGACAAGTTGAGTCTGAGCCTAGCAAAGAGGAAGCATCTGCCCAGGGAGAGCAGACAGAGCAAGTCCTGGAAGAACCAAAGATGACTTTCATTTTGGGAACTATTCCCAAAAAGAGAATATCTGGTTACCCAGTACCTGCAAAGATTGGAGTGCCTGCAGAAGCTAACACTACAGAAGACCTGTCTGGAGGAGCTCAAACAGCTGCACCCGAGGATGACCAAGTGTCTCCATCTCACAAGAAGTTGTAGCTATCTGAAAACCAGATAACTCCTTCTTCCCCTTTTCATCAAGGTATCATCACCCATCAGTCTCTTCTCCATCTGCCCTTTTTGTTCAACCTCTCTCTGTTGCATCTCCTCTTCCTTCACCTGTCCACTCCTTTCAAACTCAAAAATCTTCTTTCACTGTTGTACCTGATGAATGTCAGTACACAGTTGTTCACAGGGACTTTGCTCCCAAAGAACAAACTGGCATATCATCGAGACTCTTTGTGTCGGATCTGCAATCTCTTTTGCTTGCTAGTATCTCACATGTCTCTGTCATTCCTTCTCCTCCACCTCATATTCTTAACCCATGTAGAGAACTTTTCTTCTACCCACCTATTGTTGTCTTCATTAGAACATTAGCTAGAACTCACTATCCAGCTTCTGTTGTAATGCTACCTCTTAGGTCTAGGTATTTCTTTATGTTAGTCACGGGAGCAAATTCTTTCTTTTGTCATATTGAATCCTTATTACCTACCCCTCCATCTGTATCAGCTCAAACACTTCTTTCCCCACCTATCCCAATAACCATCACCAGACTGTCTCTATCAGAGAGACTTTCCTGTGTGTTTCCTTCACCTAATACTAACTCTGTCAGAATCAGTCTTATCTTCAAATTTATCTTTCTTCCTTTCTATGCTCTTCAAACTCTCCATGAATTTTTCTTCCCTTCCATCACCTATCCCTTATCTCTACCAAAGGCACCCCTAGATTTAGCCTTACCCTGGCACTCTTCTCTGTCTATCTCTTCCTCAAGTCTGTCTATAGAAGCCTCCACTTCTCAGACAGTGGCCTTACAAGACTTTCATCTGCTTCAAACACAAGTAGAAGACTTAAGAAGACAGCTGGATGAAGAAAGGCGAGCTAGGCTGCTCTTAGAGCAAAGGGTTGCTGCCTTATATTTGTTACTTAGTCAATCTAGGTAGTTTTGTTTCTCTGTTGTAAACTGCCCTGTACTTATCAAAGCTCATGGTGAATAAAATATATTTCTTCCTTACTTTCCTTATTTCTTAACTTTTTACTCATTTTTGCTGTTGACAAAAGGGGGAGAATGAACGTGATATAATGAGAAAGTAATATATGGACATGAGTATGTTCTGATATGAGCAAAGTATGTTGATCAAAGTATGTTCTGATATGAGCAAAGTATATTGATCAAAGTATGTTCGGATAATTGGTCAGATAAATCTTAAGTAAGATTTCTCTGATAATTTCTAAGTAAGACAATTCAAATTTATGTGTGACTAAGTTAATCGAAACATATGATTAATCTTAATGTCTGATCAAGCATCTGCATAACCTGTCCGCTTAAGAAAATTTCAACCTGTCTGATATATGCTACTTTCATTTGTTGATATTTTATGAGGTTCATTAAATCATCTCAATGTTTGTCATCATAAAAAAGGGGGAGATTGTCAAGTCTCTAAAAAATCTGATGTGCATTTTCCTAAGTTTTGATGAGAACTAAACATTGGTTAATGATTTAATTAATCTTCATATTGGTTGCTAACTTGTCTATCCAGTGTCCAGATTAAAACAGTAAGAATCATCTGTCTGCTCATTGAACGCGCTGTCGGGCACATGCCAAAAAGAACGAGCGGTTTTTAAAACTGTAGTTTAGGGCGACAACTCGGATGTCGTCTCACAAGGACTCTTGAAGTGTTATTTGTCACAAAAATCAGTTTTTTGGGGGGGTTTGGATTGGACTGCAAATAAGAAACAAAGCAAAACAAAGCAATGAAAACAGAGCAGTTGAAAAGATTATCAAATAGCTAAAGACGATTAATCTATTGTTCTCGATTTCCCAACTATCATCGGTTCATGCAATTCCAAGCCCTAAGCAGATTCTAATCCCCTCCCGGTTGTAGCAACAATTTACAAGCGAAACCACTACTACAGATATATGTCCCTATTCCCGAATTAAGCAAACGTGGTTAAGCCCTTCGTGAACTAAGCGAACACGAAACGAACACACGCGAATTAAGCAAACGCGATTAATTATAGGAACATAATATCACCGAAAATAAATCAACACAACACAATATACTCCTGAATTAAGCAAACAGAAATATATAGCATGGCATTGAAAAAGGAAAAGCATACAAAACAGGAAATACAAGAACCTCAAGTGTAGTGGAAATCGATTACAATAGATTAATCTAAGAAACTTAGTTCTCCATAGAAAAACGAAACACACAGAAAAATGTAAAAACAATGGAGAAGCAAAAAGTTCTTCCAGTCTGTCCAGAACAGCCATTTATACTATTAAGAAATTTAGCCCACTCGTGAGGCGAACCCTCATTCGCGAGGCGAATATCATGAAGAGTCAGCAACGTTTGGTCTTCTCGCGGGGCGAAGTACTGCTCACGTGGCGAGGAATGGAACAGTCATGGCTTCTGGCCTTCAGTCTCGCGAGGCGAGGTATGTATCCGCGAGGCGACACAGAACGGGTTGCATTTCTCTGGAACAGTCAGCCTTCAGGGTCGCGAGGCGAGGTGTTGTTCGCGGGGTGAACCAGAGAGGATGACATTTTTACTATTCAGCTGGCTTTCAGGTTCGCGAGGCGAGAAGACTCTCGCGAGGCGAACTCCTCCAGACTTGAAATTTCCCTGATTCTTTATTCTCTTGACTTCTAACTTAACCTGAAAACAACAAAATAGCCATAAGTGCTTTATTTGACTCAAAACTGGCTAAATTAACCTAAAACTACTTTAGAGACTCAAAACCTTGCTTGAGGACAATCTAATCTAATTTGGGAGAAAATAGGATATAATTTGCACAAAACCCTGGTCATACTAGCCATAAAACTAGATGAGTCAGAGGCTTATCAAAATACCCCAAACTTAAACTTTGCTTGTCCCCAAGCAAACTACAACTCAAAAAAATAAAAAAGACTCAAGACGTGGCAAGCTTAAGAGATTCAATCAACCTTGCACAAATTTCAAGCAATACATCAAAACAGTTTTCATCAATGTCCCCCCTTTCAAACAAAGCAATCCCCACATTCATTCATTCTAAACAATTGAGAATTTCATCATTCAAACAATCATTAATCTAAGCAGGGGATCCAAGTTACACACAAGAGGGAGATCACCAAATTCAAACAACTGCCTTCCTCACAAGGGCATTTAGTGTTTCACTCAATCCGCTCAGTTTATCTAGGTTATCAACAATTCACTCAGTTTTACTTTTAAGAGCACCTCCCATAAATTTGATTTTCATCTCCAAATGATTCCCACAGGAAACATGCATGCAACATCAAAAGGTCTTTTAAGGTTGTAATGGGGCCTGGCTAAAGGTAGGATTTACAAAGGGACTAGGCTGAAGACCCTAGGAACTAAGAGAGCATGAAACACTTCAAAACATTGAAATTCCACTCAAGTTCCTTTTCTCATTCTTCTTTTTGCCTTGGGTGACTACAACCTCTTTTCTTTCAATATCCTTTTTGAAATTTTTGTACTTTTTATTTCTTTTCTTTTTTCCTTTTTCATTCTTTTTTTTCTTTTTTTTTCTTGCCTTTGGCTCCAACCTTTTTATTATTATTTTTTTCTTTTTCTAAATCCCAAACAACACATCACACCTTGTAGCCACCCCAAACTTAGTTTCTTACAAACCTTCTCTTTCATAAGATTCCATGCTCTCCTAATCCTAAGATCGGGTTAACATGGTTCTTTCAGATATTAGGCTTATAACATCAGGTTATCAAGAATTAACAGGCTAATCAGGCTCAATGGGGCTAACTAAGGAACATGCATTAGGAATTGGTTATTTTAGGCTAAGTGGTTATTTACAAAGAAAATGCCTAGATCATCTGAAGCAAACACATAAACATGTAAACCAAAAAGAGATTCAAGCAAATTCAGGAAAGTGCAACTTAAAAAGTGATTCTCACAGTCAAAAACATGTTGGAGGCTCAAAACCTCACCTGGACATTCATGCAAATTGTTTGACAGAGATTCTATCCCTAGTGTGTGCTTCCTATCACCCCAAACTTATCATAAATCATGTCATCACAACAAAATCCCAAAGTTCAGTTTTCAATCACATGGGGATCACTTTTCAAAAACAAAAATTTTTCAACCCATTATTCAACCTAGGGGGAATCATCTCATAAATCATGCAATCAATCTGTGCAAAATCATCAAAATCAATCAAACTTGCCAACCAAAGACTCATACAATTTATTCAAGAGCTAAAAGAAAGACAAGACAAAACAAAACTACAACTAGTTCCCTCCCCCACACTTAAAACATGCATTGTCCCCAATGAAACAACATGACTATAAAATCAGAGTGAGGGAAAGGAAAGGGTACTCCCTGATCAAGTATCAGTGTAGGTGGGAGCTTCCGCCTGGATCCCATTGCTTGTAGCATAAAGCCAAGGAGAGGGAGTTCATTCCATGGTCCCATAACTTGCAGCCTTGAGATAGGAGTGAGCACTTGACAATTATGGTGACCTTTCCCAAAGCGGCGGATCCATCACTTCCTCTTTGTGCAAAGATGACCGCTTTCTCAACAAAGTCCTCCCAATAAAATTGGGATTCAACCCCTTGGACCGGCCATGGTGCAAAATCCAGTCCCTCTGGTGGTTTCGCAGGGGGAGGTGGCAGATAGGTAGGGAGGGTCTCCGGTGCTGCTTCATCTCCTGTACGTTCTTCATTCACTGTTCTGGCAAATCCATCACCTGCTATACATGCAGCAATCTCATCACACACCACACAATGGTTAGTGTTAGTACAATCAGGACATGAAGAAATATCATCAAAGCCAGAATTAAATGGAAAATTAGAAATAAAGTCCTCATGGGTGTCATCAATAATCTCAGAGAGTAACTCTAACTGGAAAACAAAGTGCTCTTCCAATGGATGTTTCCCAGCATCAAAGATGTTAAACTTCGCCACAATATCACCAAACTCCATAGACATGGTCCCATCATCAACATCAATCTTAGTCTTAGCTGTCTTCATGAATGGTCTGCCCAGGATGATTGGTGATTTACTGGAATTTGTCTCTCCTGCCATGTCTAGGATGTAGAAGTCAGCAGGGAAAATCAGCTCATCAACTTGTACTAGCACATCTTCTACCATTCCCATGGGGCGGGCACTGGTCCTGTTGGCCAACTGGATAGTAAGACCTGTATACTGCAAGGGACCAAGATCAAGGTTATTGAAAATAGAGGTGGGCATGACATTTATGGAGGCTCCCAAATCCAGCATGCAATTTTCAAAATTTCTGTCCCCAATAATGCATGGAATAGTAAAAGTGCCTGGATCCTTGCACTTTTGTGGTAGTGCCTGAGTGGGGGCTGAAACAGTAACTCTATCTGGTGCAGGCTTAGACTGGATAAGAGCTGAAACATTTCTTCCCAAATTAACTCTCTCATTACTCTTCAACTTCCTCTTGTTGGTGCATAAATCCTTTAGAAATTTAGCATACTTGGGCACCTGCTTGATCACATCTAGAAGGGGAATATTCACAGCTACCTTTCTGAACACATCTAAAATTTCTCTCTCCTTGTCTTCCCCACCAATCTTCTTATTTTTCTGCAATCTCTGTGGGAAGGGGATTGGTGGTCTGTACACTTTCTCAGTTTCAACATCGACTGAAGGCTCAGGAGTTACCTCAATAGTTTCTTCATCTTTTCCAGAGGATGCCTCAACAACTCTTCCAGATCTCAGAGAAATGGCACTCACATTAGGATTGGAGGCATTGGGATTCATCACTGTCTGTGCAGGTAGCTGGGTTGTCCCTTGAGCTTGCTGTATGTTATTTATGGAAGTGGCAAGTTGTCCAATCTGTGTCCGCAAATCTTGAATGCTAGCATCTGTTCGCTGCTGAGAATGGCCAACTTGCTGCTGAAACTGTGTCTGGGAAGCCTGAAACTGTCCAATTTGCTGCTGGAACTGGAGATTTTGTGCAGCCATTTGTGCAGTCATTTGTGCCGTCATTTGCTTGAATAAGTCCTCTAGTGAAAGTTCAGAAGGTGCAGAAGTGGTCACTTGAGGAGGGTTCTGAGGTGGTGCCACCGATTGTTGTTGGGATGAGTTCCCATACCGAAGGTTAGGATGATTCCTCCAGTTGGGATGGTACCTATTTGTGGAGAGGTCAGGAGTGCTGTACCGGTTCTGACTGTTGCCGTGATTATAGGGATGGACTGCATAAGCTTGAGACATATCAGTAACTGACCCTTCCTTCGGAATGGGGCATGCATCAAACGGGTGCTCAGAAGAGTTGCACATGCCACACAACCTTGCAGGCTGAACTCTATCCATTGCCAATTTCTCCACCAAAAAAGTGAGCCTATCAATTCTATCATCAACGGCCTGGTTGAAAGAAATATGGACCTCATGCACACCTCTTGTCTCAACAGAATTTCTCCTGGATGTAAACTGTTGGTAGTTCAGTGACATATTTTCAATTAGTTGCTTGGCAGCAGCTGGGGTCTTATCAACAAGTGCTCCCCCACTAGCAGCATCCAAAATATTCCTATCCATCGGCAGTAACCCTTTATAAAAATACTGGATAAGAAGCTGTTCAGAAATCTGATGCTGGGGCAACTGGATACCAAATGCTTGAATCTCTCCCAATATTCAGCCAATGACTCATTTCCTTGCCTGATGCCACATATTTCCTTCCTGATTGACGCAGCTCTGGAGGCAGGAAAATATCTCTCTAAGAAGAGCTTCTTCAAATCATTCCAGGTGGTAATAGAGTTTGGCTCAAGATATAACAGTCAATCCTTTGCAGCACCCTGGAGTGAGAACAGAAAAGCTTTCAGTTTGATGCTATCCTCAGTTACACCCTCTGATCTCAAGGTTGTGGAGCAGACGACCTGGAATTCCTTCAAATGCTTGTGTGGATCCTCACCTGCAAGACCACTAAACTTTGGCAACAAGTGAATGAAACCAGATTTTAATTCAAAAGGAGTATCAGCACCAGGATATGCAATACACAAGCCATTATAATTTACATCAGGGGCAGCAAGCTGTCTTAATGTCCTTTGGTCACCCATGTTTTCAAAAACAGTTTTAGAATTAGAATCACTACTAGTGCAAGCCCGAATTTCTCTACGGCGTGTGTGCAGTGTTCTTTCAATTTCAGGATCAAAATCACACAATTCAGAGCAAGTAGACCTAGTAGCCAGACCAATTCAAAACAAAAACGAAAATAAAAGAAAGAAAAGAAAAAAAATAAAATGTGAAAAATAACAAACAAGAGTCCCCGACAACGGTGCCAAAAAGAACGAGCGGTTTTTAAAATTGTAGTTTAGGGCGACAACTCGGATGTCGTCTCACAAGGACTCTTGAAGTGTTATTTGTCACAAAAATCAGTTTTTTGGAGGGGGGGGGGGGGGGGGGGTTGGATTGGACTGCAAATAAGAAACAAAGCAATGAAAACAGAGCAGTTGAAAAGATTATCAAATAGCTAAAGACGATTAATCTATTGTTCTCGATTTCCCAACTATCATCGGTTCATGCAATTCCAAGCCCTAAGCAGATTCTAATCCCCTCCCGGTTGTAGCAACAATTTACAAGCGAAACCACTACTACAGATATATGTCCCTATTCCCGAATTAAGCAAACGGGGTTAAGCCCTTCGTGAACTAAGCGAACACGAAACGAACACACGCGAATTAAGCAAACGCGATTAATTATAGGAACATAATATCACCGAAAATAAATCAACACAACACAATATACTCCTGAATTAAGCAAACAGAAATATATAGCATGGCATTGAAAAGGGAAAAGCATACAAAACAGGAAATACAAGAACCTCAAGTGTAGTGGAAATCGATTACAATAGATTAATCTAAGAAACTTAGTTCTCCATAGAAAAACGAAACACACAGAAAAATGTAAAAACAATGGAGAAGCAAAAAGTTCTTCCAATCTGTCCAAAACAACCATTTATACTATTCAGAAATTTAGCCCACTCGCGAGGCGAATATCATGAAGAGTCAGCAACGTTTGGTCTTCTCGCGGGGCGAAGTACTGCTCGCGTGGTGAGGAATGGAACAGTCATGGCTTCTGGCCTTTAGTCTCGCGAGGCGAGGTATGTATCCGCGAGGCGACACAGAACGGGTTGCATTTCTCTGGAACAGTCAGCCTTCAGGGTCGCGAGGCGAGGTGTTGTTCGCGGGGCAAACCAGAGAGGATGACATTTTTACTATTCAGCTGGCTTTCAGGTTCGCGAGGCGAGAAGACTCTCGCGAGGCGAACTCCTCCAGACTTGAAATTTCCCTGATTCTTTATTCTCTTGACTTCTAACTTAACCTGAAAACAACAAAATAGCCATAAGTGCTTTATTTGACTCAAAACTGGCTAAATTAACCTAAAACTACTTTAGAGACTCAAAACCTTGCTTGAGGACAATCTAATCTAATTTGGGTGAAAATAGGATATAATTTGCACAAAACCCTGGTCATACTAGCCATAAAACTAGATGAGTCAGAGGCTTATCACTCATATAGGTGACTACCTGTTTGGATAAGCGAAAGTCAACCTGTCTCCAGACTGGGATTATTGACTTCTTTCAAGAGACGTTTTCAACCTGTCTCTCCATGAGTTCCTACACTCGTCTGAGGTTACTCGTTGAAGAACCAAGGACCTAACAAGCTTTTGTTGGCTGTCCCATCAGAAAGAGACTTGAAGTCTTCTCTCCTACTTAGTCTCACGCTTATTAAGAAAAGTCCGAAGTTACTCTCTCAAGCAACCTCGGATATCAGAACCAAAGACCAGTTAAGGAAAGCTTCCAATGTGCTTTATTCCCTAGTACCTCTGGTCCTTGCGCGAAAAGGGATTTGTACTCAGCAAAGTACAAAAAGCTCTCTGCACAACTCTGATATGACTGATTCACGATGCATAAAGCCATGATCCTTCAAGTTAGAGTACAACCAACGTTCCTATTGCATTAATGGCTGCCCAGAAAGACTCTATTGCATTTAATGAAGTTCTGCTTGAAGCCAACATCTGAGGGAATGTCTCTAACGGATCTTAAATGCTTGAAGACTATAAATACTTAAGTCATTGAAGATGATGATATAGAGAATACATATAGCATTAAAGAGCCATTACTCTGCGTATTAATTTCTTCATTCTTTCATTCTGTATTCTTCAATCATTTGAAGTCATTACGCAGACTTTCCTAAGCTTTAAATTTAAACCACTCTCTGAGTGTTAGTGAAAGATCTGTTTGTCAAAAGTTGTATTTATTACAAACCAATTTCTCAAACAAATCTGAGTGAGCCTGAAGAGGCTAGGTGTGCAAATAATACTTGTCTTGGAGCCTGAAGAGGTTAGGTGTGTAAGCCATACTTGGAGTCTGTAACCTGATCAGTTATAGTGGATAAAACTTGGTGCTGCCAAGGACTGGACATAGCTTTTTGCTTTGAAGAGTGAACCAGGATAAATAACTGTGTCAATCTCTCTTTTCTTATAAACTCTTTAGTTGCTTTAGTTTTCTTATCCGTTTATCAAGTGGTGTGTTTGCCTAAGTCACTGTTAAAATTTCATCAGACAGGTCACCTGTCTGTCCTGTATCTTTCCACTCGTTTGAAACAAGCTTCTGTATGCGAAAAGTTTTCAACTTTGTTTAAATTCTGATAAACACAATTCAACCCTCTTCTCTTGTTTTTAGTTGTCTATTCCAGTTTATTACCTAATGTATCTTAATATTTTCCTTGAAGCCTCAGCCCTTTAAGCTGAAATGGTGGGCTTTTGATGTTCAACTGAGCTTGAGAAATGGATGTGCTATTGGTTCTATAGTTGTCACATAAATTTAAGCATTTTGTTTTAGTTTAGTTCATAGGCTTATGACTAAGAAAGGCTGCCGCATAAAATTGGAGTATTCGAAAACATACTCTATTATTTAATGTTGTTTTTCTGCGAGTGGATACACCATATGTGCACTAAGAGATAATCTCGACATTAACGTTTGTCTATGATGTTTTTCTTTAAGTCATTGTGAATTAGGATGTTTGTAGAAAATTCAAATATTCAAATTCTTTGAGTCATTGTTGATTTGTCTGTTGTAGCCTCATGTTTGGTTGGGTTGAGGAGGATGTAATAAATCAGTTTAGCTATAAAAAAAACTTTATCTGGAATAACATTTAACCCGTGAATGGAAGATTCAAGTATATATATAATTTTATTATGTATTTAATCTTTGAAGATTGTGTTTTTTATATTGCTTGCTCGGAGTTAATTTATGGGCATTGATGTAATATATAGGCTGTTTACGGTATGCGTAAAAACCAACGCGGGCCGTGCGAATGCACAGGTACCGTACTAGTAAATATTATAAAGCAAAAATCATGGATGGAAACTTTTGCCACATATCATCTTTAGAATCACTATAAAAATTAATTTCATTCGCTGGCGGAGACCGTGTTACAACTTTGTTTGCAGCAAAGACCATGGTAAGTAATTTCCAATTTTCTCTTACATTCTTGGAAAAATCATGATTTCATGAAGTGTGACGCTATCTCTTTTATCATTTTATCAGCTAGCTTATGGGTTCTATCTTCTATTCCACCGCACCTCCACCGCCAGGCCAGTCACAGCTCATCCTTTCCCTGAAGGTTTCTATTTTCTACCATCATTATTAATTTAAGATTTTCAATTTGATTTTTTATTTAATTAATATATTTTTTTATATCTATTTTATTGTTCATGTTTTCTAATTATGGTTGTGGAGAAAAAAATTGAGACAAACTTAGGCTTAAATGTTATTCAACTTTCGGTTGATTATAATTATTCTTTGAAAATTTTACAATCATAAATGGTAATATAATAATTACATTTTTTTTTCATCTTTTTAATATATTTGTGCATTATAGAAATGTAGGATTTACAGTTTTTCTTTAATTTCTAAGATATAAATTTTAACACTAGAAATTTGATATACCTTTTCGATTTTTCTATCATATGCAACGTTGCACATGTAGGATTTACAATCATAAATGGTAATATAATATCTACACTTTTTTTTTCCATCTTTCTGATATATTTGTGCATTCTGGAAATGTAGGATTTACAGTTTTTCTTTAATTTCTAAGATATAAATTTTAACACTAGAAATTTGATATACCTTTTTGATTTTTCTATCATATGCAACGTTGCACATGTTAAGAAATCAAAAATATAAATGCTGTGTTGAAAGTCGTTTATTCAATTCCTTGAAAGTTTAAAAGTTACTCTTTTCAATACAATATTTCTATTTTATAATTCCTTAACATGTGCAAAATTGCATAGGTTAAAAAAATCGATATCTTTCAACTTTCAGGTTTGATTGGTTCTTGGTGATGGAAGGCAAGAGATTGGACTATTGATTTCATTAGATAAATTCCAATTTCAGTAAGTAGACTATATATAATTTCCGTTTTAACTCATTTGATGCCAATTGTTAAGTCTGATAATCTATACTAATATATATCTATAAATATCTATTAATTAATATTATAAAGCAAAAATCATGGGTGAAAACTTTTGCCATATGTCATCTTTAGAATCACTATAAAAATTAATTTCTTTCGACAATTGGCAAAAATTACTTCTTTTAGAAAATATATATTTATATTTATATTTATACAAACTTATTTTTAAAATCATAAATTATAAATTGTCAAATATTTCTTCACCCACTTATATTGGTATTGAAGATTATCAATCATTTTCAATATAATTAATTATTTTTAAAGCAACTAAAAATTAATTGTTGTACATGAATCTTTCCAATGAAATTTACATAAAAAATTAATTTAATATTTTTAATAATTTAATTAATATGTGAGCCGTTAACGAGGTAAGTTTGTTTTATAAAAAAGAGATAAATTCTATTAAATAGTTTTAAATAGATATTATTTTCAACATCTCATTGAAAATATGAGTACTTTGATAAATAAAATTTCATTGTTGTTTTCTTTGTGTATTATTTAAATTATTTTCAGTATCCGAGATTTAATAACATTTTCAATAGTTATTAATTACTTATATAATTCCAATAGCAATTACCATTGCATGCTTTGCACTATGCCATTAGCTTTTTCCCAATGTGTTGGATAGATCAATGGTCACACAAGAATCATTTAGCATCTTATTGCCTTTTTTTCTATATATGTGAAGGAAAATATATTAAGAACTCCCGTTGTGTGGTTATAGCATGTATATGTATGTTTGTCTCTTCATTCTATATTCATCTTTGTTTTCTATTTCACTTGCTCACATTCGCTGGCAGAGACCATGTTACAACTTTGTTTGTAGCAAAGACCATGGTAAGTAATTTCCAATTTTCTCTTGCATTCTTGGAAAAATCATGAATTCATGGAGTGCGGCGCTATCTCTTCTATCATTTTCTCAGCTAGCTTATGGGTTCTATCTTCTATTCCACCGCACCTCCACTGCCACGCCAGTCACAGCTCATCCTTTCCCTGAAGGTTTCTATCATTTTCGGTTGATTATAATTATTCTTTAAAAATTTTACAATCATAAATGGTAATATAATAGCTACACTTTTTTTCCCATATTTTTGATATATTTGTGCATTCTAGAAATGTAGGATTTACAATTTTTCTTTAATTTCTAAGATATAAATTTTAACATCAAAAATTTGATATACCTTTTCGATTTTTCTATCCTATGAACGTTGCACATATTAAGAAATCAAAAATATAAATTTTGTGTTGAAAGTCGTCTATTCAATTCATTGAAAGTTTAAAAGTTACTCTTTTCAATACAATATTTCTACTTTATGATTCCTTAACATGTGCAAAATTGCATAGGTTAAAAAGATCGATATCTTTCAACTTTTAGGTTTGATTGGTTCTTGGTGATGGAAGGCTAGAGATTCGACTATTGATTTTATTAGATAAATTCCAATTTCAGTAAGTAGACTATATATAATTTCCTTTTTAACTAATTTGAGGATTAGGTTATAGTTAGCTATCTGTTAACCTTGATCGAATTCTTTTCTGCACATGCCCAAACAAGGTGTTGAGGAAACACATTATCTATATAAAGTACATTTTCCTATACCAGAAATGAATGAATTCAAGATTGATCTGGAAGCGGAATCAATCTCTATCAAGTCCAACTCGAAGTTGCTGAAATTAGTTTATTTTTTGAAGTGGAATCCATCCGTAATAAAATGAAGGCACAAGGTAGTAAGAGGTAAAAGAGACATGCAGCATAGGAAAACTCGACACAACGTGTATTGGAAGTGTATATTGAGCAACTACAAGGAAAAATAAATATTTTGAAGCACACGTGTAGATTGATATGAAAGATTATCATTTCTATTTCATTGAATTTAATTATTATTATACTCAAAAGCTTTTTATTGTGCATCTGTTTATGTCGAAGAAATGTGTTTGTGATTGTGTGGATACTATTTTTTTTATTTACATTATGCTATATTTTGATTTTTCTAACCCATGTTGCAAGGTTAATCATTACAAATTATTTAAATATAACTATCTGTTTCATTTTATGTAAGAAAAAAAATATTATGTACAGAATTTTTATTGTGAGTCCATTTGAGGCTAACATGCCTTCTATTCTTGAAAAACCACTTCTCTCTATTAGTGTTGACTTTCAGGAAAATTTTAAGTTGTTTCCGATATTTTATTGAACGATTTTTATAATTTGTACAACCTTATACATGTTTAAAAATCAAAAAATAAAATTGTTTTAATGAAAGTTGTGTATCCAATTCATTAAACATTTAAAAGTTACTCTTTTCAATATAACATTTTATTTTTTTTGTTTTTTTAATGTATGCAAGATTGCACATGTTATCGTTCCATACATTGGTAAAAAAGTGAAAAAATAAAGTATGAAAATGAAAAGAACACAACTCTTGGATGGAAAAATAGTAAGTGAATTTGGGAAATTAAGTGAATTATTTTCATGCACTTAAAAAAATAATATAAAAATAAATACATGGAGTGTAATTGACACAAATCTTGGTTGCAAGAACATTAAATAAATTTGAAAAAAATGATAAGATCTGTAAGATTTAAAAGACATGGAATTGAAAATACTTAACTCTTGGTTGAGAGAATATTACATGAATTTGAGAAATTAAGTTAATTGAAAATGAATTGAAAAAACTGAAAAATAAATACAAGGAGTGGAATTGTGGAAATGACACAATCCTTGGTTGGGACTTGGAAGAACATTAAATGAATTTTTAAAAAATTTAGAAGATGTGTAAAATGGTTTTTTGGTATTGCAAGTATATGTCTTATATATTTTATGGTAAAAAAAAAATTGATCACATGCTTAAAATATTCTTTTATGTATTTACAATTATGTAATATTTAATATTTATATTGTACCGGGTTGAGAAGTTTACATAAATCTATGCATGGGGTACAAGAGTGAATTGTCACAATATGAATAAAATATATAAAAAATTCATCAAGCATACTTCAATAATTGGTAAGCAAGTTTCTAACAAGATTTATTTATAAAGTAAATGAACACTTTCTATAATTGATAGTGTAGTTTTGCATTTTAGAGATAGAATATTTATATATGAACTTCAACTTTTGCAAGTAATTTGTTTGATAGTTTATTTTATTTATGTCACTTTTATTTATTTTCTATTTATATTTATATATATTTCAATATATATATAGTTCATTCTATCAATTGTTACATAATATTTTTAATATATACTTTTTGTATAAAATCTATTTTAATAAATATCATTTATAATTTACTTATATTTATCAATTTATATTTTCGATATAAAAATTAAATAAACTATATCATTGTGTGACGCGGAGATACATAACCCAAACCCCAAATCAAAGGACGAAGAAGTAATGCATGTCTTTTGGTTTCACCGTCCCCTGAAATGGTTGCAAACATTTCTCATGAATGAACTGCATAACTCAATTTTTTCTATTTTAGAGTTTAAGTAGGCAATTGACAAAATATTTAATATATTTATTTTGTATGTTTTTCATATCCTTTTGTCAATATTTTGTCTTTATTTTTTCAACAAGTATATATGATTATTTGCCAAATTTTATCGTGTTATTATTTTTTATTTTAAATAAATTAATTGTCTTTCACAACGATAATAATCCATACTTCCTAGACATTCTCAATATTGTTTGTTTGTGTATCGCACAGGTCCATGTCTAGTAACTTAGAAGTTAGAAACCCTTTGTTTGGTTTTTTGTTTGATGATTTTTTTTTTCAAAAACATATATATTTTTGACATTTCAATTTTTATTTGATTAGCCTTTTTAAAAAAGAGTTTAATTTCTATGTACTGTCAGTGTAAAGATTTTTACACAGACAACCAATTAGAAATCATGAAATTGATGACTTTTAAGATGGTTAGAATAAGAATCAAAGATTTGTAATAATGTGTCAATTTCTGATTGATTGACAGTGCAAAAAAACTTTGCACTGTCGATGTATACCAATTAAATCCTTTAAAAAATCATTGTTTAAAGGAATAATTTTATGGTAAATTAAGTTAGGGGTATAAGCGAATCCAAAATGATTTGGGTTCATCGGATTAGATTGGATTCTAAAAATAAGAACCGATCCAATCAGAACTAAACTGATGACTTAAGAAAATGTATATTATTATTTATTTTATTATGATAATATTAATTTTCTTAACAAAATTAATATATTAACTAAATTTTTTTGACTTATTTTTATATTTTTAAAAATTTTCACTACTTTTTTTAAAATTTTAAAATTAAAATTAAAGTAAGTAAAAAAATAGGGTACTTTTCTCGTCCAAATTAGACCAAGGGCCTACTATAGCACATGTCCAACTATATTAGATGAACGACCCAATAAGGATGAGGACCAAGGATAAAAGGAGAACAAGCCGGTCAGGCTAAGAAGAGGACATCTCGATCGAGATAAAAAGATAAGCTCGGGACCTGAGAAAGATAGCTCGATCGGTCGATCAGGCCAAGACCCAATTCCTTAAAGACAATTAGGTTAAGCCCACTAAAAGGATTATAAAAGAAAGACCTTCATCCTGGTTAGACCCTTCCTCATCCTCGCACACATTTAACCTAAGGTTTTTTCCTGCCTTCCATGACTCCCTCATGTAATCAATCATCCATCGATTCAATAACTCACTCTTCTTCCTATTTTGGATTTTATTGTTTTAGGCAAGAAAAACCTTTGCCCCGACCACTCAATCAACCTTACCACCTGCCGTTGTGCTACCGGGAAACCTCCGACGTTCAACAAAGAGCTCAAAAGACCTTTCCCTTTCATTTTCCACACTTCCTCCTCAGTACTCGTCACCTTCACACCGAATTCTTACCCAAAAATTAAAAAACACAGCAGATGAGCACATTCTAAAAGGGCCATAGGCATGAAGCTCTTCTCACATCGGTGAACCACCGCCACAATATCCCCTTTCGCTGGTCACTATGCTTGCAAAGCTCGTCAGGACCGCCGTTTACACGCAGATTCCCAGATCTATTGCCAGATGTATCTCCGTTCGGGATCGAGGAGCGTCGTCGTCCAGATCCACCGTCCGTGAGTCAGCTCCACCGCTGCCCAGATCCTTGTCCCGACGACGCCGGCCATAAGCCCAGATGCGTCTGACCGTCGCACATCCGCCGTCATCGCCACGCACCGCTTCTCGCCGCGACATCCACCCTTTCCCTGTTACGAGCGCGAGTGAATACATAGGGTCGCGGTCGTAGCTCAAATTTCATCACGCCGCCGCCACGACCGGTCACCCGTCGCGTCGTCTACCTTGCATCC
Organism: Sophora flavescens; assembly: GCA_030762895.1. Taxonomy (NCBI): domain Eukaryota; kingdom Viridiplantae; phylum Streptophyta; class Magnoliopsida; order Fabales; family Fabaceae; genus Sophora; species Sophora flavescens. The sequence continues at coordinate 129,667,482 of CM061064.1, forward strand.
AACCTCCGCCAACCCAGATCCGCAAGAAGATAACCATTGCCGCCTACTTGCCATCAGCTCCGCCGTTTACTCTCGAAGCTCAGAGTCTCTAGCCAGATTCACTTTCGTTCATGATCGAGGAACGTTTTCAGTTTTGCTTGCGCAAACCATCTCCGGAGCTGCCATAAAAATTAACTTATTCCACAGATGCTTAATCTTCCGATACTGTTTTTCTTTAAATTTGTTCATGATGTAACTTTGAGTTTCCCGATGAGATGTTGTCACTGCTATTATTTTCTTGAAGGGAAGCTATGGAAATTGTTCGAACAGTGGGAAGACGGGGCAAGGGACAAACTCCGCTGGTTTATTCAGCCTTCTTTATTATCAAGCACTCCTAATCTTTATATGTGGTTTTCGTTCTATCCAATTTCCTATTTAAAATGAAAGTCATCTTCATCTTGTCAACCCGTATCGCAATTACAAACAATTACAAATTGACAAAATTACAATACAAATTACAATAAATAAAAGATTACACCAATAAAATAAGATTAATTACACTACCCAATCAAGAGAATTAATTTCAAATCAATAAGGAATAAATACACTTAAAGATAGAATGAATTAAAAAAATTACAAGTAAAGATTAAAAGTACAACATCACTCAAAGATGTGCCACCTGTGTTTGTCATTCAGGTAGATTTTTACAAGATGATTTTTTTTTTCTATTGTCTCTTTCCACTCAATAGTTTCCTTTTCTTAAGGATCTATAAATTGAAACAAGATTATCAACTATTAGTCTCCAATAAACAAGTGAACAAATCAACCAATGACAATCAATTCGAAGGAGATCAAGAATTGGAAAACAACTAAGACAAAACCAATGGAGTTAAAGAGACAAATAAGAAAAGGGCCATGCATGTGAAAGTAGGGGCAAGTCTTTTACCTTTGTTGAAATTTTCCATAATTTATATTTTTGCCCCAAAACTTTTGTATATTTGCGGTTTTGGCCAATTTTTTTTTACACCACTTTTTATGTTTTTAAATTGCAGTCACTTAACTTTTACTAATTCATAATTTCACAGCAATTACAATTAAATTTTGAAATTACAATTGTTTCCTTCAATCATGAACAAAATTGAATAATATTGATGTAATACTTGGAAATATGAACAATTTTGTAATATATTTTTCAAGTAAAGAAGCACAAATCAAGAAATTAGATACCTATATCTTTCATTCAAGTGGTTGATAAACACATCAATTCCACAAGTGGAATTTCAACAAGATCTATTAGGTTCTAATAATATGAAATCATTAAAGCACTTTTGATTAAAATCTTGAATCAATCTTAGTTTTGTGAATTGAATTTTGAATTTGAATTTAAATTTGATCAAATTGACAAAGTAAGGAAAGTAGATCTATGCTTAAATTTACAAGAAGCAACCAAAATCACATGTGATCAAGGATCACATGCAAAAAGTGGTGCCCAAATTGAGATGTGAAAAAGTGGAGGAAAAAAAATTTTCACCAAAAATTCAAGCAAGATCAATTCAAAAACATTTCAAATTCTAGATCTATGATCAAATTTAGATTAAAATTACTTTTCATCATCCAAATCTTATGATTAATGGTGCCAACTTTCAAATGATTTTCATCATGATAATGGCTCCAACTCAAAGATCATCATAGAATTTGAAAATTTGATAAAAAAATTTAAACTATTGAAGATCAAAGATCTAACTCATGATACCACATGATGTGAGCTAGCATTGATCACTTAGAGTTTTAGGATCTTCTTTGATCAAATTGCTTTAAAATTCTAGATCAAATAGTAAATCAAGAATACAATTGAATGAAGCTTGATCTTCAAGTGTCAAGAGGAAAACAAAAAGAGTAAAAGAGAAGACAATTGATATATGACTTGAATTAAAAAAATGAAAGTAAATCTAAGCTATGAAAGGTAAATTTCAAGAATTAAAGAACAAGAAAGTTGAAAATGGAAGAGGTAGAAAGAGAAGGGAAGGCGTCACATTCAAGCTTGTGCCTACAAGATTTGAATGATAAGTCAAGGATGATCCACCACTTGAATAAGGGTATTCAAGATAAGAATCTATGGTTCAATTCATTAACCTCAAAAAGGAGAACTCTCTCTCTCTCAATCCAACTCTCAAGTGTGAGAAGTTTGCAAATGAATTTAAATCTATCAAAATGAGTTACATGAGAGTCTTATATAGGTAAGGCTTGAAGCTCATCACCTTCTAATGTGCATCTAGCGCCTCCCTCTCCTAAATCCCAAGTGTGAGCCACTCTTGGTCCAATGTATGATTCCTATGTTGGGCCTATTGGTACAAGAGGCAGGCCCAATTTATCCTAAACCCAAAGTAAAAGCCCAAAAGCCTAAACTACCCCAAGTGCTTTTTAAATAAGTGTAACGCCCCGATTTGTGTCTTTCTGTAGCAGTAAATACATGTGTTTATATATTTATTTTTGGTAAAATCTAGAGAGTGGCTTTAAATAAACTAAAATCATTTTCTTGTGTTATATTACCATAGGAAGTCACAGTTAAATTTTCGGTTGAAAATTCAGTCGAAAGCCGGTCTGCATTTTCACTGCCGATACAAGTTTACTGAGCAGAAAACCTAATTTTGACCCTTGAACGAAACGGTTGGTGATTTTGTTGTGTTTTGTATAATACTGGGAATTTTCGAAAATCCTTGTTCTGGATCAAAATATAATATTTATTCCGGACGAAATACGATCAGGAACTTGAACCAGATACACAATGGAGCAGAATAGGAGACATGAAAGGATTGAAGTGACTTGTTGGAAAAGTAGGCATGGTGGTAGAAGCCTTTTGTCACATCCATAAAAAAGTTTACTCCATGTTTTCCATTGATGTTCTTAAAGCGCTTTTTAACTTCTAAAATCTCCAGAAAATTGTAGAAAAATCTGTTTGAGTTGAAACCAATTTCTATGAACTCATAACCATATCTATACTCACTATCTATGAGTTTGCATCAAACAAAAATTTCTAGCCTATTTATCCAAGGATGGTCGAACCTATGTGGTTTTGGACCTAGGGAGTTTTGTTTCAACTTTTGAAATATGATCATGAATTTAAACCTCTTAGTATCTTTTGATGCCAAATCTAAGAGATTTCACCAAACAAAAATTTCCCTCCCCATTTTCCTAGCAAGGCCGAAACCCTAAGCTAGTGGCTTAGTGGGATTTTTGTTCAATCTTTGTAAAGTGATCATTGTTTATGAACTCCTAACACTTAAGGATCATTAATCCATTAGTTGTATAAATTTTGAAAATATCTAACCGTATGTTTGTGTCATGGCCGAATCTAGGACTAAGGTAGATGATGATGTTTTAGTTGTTTTTGACTTGTGTTATGTGTTTGAAATTCTTAGACTTCCGTCGTGAAGCTAGTACGGAGGATCGTAGTAACCTACACCAAGCTAGAAGCACTAATACCTCGATCTCAGGTAAGAGGGGAAAGCCTAAGGGATGTTTCCAATAACTGTATGCATGATTGTTGTGATGAACTGAGTTGCCTTATATGATTGGTGATGTACTGAGTTGCCTTATATGATTGGTGATGTACTGAGTTGTCTAATATGATTGAACTACTTGCTTTAAATGTCTAAGCTTGATGATTTACTTGATTATGATTTATGATATGGATATATAGCATGAACTGTTTTATTTGTTATGCCGTTGATGAGAATATTATTCTGCTATTGATTGATATTTGAGAAGCCCGACCTCTGTCAGTGCACAATTAATTATTGAGATAAAAGTCTCAAAAGACTCATGAGGAAACCTTGAATATAATTGTGTTTATTAGAGCGCTTCTTTGTTAAAAGAAATAAAGTTGAGAATTGAAATAGAAAAGAAAATATATTTTAGTATATTACCAATTTCGAAAAAAAAATGAAATGGAAAGTATTCCGGGAACTAAGTGGAAAAAGCTTGAGAACAACCTTTCTTCCATTCAAATAATTTTATTATAAGTGAAAATAATTTTAAGAAGTATGTTTTATGAAGGAAAACCTTTGAAAATGATTGGTACTATTTTAGAAAAGAATTTGAAAGGATTTGACAACGTTCTAAAGTTAGTTTGGAAGGGAAGAGGAATTTTAAAGGGAAAAATGGATTTCTTTATGACTTAACGTTTTACAGATGCATTTCCAATCAAACAATTTTGGTAAAATACTTTTGAAAATATTCCGGCAAGCTTGGACAAGTCACCGAGGTTTCATTTTGTATTTGTATTTCACTGAACGAAAAGGAATAAATATATTGAAATCTGAATCTGGTATGCGAGACGTTGAATACTAGAGTTCTAAAACGTACACTTAGATCTTGGATCCGTGTCACGTTGTTGTGGACTGTGCGTCCTATTCACGTTGTGATAAAACATGGAAAAGTTGAAAGTTGTTATCTATGACCACAAGTCTTGACTGGTGCATCGGTCTAAGGTGTTATGATTGAGCACTCAGACTACGTGTCCCGTGTTGATGTTGATAATTTCAAAACGTTAAAATTTATGAAAAGTCGTTAGCTTTTGAGCTTCAACAACGAAAGAGAATGAACACAAAGAAAACGTTGAGAACAATTGTTTTACATGCATTTTAGGCAGACGTGCCTCACGTTGATAGTAGTGATACCTTGATGATTTGGTATTTACAATACGATGTATCACTGCATCCTGGGACGGGAGAGTGTGTTAATAAATCCATGAGCATGAAATACTGCATCCTGGGATGGGACAGTATGCTATGGATGTTTAGTCACTTAACGGGATGCCAAAGTGGTGGCGATTTGAGTTTGATCAACTCTTAGAATGATGAAGGGATCTCATGAGAGTAAGTTTAGAGCCTAAATATTGAAGTGTCATGCATATTTTCATCGAAACTGACCGTGCGGGCATGAGGCCCTTTGACATTATACATGTTTAGTTCTGATAAATTATTTGGAAATATCTAATATAAGCTTATGTGATGTATGCATCATAAATATGGTTATTGTGTCCAATCCATATATTGGTATCTCACTCTTGCATGTTTTCTTGTTGTTCCTTCTCCCTATGGAATTGTTGTGTATATATATATATATATATATATATATATATATATTCAGGTTTAGATGGATCCCAACGCGCCTCTGGCACCAACGGGAATGAGGACACTAACTTTTGATAATGCGGGAGATCCGGGGGTGTGGAACATACTCCCCGGATCCCATGCGGCCATCTATCGCTGGCCGGTTAGTGAACTGAAAGGAAACGGGGAAGAGGGACCACACCAGCGAGTGAAGACAGTAGGAATGGTCCGGGTGTCACTACCACCCCCTTGGTACTATCTACAAGTGTTGGTGTAGAGGGGACAGCTTCACGTGCACCCACCCTTAGGAGTGCCACTTCCAGGAGTTGAGCCAGCTTCACCTATTGAAGAGGATCAGGAGGAAGACCCTGAGGAGTACCCTGAAGGCTAGCCGGAAGATCACGTCCATTACGACGACGACATTGACGATGTGCCGGAGTATGTGCCTGACGACGATCCTGATTTTGATGATTCTGACTCCCCCGATGAGGGCGGAGAAGTGGTGGATGCGTCGTCGGGGAACTCCTCAGGGAGCGGGAGTGTTCAGACTGACCCTTTTTACGGCTATTAGTTGTAGACCAGCTTAGGGGTGTCCTTTTTGGGAATAGTGTATCTTGGTCCGACTATATTTGGCTTCATAGAGTCACTGTATTTTGATATGTGGTTCCGGAGCTCCCCCCGTTTTGCTTTATCTTGCTTACAGTTTTTCCCTTTTATGTTTAGTATTATTAATGGCCGGTACTATAAGGCCCTGACCTTCTGTAATATATATATCAAGTTGCAACTGCCACTGCTTATATATTTATGTTGTTCATGTATCATGTTCTGAGTGTTCACCTATTCTTTTAAATATACACACACACACACACACACATACATATAATCACCATTTTGAGAATATTTAATTATTAAGAGAATGTTATTTTTCGAAAGTAACCGACATTTTAATAAGTTTTATTTTTCCGCAACAGGTAACCATATGACTCCCAAGTTGGGGTGTTACATTAGTGGTATCAGAGCTAGTCGAGTCTTTCGGGAATCTTTGTGTTTAGGTCTGTTATGTTTATGTTGTGTGTTTTCTGACTAAGACTTGATTGAATTACTTCTTAGAAGTGATGTGTGATAACCGGCAGGCCATATTTTCTTTTTTGGTTACCATCTCACTGATTGTGCGTTACAGGTCAGTATGGAACCAGGAGGTGCATGCGGACATGGTGGTGGTGGAAGAGGCAATGGCGGGATGGACTTCGCCACCCAGGAAATGGCTGATGTGGCTGCGGCAATTGCTTTTCAGACTGCTACGATGGCTGCCCAGAACCAACAGGAGCAGTTGAGGATTGAGCAAGCTACTGAGGGAAAGCATCCGAATGCTTTCAGACGTCAGAATCCATCTCAGTTTGATGGAGACGTGGATCCTACGAAAGCTGATCTGTGGATCCAGGAGTTGGAAACGATCTTTGAGCTCGTTCATACACTGGAAGGAGTGAAGGTGTCTTATGCAACATTTCAACTGGTAGGAGATGCTGAATACTGGTGGAAAGGCACCAGGTAACTGTTAGAGGCTGAACACCAAGCGATCACCTGGGAGGTATTTCGTAACAAGTTTCTGGATAAATACTTTCCCCAGAGTGCTCGGACTGAGAAAGAACAAGAGTTTGAGTCTGCGTCAGCGTCAGCGAGACCTGACTGTAGGGGAATATGCTGCAAGATTTGAATCACTTGCCAAATATTTCCGCTTCTTCTAGAACAACCCAAGCAAAGAATGGAAGTGTGAAAGATTCGAAGGCGGACTGTGCTTCGAAATCAAGGAGTCGATGCTACCATTGGAGATCAGGAACTTCCACGCCTCAGTGGAAAAGTGCAGAAAGGTGGAGATAATGCGGAAAGGACGAGACACCAAAAGGAATGCTGGAGGACCCTCTCATCCTAAGAGTCAATTTCAAGGACAGAACCAGAGAAAACCATCCTACCAATCACCCAACAATAATCAAAGACAATAGCAACATCGTTCTGATACATCTGGAGCTGGAATAGGAGGCCAGAGAAACCAAAATCAAGGTCAAGAAGGGAAATGTTACAAGTGTGGTGACCCAGGCCACTTTGCCAATACTTGCCCAAATAGGGGAATGAAGTGTTTCAACTGCGATCGTACTGGATACTTAGCCAAAGATTGCAGAGCACCAAAGCATGAACCAACTATTTATCATGCCAGAGCCAACAAGCCGACTACAACCGGAAGGGTTTATACTATGAATGGAGCTGAGGCATCAAATTACGATGATCTCGTGCAAGTTAAATGCGATATAGCTGGAAATCTTTTAACTATACTTTTTGATTTGGGCGCAACACATTCTTTTATCTCGATGGATCGTGTGAAACTTTTAAATTTACCTATTTCTTCTTTGCCATATAATCTGATTGTTTCAACCCCAACTGCTGAGCCAGTTACTGTCAATTCTGTTTGTTTGAACTATCCCATCATTGTTTAGGATACACATTTTCTTATAGATCTGATCTGTTTGCCTTTAATACAGTTAGATGTAATTCTAGGCACGGATTTGTTATCTTCCAACCATATCTTAAAAGACCGTGCCCAGAAAACCTTAGGTTTTAGGGATAAGATTTCTGGATTGTTATCTGCTAGTAAGGTAAGAGCTTCTTTGAAAGAGGGAGCTCAAGGATGCATGCTGCTGTTTTCCTTAGAAGTTAAGAGTGAGTTAGACTTAGAATCCATACCTATCGTCAATGAGTTTCCGTAAGTTTTTCCTGAAGATGTACCTGGACTACCGCCTGTTAGAGACATCGAGTTCGCGATTGATTTGGTTCCAGGCACTGGACCAATCTCTATGGCACCCTATCGTATGTAGCCATCGGAGCTAGAGAACTTGAAGGAGAAACTGGAGGAGTTTATGAAGAAGGAATTCATTAGATCGAGTGTGTCACCATGGGGAGCCCCAGTCTTGCTAGTGAAGAAGAAAAATGAAACTTCTTGGTTATGCGTGGATTTCCGTCAGTTGAACAAGGTGACGATTAAGAACAAGTATCCACTTCCAAGGATAGATGATTTAATGGACCAATTACGTGGAGCGACCATTTTCTCGAAGATAGATTTACGGTCGGGATACCATCAGATCCATGTGAAGGCAGAGGATGTCCCTAAGACAGTGTTTCGGACACGCTATGGACATTATGAGTATCTAGTGATGCCGTTTGGAGTGACGAATGCTCCCGCGATATTCATGGATGGCATGAATATGATTTTTCGTCCTTACTTAGATCAATTTGTCGTTGTCTTTATCAATGACATTCTAATATATTCTCCAAACAAGGAAAAACATACTGAACATCTCAGAGTAGTTCTTCGAACCTTAAGAGAGAAGCGACTTTATGCAAAGCCGAAAAAGTGTGAATTTTGGTTGGACTAAGTTCAGTTCTTGGGTCATGTCATATCGCATGAAGGAATTGCAGTAGACCCGTCGAAAGTTGAAGTTGTTTTGGAATGGGAAAGACCAACGACGGCGACAGAGATCCGTAGTTTCGTGGGTTTGGCGAGATACTATAGGAGATTCATCGAGGGATTCTCTAAGATAGTGGGACCTCTTACCCAGTTAATGCGGAAGGACCAAGCGTTTTCATGGACTAAACTGTGTGAAGAAAGTTTCCAAGAGTTAAAGAGGAAGTTGACTACTTCACCGGTGTCAGTACTCCCTGATCCTAAGGAAACTTTTGAGGTTTATTATGATGCTTCACATCAGGGGTTAGGTTGTGTACTGATGCAGAACCGGAAGGTTGTGGCGTATGCTTCAAGGCAACTGAAGATTCATGAAAGGAATTACCCTACCCATGAATTGGAGTTAGCAGCGGTGGTTTTTGCTTTGAAAATCTGGAGACATTATTTGTATGGAGCTACATTCAATGTTTTCAGTGACCACAAAAGTTTGAAGTACCTATTCGACCAGAAGGAGTTGAACATGCAGCAGAGACGTTGGTTGGAATTCTTGAAGGATTATGATTTCTAACTGCAGTATCACCATGGAAAAGCAAATGTGGTGGCAGATGCCCTGAGTAGAAAGTCAATACATGTATCTATAATGATGGTCAGAGAGCAGGGATTGTTGGAAAAATTTAGGGATATGAGTTTGATAGTAAAGATGTCACCAGGAAAGCTGTGTTTGGGAAGGATCACCATATCCAATGGATTAAAGGATCAAATAAGAGAAAAACAAGGAAGTGATCAGTACCTACAAGGAGAAAGAGAACTAGTGTGATAAGGAGCACTGTCAGAATTCAGGGAAGGAACAGATGGAATCTTAAGATTCAGAGAAAGGATTTGTGTGCCAGATGATGCCGAACTTAGGAAGTTGATTCTAGAAGAGGCTAACAAGAGCAAGTTAAGTTTACATCCAGGAGCCAAAAAGATGTACCAAGATCTCAAAAAGTTATACTGGTGGTATGGAATGAAGAAGGACGTAATGGAACACGTTGCTTCTTGTTTCGTGTGTCAGAAGGTAAAAGTTGAACACCAAAAGCTAGCGGGTATGCTACAATCTTTAGACATTCAGGAATGGAAATGGGATGGAATTTCAACGGACTTTGTAACCAGTTTACCAAGGACTCGGAAGGGACATGAGGCTATATGGGTAATAGTGGATCGACTAACCAAGTCAGCTCACTTTTTGCCTATCAACATGAAGTATCCAATAGAAAAGATAACTCAGCTGTACATTGATGAGCTTGTCAGATTGCACGGTATACCTTCGAGTATCATTTCAGATCGTGATCTGAGGTTTACGTTGAAGTTCTGGCAAGGACTACAAAACTCATTAGGAACGAGACTCAGATTGAATTCTGCTTACCATCCACAAACAAATGGACAATCAGAGAGAATGATTCAGTGACAGGAAGATTTACTGAGAGCTTGTGTGTTGGAAAACACTGGGAATTGGGATGAATTTCTACTGTTGATAGAATTCACTTATAACAACAGCTTCTACTCAAGCATAGGAATGACACCCCATGAAGCTCTATATGGTCGACGGTGTAGAACACCTCTATGTTGGTACCAGGATGGAGAAAGCTTGTTATTGTTGTTTTGGCTTCAACAACTCAAGAGAGGGGGGGGGGGGGGGGGGGGGGATGCACTACAAAAAAAAGGGTGTTTAGCGACCGAAGAAATCGGTCGCTATTCATCAAAATTCGGTCGCTAAATAGGTTAACGACCGAATTAGCGACTGAATAATGACGGTTGCTAAAACCCTGATTTAGCGACCGAATTTGTAATCGGTCGCTATTAGCGACCGAATAATTCGGTTGCTAATTTATAAAAACCGGTCACTAAATTGGTCTCCTAAAACCAGCTATGTGACCAATTTTAGCGACCGAAAATTCGGTCGCTAATTCGGTCGCTAAATTGGCCACTAAATTAAAAAAAATCAGTCACTAAATGTGTCTCCAAAACTTGTTCTAGGGACCAATTTAGTGACCGATTTCTTTAAAAAACATATAACAAACCAAATATAATTTTTTTTATAAGCTAAAGTGTTTTGAAAGAGTATAATGAGTACTCTAAACTCATAAACAAAAGAACCAAATACAAGAGGGATAAGGTAGAGATTCAACCAAAGTCGGAGAAGACAATAATGGTTGATATACTAACTAATCGTCGACCAAAAAGAATTCATCGGCACCTAATATCTAAAACCAATCCACCGCCTTGACTATTGGCAATTTAGTGCCTAAAAGCTTATTAGGGATAATTGCAGCAAAAGAGAAAAAGCCCTTTGAACCTTTACATCCAGCAAAACACCAAATTATGGGGATCTTTGTGGAGTTCACCAAGGAACCGTTTGAATCCAACTTTTAGACCTTTGTGGAGTTCATCGCCTCCATTGTCCCTTAAAAAGTAATTGTCTTCCCAACTCTGCATAAGAATATAATGAGACAAAAATATAATGCTTCCCTTATACAAGAATATAATGAAACACAGATGATTGAATGGAAAATTGGATATAAAATGTATCCACAAATTCACAATCTTCAAAATCTTCAACAACCTTGTAGGCTATAAACTTTTCTATCAAGTTGTCTTATCAATAAGAGAAAGAGAAAGCATATCATACAAAGTCTAAAAGAAATGGGTAGGATTAATTTCTTCCCTTTTCTTTACATTTCATTCTTTCTAAAAGTTTCCACACAAAGTCTAAGAGATATGCTTTGTGGACTTACTCACGTGAAGAGATGTTCTTGTTGACATGTTCGCTAGAAACCAAACCACAAAAATTACCTAGAAATACATCACACCCTACGAATAAGAAAATAATATACATGATATAATTCCAAAAAATGATGTTCCCTAAAGCATAAATATTATCTTGACAAACATAACAAACCTTGATCATACGCTTCAAAAGCTGGAGAAACAACAACACCATTAGATACCCAACTGAATCCAATTCATTTTAATTTCTGCATTTCACACATAGCAATCACACTATATGATATTTCAATGCAAACTCAAACTCAACCAATATTATTCAATTGTTACATATCTTGAAACCACATATAACCAAAAGTTCAAAGATACTTGCATGCTTATACCCATTAACAAGAGTTCAACCATTTTTATCATACAAAAATCTAAAATCAACATGCTGGAGTTCAAAACCAATTTACATCTCATACAACAAATAAAATTCAATAACACATTGAGCAATTGATTCAAGCATTTTCTCAAACAGATTATGTTCAATCTAACAAGTTGATTCACATAGAACTAGAATTCATAGGACAATAAAACCAGTTTCACAGTCCCAATTTCATAAAGCAAGCTTTAATTTTTAGATTAAAATCTGAAATCAAAGGGTTAGGGTTAGGGTTTCAAAATCAATTTGGGGGTTTTGAATCTGAGACACAAGAGAGGGTTTTGACTCACCCAAGGAAGAAGAAGGAGAAGTTGGGGTGGTGTGGTGGGGCTCCTCGCGGCGGCGGACGGCGACGGCACGGCGTCCAGCAGCGGTGACAGTGTTCCTGTAACACCCATGTACTCAAAACTTGAAGGTAAGTGTTATGAAGATGGATCAACAATAGTTAGTTAGTTAAGACTCTTGCCTTGTAACAGAAATCTGTTGTAAAAACTATAGCTGTGTGATACCTATATTTGTAACTAAAGTTGGTTAGTTTCAATTGTTAGTTAGAGGTTGTTAATCTCCACAACCATACTCAGGAAGTTGAGTGTGCATAGGTGTATATAAGTCTCAGCTGGTGTAATTTTGTAGCAAGATTCTTTAGGTTCAATTGTGATCAAACTCTGAGTGTGTGTGCAAGTGAGGTGAGACTGTTTTTGTGAAAATCTCCCTAGAAGCCTTGCTGCTGCTTTTTATTTGTGCAGTTGTGATCATTGGGAAGGAATAAAGATTGGCTACAGTGTGGATGTAGGGGACCTTAATTGCCCTGAACCACGATAATCTTCTGTTTGTTTTTGCTTCTTTCATTGATACTTTGTTTTTCTCTTTCTTCTTTGTGCATGCATCACATCCGCTGCACTTTGCATTTTGTTCTCTGTTCTCTCATTTCGCATCTCAGTATAGTAACAATTGGCATCAAGAGCCAGGTTCTTGGAGGGATTCTACGATGGGAACAAGATTTGATGTGGAGAAGTTCACAGGGGAAAATGATTTCAGCTTGTGGAGGATCAAGATGCAAGCTCTTCTTGTTCATCAAGGGCTTGACGATGCACTACAAGGAGCCTCTAAGCTTCCACCTACACTGTCAGACAAAGAAAAGAAAGATTTGCTCAGTAAAGCTCATAGCACAATCATTCTTTCTCTTGGTGATGAGGTCCTTCGAGAGGTAGCTGAAGAAAAATCTGCAGCAGGGATTTGGCTGAAACTTGAGAGCCTGTATATGACCAAATCCCTAACCAACAAGTTGTACCTGAAGAAAAGACTGCATCAGCTGAAGATGGAAGAAGGTTCTTCTATCAAAGAACATGTTTCTTTGTTCACAAAGGCAGTTCTTGATCTGAAAAGTGTAGATGTGAGGATAGAAGAGGAGGATCAAGCAGTAATGCTACTATGTTCCCTTCCACCATCCTTTGAAAATCTGGTGGATACCATGCTGTTTGGGAAAGATTCACTCACCTTGGAGGAGGTTAAAGCTACCTTGAATTCTCGAGAATTAAAGAAAAAGATAACAGAGAATAAAGGTGAAGGTGGAGACCCTGAGGCATTGATGGCTAGAGGAAGATCCGAAAGGAGGGATTCAAAGAGCAAGAACAAGAGGAGGTCCAAATCAAGGAACAAGAAGGCCTGCTACTATTGCAAGAAAGAGGGCCATTTCAGAAAAGAATGCCCTGAAAGGAAGAAGAAGAACAATGGCAAATACAATGATGAATCTGACATAGCAGTGCTGGCTGATGGATATGAAAGTGCTGAAGTTCTCTCCATTTCAACTGAAAAGCACAGTGAGCAATGGATTCTAGATTCGGGTTGCTCATTCCATATGACACCCAATCTGGAATGGTTCAGCTCCTATAAGGAAATAGATGGAGGGAAGGTTCTCATGGGAAACAATATGGCATGTAATGTCATTGGCATTGGAACTGTTAAGTTGAAGCTGCAAGATGGATCTGTACAGCTGCTCCCTGATGTGAGGCATGTTCCTGAGCTCAAAAGGAACCTACTCTCTTTGGGAATGCTAGATCATTCTGGATGCTCATTCAAAGGAGAAGCTGGAACTTTAAAGGTATTCAAAGGCTCATTACTAGTAATGAAGGGTACAAGGCAGAATGGCCTTTACAAATTGCAAGGTAATACCATCTTGAACTCAGCTGGCCTAGTCTCTATTTCTGATCTGAATGCTACCAAGATTTGGCATTATAGATTAGGTCATGTTAGTGAGAAAGGGCTAGAAGAACTACATAAACAAGGATTGATTGGAAATGGGAATTATCAGAAGCTAAGCTTTTGTGAACATTGTGTATATGGAAAACAAAAGAGAGTTAGTTTCAATAATGCAACTCATACAACTCAGGGTATCCTAGATTATGTACATTCTGATATTTGGGGGCCAGCCAGGGTACCTTCATTAGGAGGAGCAAAATATTTCATAACTTTCATTGATGATTGGTCTAGGAAAGTGTGGACCTATCTGTTGAAACATAAGAATCAGGCTTTCAAGTGTTTCAAACAATGGAAATTGCTTGTTGAGAGTCAAACTGGTAGGCATGTGAAGCTGCTCAGAACTGATAATGGCCTTGAATACTTAAGTGAGGAATTCAATGAATTTTGCAAAGACAATGGAATAAGAAGACACAAGACTGTTAGATTAACCCCTCAGCAAAATGGCCTTGCTGAAAGGATGAATAGGACCATTTTGGAGAGGGTGAGATGTATGTTGTCCAATGCAAAATTGGCAAAGGGTTTTTGGGGAAAGGCTGTGAATACAGCATGCTACCTAATAAACAGGTGCCCTTCAAGTGCAATTGAGTTCAAAACACCAGAGGAAAAATGGACAGGAAAAGCTCCAAGCTATGAGAACTTAAGGATCTTTGGATGCACTGCATATGTTCATTCTAATCAAGGCAAACTTGAACCTAGAGCTAAGAAGGGAATCTTCTTAGGCTATCCGGAAGGAGTGAAGGGATATAAAGTGTGGTTGCTAGATCCTGCAGGTCCCAAATCAATTATCAGCAGGGATGTCTTGTTTAGAGAAGAAGACATGATAGCGAGATGATCAACGAAGTCTAATTCAATTCAGAATGGTGCTCAAACCGAGTAAGCAGACAGTATGATCGGGAATTAGGTTGGAGGTGGAGAAACTTGCGAAACAAAGCAGGTCCAGCAGAGACGAAGTGAAACATCTCATCGAGGAACCTATGACTTCTTCAATTCCCGAACCCGCCGATACCTCATACAATCTGGTCGAGAGCAGACAAAGGAGGCGATTAAAGCTCCCTGAAAGATTTGGTTATGCTGATCTCATAGCCTATGCTTTGAGTATAGAAATTGATGATCAAGGCTCGTAACCAATTTCTTACAAAGATGCAGTTTGAATCGCGGTGATCAGTGGAGATCAGCAATGCAAGATGAGTTTGACTCTTTAATGAAGAATGATACTTGGAAACTTGTTGAAAAGCCAGCAAAACAGAAAGTTGTAGGGTGCAAATGGATTTTCAAAAAGAAACCAGAAGAAGCAGGAATGGATAGCTACAGGTACAAAGCAAGGCTTGTAGCTAGGGGTTTCACACAAAGAGAAGGAATAGACTATAATGAGATTTTTTCTCCAGTTGTGAAGCATACAAGCATTCGAATCATCTTGGCACTAGTTGCAGTTCACAACCTCGAATTGGAGCAAATGGATGTAAAAACAGCCTTTTTACATGGAAACCTAGAAGAAACAATCTATATGAATCAACCTGAAGGATATGAGGTAAAAGGGAAAGAGGAGATGGTATGTTTGCTGAAGAAATCTTTGTATGGACTGAAACAGTCCCAAGACAAAGTGGTACAAAAGATTTGATTCTTTTGTAATGTCAAATGGTTTTATGCAGAAGCTCCTATGACAGTGTGTGTCTATTTCGTAAAGTTGAAGCTCGATTGTTTCATCTACTTGTTGCTCTATGTAGATGACATGTTGATTGCAAGTGCAGATATGAAAGCCATCAAAGAGTTGAAGAATCTCGCTGTAACTCGAGTTCGAAATGAAGGATTTGGGGGCTGCAAGGAGAATACCGGGAATGGATATTATCGAAAAAGAAGTGAAGGTCTGTTATATCTATCTCGGTCAAGCTATGTGAGTAAACTTCTAAGAAGGTTCAATATGCTTGATTCAAAAACCTGTATCAACACCTATTGCTGGACATTTCAAACCGTCAATCACTCAATCTCCAAAAACAGAAGATGAGATCAAAGATATGAGCAGAATTCCCTACTCGAATGCTACAGGTTCTCTTATGTATGCTATGGTCTGCAGACAAGACCGGACTTAGCATACTCAGCTAGCATTGTAAGTAGATTCATGGCAAATCCTGGAAAACAAAGACTGGACAAAAAGAAATGGATCTTTAGATATCTAAATGGTTCGAAGTCCGTTGGCACGATCTATGGAAGAAAGACAGAAAAGAACAAATGGTCCGACAGGCTATGTTGATGCTGATTATGCAGGTGACCTTGACAAAAGAAGGTCCTTAACCGGATACCTATTCACTTTGTATGGAAGTGTCATAAGTTGGAAGGCAAATCTGCAACCAGTTGTGGGCTCTATCTACAATCGAGGCTGAATATATAGCTCTCAATCGAAGCTATAAAGGAAGCCATATGGCTTAAAGGTCTTGCTCATGAGCTCGAAGGAAAGACTGGTCCTGTTGAAGTATGGTGTGACAGTCAAAGTGCAATTTGTCTCTCTAAAAACCAAGTTTTTCATGAGAGGACAAAGCATATTGACATTAGGATGCATTACATCCGAGACATCATAGCACAAGGTGAAGTTGAAGTAAGGAAAGTGGCTGGAGAAAACAATCCTGCAGACATGCTGACAAAAGTAGTTCCATGTTCAAAGTTTACTCATTGTTTAAACTTAGTGAACATTGGAACTTGTGACACTTGAAGTCTCTATTAGAGGCTGTATGCAGAAGAGCTTGCTGGTCCTAACATTGAAGATCCAAGGTGGAGATTGTTATGAAGATGGATCAACAATAGTTAGTTAGTTAAGACTCTTGCCTTGTAATGTAAATCATTGTAAAAACTATAGCTGTGTGATACCTATATTTGTAACTAAAGTTGGTTAGTTTCAATTGTTAGTTAGAGGTTGTTAATCTCCACAACCATACTCAGGAAGTTGAGTGTGCATAGGTGTATATAAGTCTCAGCTGGTGTAATTTTGTAGCAAGATTCTTTAGGTTCAATTGTGATCAAACTCTGAGTGTGTGTGCAAGTGAGGTGAGGCTGTTTTTGTGAAAATCTCCTAGGAAGCCTTGCTGCAGTTTTTCGCTGTGCAGTTGTGATCATTGGGAAGGAATAAAGATTGGCTACAGTGTGGATGTAGGGGACCTTAATTGCCCTGAACCACGATAATCTTCTGTTTGTTTTTGCTTCTTTCATTGATACTTTGTTTTTCTCTTTCTTGCTGTGCACGCATCACATCTGCTGCACTTTGCATTTCTGTTCTCTGTTCTGCATCTCAGTTGAGTAACAGTAAGTCTAGGAGATGAAGGAAGGAACTTAAACTAACAAAGAGAGGTGAGAAACCACCAGGAATGGAAGTCAAACCACCTTACCGTGGTGGAGAACGGTGCAACCGCAGCTGTGCGTGCCAGGAGGGCGGTGGCGAGTCGCGGGTCATCTGCCCTTGCCGTGCGGTGGCCGAACGGCGGCCTCAGGGCGGTGGTCGCGCGACTGAGAAGAAGGAAGGAAGAAGGTAGAAGATGAAGTTGGGGAGAAGGAAGAAGAAGTGTGGAAGAAGAAGGAAGAAGAAGCAGAGAAAGAGAAGAGAAAGTGAGGGAGAGGGCGTCGAGACCAAAATATTAGTTTTAGGGATTTTAGTTTTAGCGACCGAATTAATCGGTCGCTAAATCGGTCGCTAAAATGGTTAATTTGAAATTTGAATTCATAATTTTAGCGACCGAATAATTCGGTCGCTAAATCGGTCGCTAAAACGCTCTATTTTAATTTTTTACGCGTCGTTTAGCGACCGATTTAATATCGGTCGCAAAAAATAACTTAATTTTAACCGTTGCATTTAACTCGGTCGCCATTTCGGTCGCTAAAAAATCATAAATTTATGACTTTTACTTTCCTTTATTTTGCGACCGAAATAGAGATCGATAACTCTGCTACGCTCTATTTCGGTCGCTATTTCGGTCGCAAACAGCAACCAACAAATTCGGTCGCTATTTTGGGTCGCTAAATAATCTTTTTTTTGTAGTGATGAATTGAGTTTTCTTAGAAATATTTCCCTCTTAAAAACTTTTCAAATCAGAGTTGTGGATTTGTGGCCTCGGGATCTTTTACAAGATCAATGGAGGGTTTATATAAAATCTTGAATTACAAGATGATGACGATAAGAAATATTAACTCAAATAATAGAGAATAGATTTAGGTTCAATAACTCAGTAATAACAAAAACAAAAAGTAAGGAGTTTGAGTTTAGGGATACCACACAACCAGATTTATCCTGGTTCAGTCACCTCCACTGTGACCTACATCGAGTCCCCACTCCACCTGTGGGATTTCACACACTAACACACAAGCTTTGCCAGGTAGCTTGAAAAACCTTTACACCACAGAGCACTCCTTCACCTCGAGATACCACACTCTTGTGAAGAGCCTCAATGTTCAACCTTAGGGATACCTCACCTTAATCACTCAGAGAGACTCCCTCTCTCTTTACAATCGAAATGTAAAAAAAAAATTGATTCCTAACTCTCAACAGTCAGATAAACAAATTGAAGCACTTATGAGTATTGAAACACTCTTTTCATAGTAAGCTCAATGAAGATGATGAATGATTTTCAGAATTGATTTCGTATATAATTTCTAATCTGGTTGTGATTGATTTAAGTGTTCCTTTGACCCCTCTTATAGAAAACAAGTTGTAGTCGTTGGGATCAATCAAAACAGATTTGGATCTGATTGAACAGAATCTGTTTTCTTGATTCTCGTTCTTGAAATAAGTTTTTTGGTAGTTCTTATAGAATTCGCGTCCATCTTGAAAATAACCGCGTCCATCTAGCCATTAATATTTTACATTCGGACGGGCTAGTAGACGAGCTCTATATGCCACGTCAGCAGACGGGAGTACTAACAGACAAAGTAATTGGACACGCTCCAACGAGTAGATGAGCTCCATTTAGTGGATGAGCTCCGTATGCCATGTCATTGGACGAAGCTTCTCATTAAGGACTTAGTAAGTCCAAAGAGCGTAACCTTAGTAGACGAGCTCCATATACCACGTCATGGGACAGAGCTTCTCATTTAAGGATTTAGCAGGTCCAAAGACTTTTGTGGACGAGTGCTTCTGTCACTTTAGTGGACGAGCGCTTCTGTCACTTTAGTGGACTAGTGCTTCAATCACTTGTTGGACGAGCGCTTCTGTCACCTGTTGGATGAGCACTTCTATTACTTATGTTGGACGAGTGCTTCAATCACTTGTTGGACGAGCACTTCTATCACTTGTGGACGAGCGCTTTGGATTCAAAAAATCTTATTTCTAAAAAATCATTTTCATTAACGAAAACTTATTCCTTTTAATGCATGTTATGAAAATTGATTTTCTTCAAGCATCTTTTCAAATGAGCTTTTTGTGAATAAGAGATTTCATCTCTTACAAATCATCTAAGACTTAAAACTAATTTCTCCTTTATGCTCTTGTCTTGATGATTTCCTTTGATCTCTGTCTTTGCTCTTTGATTCCTTCAAGTCCTTCCTTGAATATTCTCCTTTGATTGCTCACTGAACTTGTTGATCGCTGCTTGATACCTGTCTTTGTAATTTGATACTAAAACACTTGCATACACATTAAGTTGTATTTGTCATTTATCAAAATCTCTAAGTCATTGAATCTAACAATCTCCCCCTTTTTGATTATGACAAACGTTTTAACAAATTATAAGATCCGAGTATAAGTGTAGCAGACACTAAGTGTTTTTGACATATTTATATCATGGTATCAGAGCAGTCAGAGTAGAAGTATATCAGAGCAAAAAATATTATCATAGCAGAATTTGATTTACTTCCCGTTAATCATGTAAGCTTTTAAGCTCCCCCTCAACATATGCATGTATAGTTCGTTTTCTCTATATCATACTTTTTTTTCATGTATAATTTGTTATTATGCCCTTTCTCTAAATCAATACTTTTTCCTCCCCCTTTTGGCATCATAAAAAAGGTAAAGAAAAGAAACATTTAAAGCGATAGAGAATGTAAGCATTTAAACATTCAAACATTGCATATAAAATTGTTCATGATAGAGGAATAGGTACAGGGGCAAATCAAAAGAATAAGTGTGTCCATCTAATTTTCCTCCCCTTTTTGATTTTCTTCTGTTTCTTTAGAGATTAGATATAGGATTGATCAACTATGCCCAATTCTCTTCTAATGAAAAAGAAGCTTTTCTTGTTCAAGGGCTTGGTAAAAATATCTGCAAGTTATTTAGTTGTATAAACATATTCAATCTCAATTTCTCTACTTTGTATATGATCTCTAAAGAAGTGATGTCTGATTTCTATGTGTTTAGTTCTAGAGTGCATTATAGGATTCTTAGTTAAGTTAATTGCACTCGTATTGTCACATCTAATAGGAACTTGGTTTTAGGGGTGTAAGTGGATCCGATCCGATCCGCGAACCCGGCGGATCCGAACCGATCCGAACCGGTTTTGGTGGATTGGTTCGGATCATCGGATCGGATCGGATTCCAAAACGCCGATCCGAACCAGATCGGTTCGGGTCTCGGATCCGAGAAATCTAAACCGATCCGAACCGATCCGAACCCTATAAAATATTTATTTTTAAATTATTTTATATAATATTAATATATTATTATATAGATATTTAATATAATTAATAATTAAATATGTATATTTTATTTTATTTTTCTAATTTTTTATTAATATTTAAGTGTAAATTTAAAATTAAAAAAAAAGGTAACCCGATGATCCGAACCGAACCAATCCGATTGTGATCGGTTCGGTTCGGATCCGTAGCTGAAAATTCGCCAAATCCGAACCGATCAAATTTGATCGGTTCAGATGATGAAACCCCTCAAATCCGATCCAAACCGACCCGATTACACCCCTAAAGAGACTAATATCAATGACAACCAAAGAGTATAAAAATATAATAAATGAAACAAATTAAACTATAATAAATTTGGTAGACAACGCATATATTAATAAATCCTCACCATAGATAATGCATTTGGTTTTGCATTTCATTATTAGTAGAGACCAAAATCTCATCAATCGAATAGAGCAAAGGGTAGAAATCAGATAATAAAACCTGGTAAAAAAAGTCAAAGAACAAAGAGAAGCAACAATCATATGATAGATTTGTGCTTGTGCTTGCAATAATTATTGGTGTTTTGCAAGAGGTACCTCAAAGACCTCTTGGCAGAGAAGACTGTGGTCTCCTGCTTGCAGTGGTGGTATCGACTGAGAGAGACAAAGGGAAAAAAGAAAACAGTGAGGAGTAAAGGGAAGTGGAATAAACAAAAAGAAAGAGAAAAAGAAAGTGTACCTATGAACAGTTTGCCAGAAACCCTTCCACAATCACAGCCCACCTATGGTAGGCTGATCAAAAAATGGAGGACCATATGCAAGAGACATTGCAGTGTGAATTATAAGATAGCTATTTGTATGAAGCAATTAGATAAGATCCCACTTAATAAGCATAAAATTAAATTTTGAATTAAATTGAGGAAGAGCATCACAGTAATAAAATCCCGCTCAATAAGCATAAAATTAAATTTTAAATTAAATTTTCGAATCTCAAATTATTATAGGAAATATATCATAAAATTATTTCATTTTCTCGAATCATACTTTCCATTATTTACTGTGTAATGATCCTAATATTAAATATACACATATTAATTTAATTATTCGTAATATAATTAATATTATAAATCATAAATGTATTACTAATAGTATCTGCACACAATAATTAATAATATTTGCAAGATGTATTCATTCATTAATAACATTGATAAAATTATAGTCAAATTCATCTATTTCCTTTTTAGAATTTTTTGGTTCCCTAAGGTAACTATAGAGACTAATCCTTCGAGCCGGGTAGGATCACAAGCGGCAAAGCTCTCCCTCAAGATTCGAACTCGAGACCTCTGGTTAAGCTGAAAGAGATTCATGCCATCTCATCCAAGCGCTCTCTTGAGTATTTCCTTTTTAGAATTTGAACTAACGTTTTAACTTTCAAATTTCAAATAATTTTTAAATTTAAATTTAAATTGTTGTGGTATTGAATTATTATAATTTATAATCAATGTATTGTGCATATAATCAATTCTAATTAATGCCCTCTTAATTTCTAATATTCTTCGTATTATTTGTTTAAGCATTAAATTATTTTCATACTAAAATGGCATAATCAGTATCAATTGTTTTCGTTTTCATTTATGAAATTTCAAGACTTTCTTACCCAAACGGTGGACGTCGAAATAAGCGCAGCGGTAATATAGCGATTCATCATCCAAAGCAGATTCTTGGATTTAATTTGAAGCTTTTGGCATGAAATAAGCAAGGATTACGGTTGTACAAAAATGCAACACAAAAGAGCGAAACACCTAGTGGGATAAGCGATTCCAGTATGAGATTGAGACAGATAGCAAAGGGCGAAGGTATAAAGGAACGGTTCCAGTATGATTGATGGTGACTCATCCTATGTCAGGCCTACTGCCTCAAATATACTCACTGTGCTGTTATCGCTGGTAGGGTCGGCGAAGCCCGGGGATGTATTGTTCTTCACTTCAGTGGACAGGGGATCGTGATACAGCCGTTCCACGGGACAGTAACAACACCAGCTACATCAAATGCATTCTTGCTGCTGATGGGAAGCGCCTCAAAGGTAGCCGCCTTTCTCTAGTCCTTTTACTTGTTAAAGATGATTGCAAATCTTATCTTTTTATTGATAATGTTGTTGGCTGTGTGCAGATAATGTGTTCAGGTTATTAGCTTACATGTCCCTAGTGGTTGTTCCTCTACCATGGTAGCAGATTGCTGCCATAGTGGTGGACTCATTGAAGGCCTCAAGGAACAAATAGGCCATAGGAAAAAGAAAGCTAGAAGTAAAAGCAATACCAACATATGCGGAACATTCACTGTCTGTGTATCTAGGAGAACAGCACACAAGAAATTAGCTTGAGCATTCTAGTCAGTACAGTATAGCCCAGGTCTTTGACTCCAACCTTGCCTTTTAATTTTCTCGCTTGCCTTCGTGACAATGTCCCAGTTGGTCACTATGGCATTAGTTAAAACACCACAAGTTTCACTAGGGCTTCCATCAAACGTAGTCTCAAATGCTTTTTGGTAACTCTGGCAGGCACTTACCAAAATACTACCACCTGCAAGGTTGCTCATGTTTGATCTAGTACTTGATTAGATCAAACATGAATAACCTTGCAGGTGGTAGTGTTTTGGTAAGTGCCTGCCAGAGTTACCAAAAAGCATTTGAGACTACGTTTGATGGAAGCCCTAGTGAAACTTGTGGCGTTTTAACTAATGCCATAGTGACCCATAGTGACCAACTGGGACCTTGTTAAGAAGGCAAGCGAGAAAATTAAGAGGCAAGGTTGGAGTCAAAGACCTGGGCTATACTGTACTGACGAGAATGCTCAAGCTAATTTCTTGTGTGCTGATCTCCTAGATACACAGACAGTGAATGTTCCGCATATGATGGTATTGCTTTTACTTCTAGCTTTCTTTTTCCTATGGCCTAGCATGATCTTAAGATACCGTCAAAAGTATGCATCTTTTAGTCGCTAAAATGGCCTTTGGTTTGGGTCAGTTGAAAATGTTTTGTCTTGCATTTGTGGATATCTTTGGTGTTTGTGGGTCAGTTGTACTCGTTCGACTTTTCTATAGAAAACTTCAGCTCAGTTGCTCATAACTTAGGTTGATAAAATGCCAGAGTTGTAATGGTAATGATGAGTATGAATGCGAGATTGTATTTTAGTGACATACGATTCCTCTGAGGAGGCTCTGTTTGTAGACAAATATATAGCGTATAGATTGTTCTAACCAAGTCTCTGTATCAGCAGGTGATAGACTTGGCGAAGATGGAGGCATTGCTGACTGCCCCTGCTGAAGTTGGTAAGCTTGTAGAGGAGAAGGAAGGGTTGGAGACTGAGATCAAGGACGTCAAGCTAGTTGACGAATCTTTGTCAATGCACTTGAGCACAATGAGCCCCCACAGTAGATCACACGGTTTGACTTGTTTAGATGTCCCATGTGTCGGACTTTTTAATATGATGCCTTGAGCATAGCACGCGGTCTGTTTGTGTATAAACTCATTTGTACTGATTGTTTATGATTTTGAATCTGTTGATGAAATGAATATCAGGATTGATCGGGAAGATGTAGAGCTTTTAAAGCATGGTTTTGGTCCATTTACTTCAGGTTTTTTCTCAGTGTTTTAATAATTAGCCGGTGCATTTGATTGCCTGCATAAATATTTGTGATTGTGACTGTTTTGGGGTTTGGGCTGTTTTAGCTTTGAATGCTAACCTATTATGATAAACTAAGTCTGGTGTGCATTGTTGGTGGTTTGATGCTCTTGATTTCTGAGCTATGTCTTTAATTTTCCATCGCGGTTTGCTGCATGTTTGTTGATGAGCAATTTGATTTGCATGTCACAAACTTTGAAATTCTTCCATTTGAGTTGGTGTGCTACTATGAGTTTGGGTTTTGTTTGAGATAGCTAGTTATATGTGTTAAGTTATGTTGTGGAGTTCATTTTCACATGCTGTCAAAATGCTGCCCCTGATTTTATTCATAACTTGAGCTGGAAGATTCAGTTTTGGGTTCCCCTTTTTTACATAGAAACCCAATATATGTAGCTGTTTAATGTCAATCTCAGAGTTGAACTTTAACAAATCAAATACTGTTTTTGTTTAAAAAGCCAAATCTGTCCTGCATGTTATGGAATCAGTATCTTGCATAGTCGGTCCAACTCTTCCTTACAGGTTGCTCTTTTTGTCCTGCATGTTTTCAGCTTTGGGTGTCAGTTACTCTTCTATCCATAACTTGGGCCATGCACCTTCCATTTGCACACAACAATTCCATTGTGAAGCTTAGGTATAGGTCTTGCGTCTGTAGAAGTTTCAGAATTTCCCCCCCTTTTTTCTTGCTTTCTTTGTGGTGGTTGGAAACCCTAGACCAGGGTTTTTCCATTTGGTTTTTGATTCTTGATTATTTGGTTTGTAATATGTATCATGTGTTTGTTTGGTTGGATTATGCTTGGTGATGCTAATATGTATGATGGTAGTTCGTAGAATGCATGCTTATTTATCTAGCTTTGATATTATGTTGCTATACTTGATTTTTGGTTGTTGTTGGTGAAGTGTAAACTATCACTTTGAGTAGAGTAGTATTCGTCCATAGTATGGAGTAAGAAAATCAATGCTTCCATTTTTTACCTAAGAAGGAGGTTAGTGTAATTTACTTTTGAATAAATTTATGAGTTTTACTATATTCTCCTAATGCTAGATAAGAAAAGTATTAAATGAAAAGTACATGCATCCAATATCTTGAGAACATAGAAAACATTCAATATTTTCTTTATTCAGTAATTAGATGGATTTAGAATTATTCTAAATTTATTTACCATTCTTTTGTGTGTATTATTACCAAGTCAATGGGAATACATGTCCTGCTATGATGGAAATGGCCGTTGTATCCTTTCTGACCTCATTTCATAGGAAAATCCTTGTAAGAGCATTCAAGAATTGCTCATTCTTCAAGGTCCCATTTTCTTTTTCTTCCTATGGAGTAATGGACAAAGCAATATATTAAGCTTGGTGCCTGCCAATGGTGACAAAAGATGTATCAGATAAACCAATATCTTATTTTCTGTTGTACTTTGGAAGTTTTCCTTAAACATGATACTTACCTGAATACACAAATTTAGCAATGGACTAATCTCTTTCTTTAAAATATCACTGACCATTCCATATATATTCTCAACATATGCAGTGAAATGTTTCTTAAACAATATAGTTGGGTACTTGGCTCTTCCACTTTAGATTACTCATTTGGCTTGTCCACCATGCCCATGAAGATGAACTGAACTCTGATTTTGTATATTAAGCACCATTGTATTTTTACAGCATTTGGGTGGAGAGATATATCAAATCACAAATCTAACTTACTAGGACCATGCATATGATAATATCTTGAAAGATCTAAAATTGGCTTAAACTGATCAGAGGCCAATCCTAAATGTTAAAAGTAGGTTCCTAAGTTGTGTTTGCCATTGTATCTACACCTAGGACCCCTTCGCTATAATTGTGAGAAATTTCCACACAATCCACTGCCCCCCACAACCACCCCCACCCCAAATTCTAGTATCCTCTTAATTTGTTGAACAAGTTGTTTAGAAACATAATTTCTCAATTGATCACCCTGCTGAATTCTGATAGGAATCTTCCAAGTCATGGTGAAGGATCCTACACCCCAACTTATGAAGGTGACCCTTAATGCTCTGACCCATTATCAAGTTAATGATCTTTCTTCTCTTTGCTTGGTGATGATTGGTTATGAACTAGTGATTTTAATTTATTTTGCTGTAAGACTCATTAATTAGTTGCCATCTAGTTAATGATTGGATAATTAGAAGACGGTCCATTTATATTTTAGTTAATGTAACTATATGGTCTGCACATGGCACATGATTTATTTTTAGAAAGCTTTGATATATATATATATATAATATTTAAAATAAAATAATCCTGGAACCAAGGAAGGAGTGTCAGACAATTGATGCACAAATGAATAACCTTGCATTGGAAGCAGCTTATATTATACCATTCCTCTTTTTTGTATTTTTTCCCTTGGTAAATTAATGTATTTTAAATTGTTGCAACAACATGCGTATGGTTGATGCGAGTTTATAAGTTCGATAGATTCATTATATGACTTGTAATAAGTAATAGCCGATAAGAATGGTTTTCATCACAAGGCATTAGTTAGCTGTGATAGATTGCCTTTGATCTTGATTGAATTTCTAAGGGCTGTGTGTTTGTGTGGAGGCCTGCAATTCATGCGTGTAAGCATTCAGGCACGATTACATTAGCACAAGAATATCCTGAAGTTGAGCTCTCACACATGTTTGTGGCTAAAATCTGTCTTTCATTTTATTTGTGGCAATGCAAATTTATATTCAGAGAATAAAACTAGTTTGAATGGTGAAACTGCAAGTGTAACAATATGGAAGTACATTTAGGCTGTTATGTGATATGAAGGCTTAGTTCTGAAAACTAGCTTAATGCTGTCTAGGGGCATTAAGCTTCATTATGAAACAAGGAATCAATCATAGCTACACCTATTTATGTGATCCATTAGGAGGTCTTAGTGGGCTGGATGCAGGTTGCTTTTATACCGAATATCCTTTCGTCTCACAAAGTACTTTGCATTTTTTTGTTAGTCCTTATATTTCTACATGTTACATCATCTATAACTTTATTATTTGTTATCTGCACAAACACTGTAGATCCATATGTCAATTTGTGGATTTTTTTACATTAATTTATTATTTACTTTTTATAAATTTTGAATTTTGTTATTTTTGTTGTTTTAATTTTTTTTTCAACTTAGCCATTTGGGAGGTTAAACACGAAAGTGTATTTTGAGTGGGCAGCAAAATTATCTTGAGTGAACATATGATGGTTTATGTGTTCTGTATCTTGTGGGGGCAGCATACATTTTTTTTTTCTTTCAAAATTTCATTTAAAATTCAGAAATCAAAATAAAATTAATAAGAGAAAATTTTGAATTAATTCCTTAGACAGGATTGACGTTAACTCGGTATGATTTATCTCTTTGACAGGGCCAAATAAAGTCCAAAATCCAAATTTATGGCATCAAACTTTTATTTAATTATTTCTAACATTTCTAGCTTTATATTTTTACCAACTTTGAAAAGTTTAGGGTGTTACAGCCACTTCCTCCCTTATCTTATAACACGTTTTTTTAGGTTAGGAAATTAGCCCTTTTTTGCATCTATTATTTATTTATTTTAAATTTTATTATAATGGGTTCTGATCCACTTTTTTGGTTTTTCTCTTAATTGCTAATTCTGATTTGGGATTAGCCCGTTATGTATGCTTTTTTTTTTTAATCCACTCTAATTAACCCTCCGGGCTGAGTGGGTCTACTAGAGTATCCTCACGGCTTGGGCCAGTAGGAATATTATATGGTTTGACAAATTGGGTAGGGTTTTACCCCTTGGTTCTCAACCTTCCAATGTAGGTGACTCCACAAGGATTCGAGCTCGGGTTCCTCAAGTTCTCTTCCTTATGGGGGCAAATTGCTTCCTCTCAACCAACATCTCGGTGGTCATTAATTATATATATATAGATATATATATATATATATATATATATATATATATTGAATCAATCGAATCATGACTCAGAAGTCTCACCAGTTCAATCTTGGTTCCTAAAACATTGAAAAGAATAAATAATCCACTGTCACCGTTTGAAGAAAAAAGAGATACTGGAATGAGAGAAAGAATAATGAATAGAGAAGCTTCTATACCCTAAAAGAGAAGGGTTTGTGTATATTTTTTTTATTAATTAAATATGTATGAATTAATATTTTTTTTTGAAATAAAATAATTTAAAATAAAAATACAAAGTTGTGGGGTCCATTAAAAGTAAGTTAAGAACTTACAGATAGTCCTTACATTGGAGCAAAAAATGGTCGGCATTCCTTAAATCCTATGTGGCATCTTTGGACCCACTTAAAAGGAGTTAAGAATCAAAACATAGTTCTTGCATTGTAGATGCTTTAGAAGAAAGAAGACAAAGGCGACAAGGGAGTTGGGGAGTAAAGGAGCAAGGTTCTGAATCTGATTTCTGAACAAAAGGTCATTATGGTTTCAAAGTCACACACATTCTTTCCAACTTCATGATAGTCATCCTACCCCTACCCTCAAAAGCTCGATCCTAACATCTAATAATTATAAAGCCTAAATATATTTTTAAAAAATGGCAAAAAGGAATGATTTGGTTATTTAAAATTGTAATCATATTTACTAAGAAAATGAAATCATATTTTGATATCGTAATAACAATTGACTAATGTTTCTGATATTTAATATTACTCTTATAATATTAAAACTTATGTGAAGTATTTAAAAAACATGAGACTAAAAATTTAATTGAATTTATGTGTAGCATTTTTGTAATTTATGTATATCTATTGTATAATTTGTTGATTTTTTATTTTATTTGTTATTGATTTAATCGTTGGATGAATCGATTGAACCAAGAGAACCATGACCCGTCGACAATGAGAAGTTTAGGAAAGGAACTACATGATTTTAGTACATAGGTAAATGTTCATATGATAATTTTCATCTATAACTATATTATTTGTTATCCGCACAAATACTGTAGATCCACATGTCAATTTGTGGATTTTTTACATTAATTTATTATTTACTTTTTATAAATTTTAAACCTTGTTACTTTTGTTGATTTAAATTTTTTTCAACTTAGCCATTTGGGAGGTTAAACACGAAAGTGTATTTTGAGTGGGCAGAAAGTTTATCTTGAGTGAACATACGATGGTTTAGGTTAGGGGTGTAAGCGGATCCGATCCGATCCGCGAACCCGGCGGATCCGAACCGATCCGAACCGGTTTTGGTGGATTGGTTCGGATCATCGGATCGGATTCCAAAACGCCGATCAGAACCAGATCGGTTCGGGTCTCGGATCCGAGAATTCTGATCCGATCCGATCCGAACCGATCCGAACCCTTTAAAATATTTATTTTAAAATTATTTTGTATAATATTAATATATTATTATATATAAATTTAATATAATTAATAATTAAATATGTATATTTTATTTTTCTAATTTTTTATTAATATTTAAGTGTAATTTTTTTTAAAAAAAAGGTAACCCGATGATCAGAACCGATCCAACCCGATTGTGATCGGTTCGGTTCGGATCCGTGACTGAAAATTTGCCAAATCCGAACTGATCCGAATCGATCAAATTTGATCCGAACCGATCAAATTTGATCGGTTCGGATGATGAAACCCCTCAAATCCGATCCAACCCGACCCGATTACACCCCTACTTGGTTTAGTTGCACACCATAATCAACTAATTGTTGTTTCATCCGTAAAACTTGTGCACAACAGCTACCAGCTGCTACATATTCAGCCTCTGCAGTGGATAAAGCCACACTAGATTGTTTATTACTGAACCATGATACTAATGAGTTTCCTAGTAAATGGCAAGTTCCACTAGTACTTTTTCTATCTAGTTTACAACCAGCAAAATCAGAGTCTGAATAGCTAATTAAAGTACATGTAGCACCCTTGGGATACCATAATCCCATGTCTTTTGTTCCTAACATATACTTAATTATCATTTTAACCGCTGTTAAGTGTGATTCTTTTGGATTTACTTGATACCTAGCACACATGCATACACTAAACATGATATCTGGCCTACTAGCAGTAAGATAAAGTAGTGAGCCTATCATACCTCTGAATTTAGAAGCATCAACAGGTTTACCTTGCTCATCCTTGTCCAGATAACAGGAGGTACTCATTGGAGTAGCCATCTCCTTAGCATTTTCCATGCCAAACTTCTTGATCAACTCATTGCAGTACTTGATTTGGCTAATAAAGATTCCATTTTCAGTTTGCTTTATTTGCAGTCTAAGGAAAAAGTTCAGCTCACCCATCATTGACATTTCAAACTCACTCTGCATAAGACTTGAAAACTCATTGTACAACTGCTCATTAGTGGCACCAAAAATTATATCATCCACATATATTTGTACAAGTAATATGTTGTGTGCCTTTTTCTTAGTGAACAAAGTTGTGTCAACTTTACCACTTTTAAATCCTTTTTCAATGACAAAATTACTTAACCTTTCATACCAAGCTCTAGGAGCTTGCTTTAAGCCATATAGTGCTTTAGACAGTTTATAAACATGGTTAGGCAATTCATTATTCTCAAAACCAGGTGGTTGACCAACATACACTTCCTCTTGTATAAATCCATTTAAGAAAGCACTCTTAACATCCATTTGATACAATTTAAATCCCATTATGCAAGCATAAGCAAGTAGCATTCTAATAGCTTCTAATCTTGCTACTGGTGCATATGTTTCATCATAATCTATGCCTTCTTCTTGGTTATACCCTTTGGCTACCAATCTAGCCTTGTGTCTTACAATTATACCGTTTTCATCTAGTTTAATCCTAAAAAACCCATTTTGTACCTATTACTTGACAGTTCTTGGGTTTAGGCACTAGTTTCTAAACTTGGTTTCTTTCAAACTGGTTTAACTCATCTTGCATAGCCATCATCCAATGTTCATCAATTATAGCATCATCTATGTTCTTAGGTTCTACTTGAGACACAAATTCCATATGATTACAAACATTTCTAAGAGATTGTCTAGTAGTTACCCCCTTTGTAATTTCACCAATCGTGTTATCAATTGGATGATTTCTGACAGTCGTCCATTCCTTTGGTAGGTTAGGCTGTTGTTCTGTTTGCTCCTGCTACAACGATTCGTTCTTTAAGCTTTCATCTTCTTCATTGTCCTGTTTCTCTTCTAGGAGATTTTTCTCAATTGAATCTACAAGATGATCAATAACAGAATCCTTTCCCAACCTTTTGGGGTTAGACTCATCAAATGTTACATGCACGGATTCCTCAATAGTTTGTGTTCTCTTATTATATATTCTAAATGCTTTACTAGATAGAGAGTAACCTAGGAAAATTCCTTCATCAGCTTTTGCATCAAATTTTCCAAGATTATTCTTTCCATTGTTAAGAACAAAGCATTTGCAACCAAAAACATGTAAATGTGCTATATTTGGTTTTCTTCCTTTGTAGAGCTCATAAGGGGTTTTCTTTAAGATTGGTCTTATCAAGACTCTATTTAGCACATAGCAGGCTGTATTGATAGCATCTGCCCAAAAATGTTTTGGCAAGCTAGAGTTGTTCAACATAGTTCTTGCTATCTCCTCTAATGATCTGTTCTTTCTTTCCACTACTCCATTTTGTTGTGGAGTTCTAGGAGCAGAAAAATTATGTTGAATGCTATGCTCATCACAAAAGTTTTCAAACACTTCATTTTGAAATTCTCCCCCATGATCACTTCTTATAGAAATAATTTTTACGTCCTTTTCATTCAATTTTTGCCATTTTCTTAAATGCAGCAAATGAATCACTCTTATGAGATAGAAAATATGTCCATGTATATCTAGAGTAATCATCTACTATTACCAATGCATACGAGTTACCACCAAGGCTTTTGGTTCTAGATGGACCAAATAAATCCATGTGTAAAAGTTGCAAGGGTCTAGTTGTTGAAACAATGTTCTTTGGTTTAAAAGAGACCTTAACTTGCTTTCCTTTTTGACATGCATCACATAGTCCATCTTTCACAAATTTTAGTTTAGGCAAGCCAACTACAAGATCTTTACAAATCAGTTTATTCAAGTGGTTCATGTGAATGTGTGCAATTCTTCTATGCCAAAGCCAATTCTCTTCTTCTTTTGAAATAAGACAGCATGCAGTATTTGAAGAGATATTATCTAAATCAAGCATATAGATGTTATCTGTCCTATGTCCAATTAATTTCAAATTTTCATCATGCTGATTTTCTATTAAGCAACTATTGGAATTGAATTTTACCTTGAAGCCTTTGTCACGTAGTTGACCAATACTTAATAGGTAGTGTTTCAGTCCCTCAACATATAGTACATCCTCAATGATTGTTGTTGAGTCACTTCCAATGTTGCCAATGCCAAGTATTCTCCCTTTATTGTTGTCTCCATAGGTAACACTACTACTTGACTTAGGGGTAAAGGAAATGAACTTGGTTTTGTCTCCAGTCATGTGCTTGGAATAGCCACTGTCAAGATACCATTTCACATTCTTGACTTTCCAACACACCTACAAAACAGAATCATGTTTTTGCTTTAGGTACCCGAATCTGTTTGGGTCCTTTTGAGTTAGTTGCAGCAATAGTTCCTTTAGGAACCTATATATACTTAGACTCATTATAAGCAGATTTTCTGTAATGACATGTAGAAGCCGTGTGACCTTTTCTAGCACAAAAATTGGATTTAACAAATGGTGTGTTTGATGTCTTAGGTGCAGCAAAAATTTTCTAGAAAGATTTCTCATGTATCTTCTGTTTAATAGCCTATTCCAGCCTTATCATAAACATATTTTTGCTATCCTAACAATGCATTCAAGTTATCTCTACCATTTTTGAATCTTGCTAAGTCATTTTTCAGTTTTTCAACCTCTTTAGTCAATGTACAGCTAGATGCATTCCAGATTTCTTTATCACTAGTAATTCTAGATAGATCACCATTCAAATGATTTATATGTTTCTCCAACTTAGGACATTTATCACATATAGATGCATCTAAAACAATAGCTAATTTTTCTTTTAAAGCACAATTTTCTGTTTTTAATTGTTCTACCTCTTTGTTTAAGACAGAAGTTTTCACCTCTAAGCATGTGATGGTTTTCTTAGACTTAGTTAGCAATCTAGAAAGTCTAATGGATTCTTTGTGATGTTCTTCAAAAGCATTTTGCAACTCTTCATAAGAAGGTTGATAATTGGAACTTACTTCACTTTCTGAATCAGTATCATTGCTGGCCATCAAGCACAAGTTTGCCTCCTCAGATTCAGATTTTACAGTGGAATCTAGATCATTATAATCCCAAGCAATGTAGGCCTTTCTTGGCTTTTTCCACTTCTTGTCCTTTGAGTCAAACTTTTCAGTTTTGTCCTTCTTTTGCAACTTTGGACAATCAAGCTTCATGTGGCCAATCTTTCCACATTCATAGCATGTGATGTTGTTGGAAGAGTTGTCCCCTTTGCTGAAATTTCTCCTTTGAAAGGTGGATGGCTTTCTTTTGAAGTTTCCTTTCTTCTTTAGGAAGTTCTTGAATTTTCTAACTAGCATTCTCATCTCTTCTTCAGATTCTTCCTCTTGTGTTGAATCATCATCATCACTGTCTTCTATTTCTTTGACTTGTGATTTCAGAGCCAATCTCTTCTTTCTTTTATCTGTTTCTTCACTCTCATTCAGTCTGTTCAACTCCAATTCATGTTCTTGCAATTTTCCAAACAGTGTGGCAATGGTCATTGATGAGAGATCTCTGGATTCTGAGATTGCAGTGACTTTAGGTTGCCATTCCCTGCTTAAGCATCTCATTACTTTGTTAATTTGATCCTAATTGGAGATTGCTTTTCCAAGACCAGCCAATTGATTTACGATGTGTGTGAATCTCTTTTGCATTTCAGTCATAGGTTATCCTCGATTCATTCTGAATAACTCATACTCATGTGTGAGGGTGTTCATTCTTGCTCTTTTGACATCTGAGGTTCCTTCATGTGTTACTTGCAATGTATCCCACATCCCTTGCTGATTTGCAATTTGAAACCCTGAAAAACTCATCACGGCTTAAAGTAGATGTTATAATATTCTTAGCACGTGCATTATATTGAACTCTTTTCTTATCATCCTCATTCCATTCAGTTTTCGGCTTATTTCTTGGAGCACCATTAGCATCTACAATAGAGGGGACAAATGGTCCATTTTCTACTGCATCCCATATGTCAACACCTCCCGCCTCAAGAAAGATTATCATCCTTTCTTACCAATAGATATACTCAGATCCGTTGAAGGCAGGAGGGCGTGCAAGGGAAGCCCCTTCATTTAAACAGTCATTGTAAGCCATACTCTTATAGCCATTAAGCCAAACTTAAGAATTTAGCTCTGATGCCAATTGTTGTTTTGGCTTCAGCGACTCAGGAGGGGGTGGGGTGGGGGTGAATTGAGTTTTCTTAGAAATATTTTCCTCTTAAAAACTTTTCAAATCAAAGTTGTGGATTTGTGGCCTCAGGATCTTTTACAAGATCAATGAAGGGTTTATATAAAATCTTGAATTAGAAGATGATGACGATAAGAAAGATTAACTCAAATAATAGAGAATAGATTCAGGTTCAATAACTCAGTAATAGCAAAATACATAAACTGATTAATCCTTTAAAGATTAAGAACAAGTTGTGCAAGTTTCAGTTTCAGTTTTCAATACAGTTTACACAGATCAAGAACAAAAATTATATTGAACTTTAAACATCAAAGTTGTAGGTTCTTGAACATAAACAAAAAGTAAGGAGTTTGAGTTTAGGGATACCACACAACCAGATTTATCCTGGTTCAGTCACCTTCACTGTGACCTACATCCAGTCCCCACTCCACCTGTGGGATTTCACACACTAACACATAAGCTTTGCCAGGTAGCTTGAAAAACCTTTACACCACAGAGCACTCCTTCACCTCGAGATACCACACTCTTGTGAAGAGCCTCAATGTTCAACCTTAGGGATACCTCACCTTAATCACTCAGAGAGACTCCCTCTCTCTTTACAATCGAAATGTAAAAAAAAAAGTTGATTCCCTAACTCTCAACAGTCAGATAAACAAATTGAAGCACTTATGAGTATTGAAACACTCTTTTCACAGTAAGCTCAATGAAGATGATGAATGATTTTCACAATTGATTTCGTATATAATTTCTAATCTGGTTGTGATTGATTTAAGTGTTCCTTCGATCCCTCTTTATATAGAAACCAAGTTATAGTCGTTGGGATCAATCAAAACAGATTTGGATCCGATTTAACAGAATCTGTTTTCTTGATTTCGTTCTTGAAATAAGATTCTGATAGTTCTTATAGAATTCACGTCCATCTTGAAAATAACCGCGTCCATCTAGCCATTAACATGTTACATTCGGACGGGCTAGTAGACGAGCTCCATATACCACGTCAGCAGACGGGAGTACTAAAACACAAAGTAATTGGACATGCTCCGACTAGTAGACGAGCTCCATTTATTAGATGAGCTCCGTATGCCATGTCATTGGACGGAGCTTCTCATTAAGGACTTAGTAAGTCCAAAGAGCATGACCTTAGTAGACGAGCTCCATATGCAATGTCATGGAACTGAGCTTCTCATTTAAGGATTTAGCAGGTCCAAAGACTTTTGTGGATGAGCGCTTCTGTCATTTAGTAGACGAGTACTTGTCACTTTAGTGGACTAGTGCTTCAATCACTTGTTGGACGGGCGCTTCTGTCACTTGTTGGACGAGCACTTCTGCTAGTTATGTTGGACGAGCGCTTCAATCACTTGTTGGACGAGCACTACTTATTCCTTTTAATGCAGGTTATGAAAATTGGTTTTCTTCATGCATCTTTTCAAATGAGCTTTTTGTGAATAAGAGATTTCATCTCTTACAAATCATCTAAGACTTAAAACTAATTTCTCCTTTAAGCTCTTGTCTTGATGATTTCCTTTGATCTCTATCTTTGCTCTTTGATTCCTTCAAGTTCTTCCTTGAATATTCTCCTTTAATTGCTCACTGAACTTGTTGATCACTGCTTGATACCTGTCTTTGTAATTTGATACTAAAACACTTGCATACACATTAAGTTGTATTTGTCATATATCAAAATCTCTAAGTCATTGAATCTAACAGTTATTGGGACCAGAAATTGTGCAACAGACAACATAAAAGGTGAAATTGATTCAGGAGAAAATGCGGACAACTCAAAGTCAACAGAAGAGTTATGTTGTCAAGAGACGACGGCCTCTCGAGTTTGAGGAAGGCGAGCATGTATTTTTGAGAGTCACGCCTACGACTGGGATTGACAGAGTAATTAAATCCAGAAAGCTCACTCCCAAATTCATCGGACCTTACCAAATTCTTCGTCGCGTAGGTCCAGTAGCCTATAAAATTTCTTTACCACCTTTTCTTTCCAATATTCATGATGTTTTCCATGTTTCACAATTGAGAAAGTATGTTCATGATCCATCTCATTTAATTGAGCTCGATAATGTACAATTAAAAGAGAACTTGCCTTTTGAGACATCGCCTGTACGAATCACGGACAAGATGACGAAGCAGCTCAGAGGAAAACAAATTCCTTTGGTCAAGGTTATCCGGAACGATGCAACCAGAGAAGCGACATGGGAAGTCGAGGACAAGATGAAGTTACAATATCCTGAACTATTTCCAGGTGCGTAATTTCGAGGAAGAAATTCTTTTTAGAGGGGTAGTATTGTAACGCCCCGATTTCTGTGTCTTTCTGTAGCAGTAAATACATGTGTTTATATATTTATTTTTGGTAAATCCAGTGAGTGATTTTAAATAAACTAAAATTATTTTATTTTGTTCTATTACCGTAGGAAGTCACGGTTAAATTTTCAGTTGAAAATTCAGACGAAAGTCACTCTGCATTTTCACTGCCGGTACAAGTTTACTGAGCAGAAAACCTAATTTTGACCCTTGAACGAAATGGTTGGTGGTTTTGTCATGTTTTGTATAATACTAGGAATTTTTGAAAATCCTTGTTCTAGGTCAAAATATAATATTTATTCCGGGCGAAATACGATCAGGAACTTGAACCGGATACACAATGGAGCAGAATAAGAGGTATGAAAGGATTGAAGTGACTTGTTGGAAATGTAGGCATGGTGGTAGAAGCCTTTTTTCACATCCATAAAAAGTGCCATCATTACACTTTTTCAAATTTTACTATTTTATAATCAAATAAGCCATTTTTTCTCCTTTTTGCCAACCAAACATGGCATAACCCAAAACTTGGTCATCAAGTTGTCTCTCTCTCTCTCTCTCTCTCTCTCTCTCTCTCTCTCTCTCTATATATATATATATATATATATATATTCACACTCCATTTCACCTCACTCATTTTCTTCTTCTTCATCCTACTATTTCAAGTTTATATCACTTAAAGTTTTCATTTTTACTCATTGTCAAGCTTCAAGTTCTTCATACTTTTTCATCCTAGCTTCAAGGGTAACACTCTCATACTCTTATCTTTCAAGTTCTACATTTATTTCATGAGTTTACTCTATGTTTTCCATTAATGTTCTTAAAGCTCTTTTTAACTTGTAAATTCTCTAGAAAATTGTAGAAAAATTCGTTTGAGTTGAAACCAATTTCTTTGAATTCATAACCATTTCTATATTCACTATCTACGAGATTGCATCAAACAAAAATTTCTAGCCTATTTATCCAAGGATGACCGAACCTATGTGGTTTTGGACCTAGGGAGTTCGTTTCAACTTTTGTAATATGATCATGAATTTAAACCTCTTAGTACCTTTTGATGCCAAATCTAAGAGCTTTCATTAAACAAAAATTTCTCTCCCCATTTTCCTAGCAAGGCTGAAACCCTAAGCTAGTGGCTTAGTGGGATTTTTGTTCAATCTTTGTAAAGTGATCATTATTTATGGACTCCTAACACTTAAGGATCATTAATCCATGAGTTGTATAAATTTTGAAAATCTCTAACCCTATGTTTGTGTCATGGCCGAATCTAGGAATAAGGTAGATGATGATGTTTTAGTTGTTTTTGACTTGTGTTATGTGTTTGAAATTTTTAGACTTCCGTCGTGAAGCGAGTATGGAGGATCGTAGTAACCTACACCAAGCTAGAAGCACTAATACCTCGATCTCAGGTAAGAGGGGAAAGCTCGAGGGATGTTTCCAATATCTGTATGCATGATTGTTATGATGAACTGAGTTGTCTTATATGATTGGTGATGTCCTGAGTTGTCTAATATTATTGAACTGCTTGCTTTAAATGTCTAAGCTTGATGATTTACTTGATTATGATTTATGATTTGGATATATGGCATGAACTATTTTATTTGTTATGCTGTTGATGAGAATATTATTCTGCTGTTGATTGATGTTTGAGAAGCTTGACCTTTGTCAGTGCACAATTAATTATTGAGATAAAAGTCTCAAAAAACTCATGAGGAAACCATGAATATAATTGTGTTTATCAGAGCGCTTCTTTGTTAAAAGAAATAAAGTTGAGATTTGAAATAGAAAAGAAAATATATTTTAGTATATTACCAATTTCGGAAAAAAATGAAATGGAAAATATTCTAGGAACTAAGTGGAAAATATTTTAAAGCTTGAGAACAACCTTTCTTCTATTCAAATAATTTTAGTATAAGTGAAAATAATTTTAAGAAGTATGCTTTATGAAGGAAAACCTTTGAAAATGATTGGTACTATTTTAGAAAAGAATTTGAAAGGATTTGACAACGTTCTAAAGTTAGTTTGGAAGAGAAGAGGAATTTTAAAAGGGAAAATGGATTTCTTTATGACTTAACGTTTTACAAATGCATTTCCAATGAAAAGATTTTGGTAAAATACTTTTGAAAATATTCCGGCAAGCTTGGACATGTCGCCAAGGTTTCATTTTGTATTTGTATTTCACTGAACGAAAATGAATAAATATGTTGAAAGATGAATCTGGTATGCGAGACGTCGAATACTAGAGTTCTATCACTTACAAGTAGATATCGGATTCGTGTCACGTTGTTGTGGACTGTGCGTCCTATTCACATTGTGATAAAACGTGGAAATGTTTAAAGTTGTTTTCTATGACCACAAGTCTTGACTGGAGCATTGGTCTAAGGTGTTGTGATTGAGCACTCGGACTGTGTGTCCCGTGTTGATGTTGATAATTTCAAAATGTTAAAATTTATGAAAAGTCGTTAGCTTTTGAGCTTCGACAACGAAAGAGAATGAACACAAAGAAAACATTGAGAACAATTGTTTTACATGCATTTTAGGCAGACGTGCCTCACGTTGATAAGAGTGATGCCTTGATGATCAGGTATTCACAATACGATGTATCACTGCATCCTGCGATGGGACAATGTGTTATTAAATCCATGAGCATGGAATACTGCATCCTGGGATGAGACAGTATGCTATGGATGTTTAGTCACTTAACGTGATGCCAAAGTGGTGGCGATTTGAGTTTGATCAACTCTTAGAATGACGAAGGGATCTCATGAGATTAAGTTTAGAGCCTTAATATTGAAGTGTCATGCATATTTTCATCGAAACTGACTGTGCGGGCATGAAACCCTTTGACATTATACATGTTTAATTCTGATAAATTATTTGGAAATATCTAATATATGCTTATGTGATGTATGCATCATGAATATGGTTATTGTGTCCAATCCATATATTGGTATCTCACTCTTGCATGTTTTCTTGTTGTTCCTTCTCCCTATGGAATTGTTGTGTGTGTGTGTATATATATATTCGGGTTTAGATGGATCCCGATGTGCCTCTGACACCGACGGGAATGAGGACACTAACTTTTGATAATGCGGGAGATCTGGGGGCGTGGAACATACTCCCCGGATCCCATACGACCATCTATCGCAGACCGGTTAGTGAACTGAAAGAAAACGGGGAAGAGGGACCACAGCAGTGAGTGCATACAGTAGGAATGGTCCGGATGTCACTACCACCCCCTTTGTACTATCTACAAGTGTTGGCGCAGGGGGGACAGCTTCACGAGCACCCACCTTTAGGAGTGCCACTTCCGGGAGTTGAGCCAGCTTCACCTATTGAAGAGGATCTGGAGGAAGATCTTGAGGAGTACCCTGACGGCGAGCCGGAAGATCACGTCCTTTACGACGACGACATTAACGATGTGCCGGAGTATGTGCCTGACGACGATCCTGATTTTGATGATTCTGACTCCCCCGATGAGGGCGGAGAAGTGGTGGATGCGTCGTCGGGGAACTCCTCAGGGAGCGGGAGTGTTCAGACTGGCCCTTTTTACGGCTATTAGTTGTAGACCAGCTTAGGGGTGTCCTTTTTGGGAATAGTGTATCCTAGTCCGACTGTATTTGGCTTCATAGAGCCACGATATTTTGATATGTGGTTCCGGACCTTCCCCCGTTTTGCTTTATCTTGCTTACAACTTTTCCTTTTTATGTTTAGTGTTATCAATGGCCGGTACTATAAGGCCCTGACCTTCTGTAATATATATACTAAGTTGCAACTGCCACTGCTTAGATATTTATGTTGTTCATGTATATATATATATATATATATATATATATATATATATATAATCACCATTTTTGAGAATATTTAATTATTAAGAGAATGTTATTTTCCGAAAGTAACCAGCATTTTAATCAGTTTTATTTTTCCCCAACGGGTAACCATGTGACTCTCAAGTTGGGGTGTTACAATAAGCACTTTTATTACAAAAGTTCTACTCTATACATAGGTCCTAATCCTATTACAAAGGTTCCTAACTAGGTGGCAATGACTCTATGCATAAGAGGTCGAGGGTGACTCCCTCTTCATATGGTTTCCTGATGACAACCAAATGGTGAGGTTGCCTTGTTGAAGATCTTATGGTTGAATTTTTAACACAAATTCGTGTAACACTTTGTAACCAAGATTAAAGTGAAGAAAGAAATAAAATGGATGAGTAAGAAGATGATGATGGCTTCACAAAAAAAGAGTTTTGATAAGCCAAGTGAGGTTCACCAAGGGAATCTTGGATTCTTGATAAGAACTAAGGTTGGCTCAACCAAGAACCAAAGAGAACAAAGTCTCACAAATGGATTTCAATCCAAATTCAACATCCAAGTTACCATTTCATGTGTTATGGGCATGATACATATACTTTGGAGTAGCCAACTTTTGGCTTTCACAAACAAAACATAACCCCCACTTAATTGGCCTAATTCATGACTCTAAACACACTAAAAACGAAACTTAAATCAGGCAGCAAAATAAAAACGAAAATCCATAACCCCTCACTTATTTAGCCTATTCACGACACTAAAAACACTAGCTAAAACACCTTAACTCAGTCAACAACACATTCAAGTCAGCCACCAAAAATTAAACATGCCCTACACCCTTTATGACTTTCTCTCTCACACTCATTATGTGGTGGTTACACTTGCTTCCCAAATTAAAAGTGTAACTCTCACATAATTAACAAAATACATAAAAGTCTAATAATTAAAAAAGGAGTTACTTGTGGTATGCAAACCAAAAGATAATTCCAACTAAGCCTAGAATTCGAAATTCTTCATGAAACCAAGCTTATTACACTTTATTTAATAGAAATAAACTAGAAAATGCCATTTTTAAG
The DNA here is from genome assembly GCA_030762895.1 of Sophora flavescens. Taxonomy (NCBI): domain Eukaryota; kingdom Viridiplantae; phylum Streptophyta; class Magnoliopsida; order Fabales; family Fabaceae; genus Sophora; species Sophora flavescens. Next base: position 129,709,331 of record CM061064.1, read on the forward strand.
AGGTGGACGTCCAAGCCCATCATGGGTCTTCAAGTTGGATGAGATAAGTAAACATTTTGACCCCCACTCCATTAAAACTTGAACTTGGGCTTATTTCCATCAATGTTGACACTATTTGGTTTATAACTTCTTGGGTTTTCTTGACTTTAGCTCTTGTCTGAGGTCCACCAAGTCGTTGTAGTGCTTCTTGATCCATGGTCCTTATTTGGCTCATATCATCGCCTATGAGTCAAATAGTTGACTACCACCTTCTTTAGTGTATCTTGGACTCTTTTTAACCTTGCCCTTGTCATAGGTCATTGGATGTTTTCTATGCTTGATCCTTTGCTTTGAGATTCCATGATCACATCATAATGTCTTCTCACTGTGGGACCCATTTTTCTTGAGAATCCATGATCATATCATATAATCTATCATCACCTTGTAATACTAGATTTTTAATTTTTACCAACCAAAATGAAGTTTGAAGTAGGAGACCATAACGAAGTTATAATTTATAATTTACTCATAAATAATTTTATTGTTCAAAAATTTAGAGACATTTAAATTGACAAAATTTAACATTTTTTTTTAATTTAATCCAAATTCTAAAGCTTAAGAGGGTGTTGTAATGCAAAGAAATTGGATTGAATCATGAGTAGTCAAATAAGAAGGAGAGGTTAAATGTAATTTATCTTTTAAAAATTAGAAATTGCAACTTTAAATATATATATTTTTTACTTTGACAAAATAAAATTCATAAATATAATTAAATTTTTTGTTTTTAGGGTATCCCTGCAATTGTGCAAATTTATCCCTCGAAGTACTGGATGATATTGAGGAGCTGACATCTCCCAACCACGTTTTTTCTATATCAAGAATCAGAGATCGAACTACTAACCACTTGTTTAAGGGATCGAAGGCTCATTACCACTCAGACTAACCACATGTTAGTGATAGATATCATTTAGTAAGCATGAACTATTGAATAAAGAAATGCAATTCTTCAAAAAAGTGGTAATTTAAGTGTGTAATTTTGTTTGAAATAAAACAATTCAACAAATTCAGCCCAAAAAAAAAAAAGAGTAAAAAGTGAACAAAAATTCCAAATTGGTATGCCAGGTGGGAAAGAAACGGCACGTCACTTGGATTTGGATCCTAATCTGCATATATGTACCCTTTCAACATCACTTGTCCGTAGTCCGTACACGCTTTTCTCTCTCTGCAATCGCAACGCTGTAATTGATATTCATGATTCATCATTAATGCTTTTAGGTATTCTCTCTCTCTCATTTTTTTGTTTGGATACAATGGCGTTGGTTCTTCTCTGCTATTTCTGTCTTTGTTTTCATTGACATGATGATCATGGTTGATGACATTGCATTTCTTTCTTCTGATTCTTTCACATTCTTTCTTTTTTTCTTGTTGAAATTTAACGACTTATTACTCTTCTTTTTAATAGGTCAGGTGCAAGAGTTAGGTTTTTTTTTTTTTATTGAGGTCAATTAGCTCAAATTGCTTATTATCTTCACTGTCATTTTTTCCCCATTTTTCTTTTTGTATCCATTTTAGACTTTTTGCAAGCAGATCGTAATTCGTAAAGTAACTAAAAGCTTGAGTGCTTTTGGTTAAAGTTTATTTTTTAACAAATGTACGTCAGTTGAGTGGATGAGGCGTTCAGTTACAGGTTGATATTTTTGAAATCCACCTTTTATTTATAAAGTTTTTTCCCCTGAGAAATAAATCTATTGAAAAATTGAAATAACATATTCATGAAATATTGAACTAGTTGAGAAAAATGATTTTATTAATATCTCTTAAGTGTTAACAATGCCTCTAGATATTATTCTATATAGCTGTTAGTTGCCCCCCCACCTAAATCTGATGACAGAAAGAAGGTTTGCTGTGGGTGCTGTTTGGTTTTTATTATACAACAAGCTTTTATGATAGCTATAGCAATTAAATGAAAAATGTAGCTTACCATGATGGTTTGTTAGTTTCTTAAAGATTTAGTATAGTATACATTTTCAGGTACATGGGAAGACACTGAAGTAGCTAGAATTAAGTTTGCATGAGATGAGCAGCACTCTTTTGACTTTGATAATAGGGATTTGCATTGGCTTTGTGGTTGGATATGGTTTGGCATTTTCAATTTTATTGTGCTTAAAGTGTGGAAGGAAGCATAAACAAGTGGAGAAGAGCAGTTCTCCGAGAACAGTAGCCATTCCTGCGCGTGTCAAAGGGGTTGATTCCAGCACAACATCATCAGGATCCAATGTGGATCTGGAGTCACCCAGAACATCTGAGTGGAGTAACATGCCTTTATGGTTGGAAGGACTTAGAAGGAAGAATGTAGTTTCAGCATGTGGAATTCAGAAGTATTCTTACAAGTATGTTAACTTTTGTTGCACTTGCACATAAACCTTATGTTAACTTTTGTGGACTAGCTTTAGCCAACAGAGCGTCTTAACTTCTTGAACCTGGTTCCTTACTAATAAACATTATGTCGTGCTTAAGAGGGAAATATTTGTGCAAATAATATTGCTACTTTAGGCTGCTGGGAGCAAATTTGCCTAACTATTGTATGTGATAGTGTTAAGGTGTGTCAGCTTAAATGCTGGGTTAGCAGTTAGCTACAAATATATAATTGAGAGAGAGAGAGACAGAGAGTTTTGCTTAGATAACATAGACAATGAGAATGTAAAGATGCAAGTTCTCTAATACAGAAAAGAGAAAAAATATGACAAGTAACAAGAAATAAAAAGGACAATGATAAATCATATGACTGATAAGAAAATAGATTTAAGTAATGGCAGTGTGAGGGATTGTATTTTAGAATACTCTTTAATTTTTGGGTTTTCGGATTGAATGTATTGGGTCTTGTATTGATAGGTACCATGAAAATAGCTAGAATGGTATATGGAATTCGCTGTATTTTTAAGGATATCAAGGCTGTATCAAGATGATGAGTGATGACAGTGCTTGGATTTAGGGAAAAGAAAGAAGGAAATACAGAGCAAGAGAGAAAAGATGATCTAGGCAGTTAGAGAGTGCCTAGTCTCTCCCAAGGTTCCAATCCAATCCCACCCTTACCTCCCGTAACCTCACTCCCAAGCCTTATTATACCCCTTACAACTGAATCACACTCTCACTACCTTGCCTGCTGCCAGCTCAACAATTAGTTACAACTTACATAGTTTCTCTCTTGGTCATAATCCCCTACATTGCACCTCTCTTTCTCCTCACATACACCTTAGTTATTCTAGGTCCCTATCATATACTTATTAGCGGTTTAGTGGCTGAAGTTGGGAGGCATTTACTATCTAACATTTAGGCATCTTTTTGTTTTCCTTTAATTTGCTGTTGGTGCTGTGGACTTCCGCATGTTTTATATCTGTGTTTTGATAACTGTTTGACTCCTTTACCAGATATATACAGAAGGCAACTTCTAATTTCACAACCATCATAGGCCATGGAGCGTTTGGTCCTGTTTACAAAGCGCAATTGTCCACAGGTGAGACAGTTGCGGTTAAAGTTCTTGATACTAATTCAAGACAAGGAGAAGGGGCATTTTTAACTGAGGTAAATAACTGATGATATGCTTAAAATTCTATTTATGTGCTTCCAAGTCTGTGCAAATTGCTTTAAAATTCTGCTTCTGTATTGAATGAGGAAACACCTTATTTTTTATGGCAATGTCGATTTAATATATAGCCTTCAAATGTGGTTCCTTTGTGGTGTGTATGTAACTGATTCTTTACCTTAGAAAATCTATTGGGGGAAAACTAATTACATTAAAAATCAATTTACCTTCAAAGGTCATGATGTTTACTGTAACTTTTTTTCTCTCGTTTGAATGAGGATATTTTTACTAATTTTTCACTCATTATCCTTATATATATTGCACAATGGCAAACTAATTGATCCTTGGTACTTTGTAGAAACTTTACATCAAGAAGCATGTTATGGTGGGAGGAAGGATAATGAATTTGTTTATATGCCATTTACTTAATTTGTACAGTAAAGAAATTTACTTTAACTTTCAATATAATATCACTACATACTACATAGATTTCAGAGGAATTTCTTAGTATATAATTAATTCTGTCATGTATGTATTTCCTCTTTTAAATGTTGTGAATTTTAAACTGGTAAAAATATTCCGGACCAATCAGTCAGCTGACCTGTGTTATAGGGGGGTAATATTTACGAGGCTGCATTTTTCATTTTCGCTAATGCAATGTTATGACCTGTTCTAGTTCTTGTACTTTATTTTGCTACTGTTACTCTATTACTTCCTTAAGTTTGCAATCAGATACTCTGTTACTTTTCCCTATACCTATCTTTTATATAGGGATTCAAAAATAGTCCGATGAATTTGGAAGAATATACGACTAAAACTCTAAACTTTTAATTTTCTTGCCAACAGGTCCTATTACTTGGAAGATTACATCACAGAAACCTTGTGCGTTTGGTGGGATATGGTGCAGAAAGAGGACATCACATGCTACTTTACACTTATATGAGCAATGGCAGTCTTGCTTCTCATTTGCATGGTTAGAAAGAGAGCAACTGTTGTCATTTTATACTACTAGGCAAAAGTTGTTTGAATATTACTGGAATAGTCGAATAGATATTCTCAGTGTCTAATGGCTTCATTCTTTTCCATAAAAAATAGTTTGAACTGAATATTTGTTTAAATTCTGGTAAGCATGTGCATTTGCTTTTCTTGTGTGAATGATATATCAGTGAACTTATATTACTCAATACTTTAAAAATATGTGTTGGTTTAACCTCTCTTTTTCTGAAAACAAAACATTTAGTTATCCTCTGACCGGCGTTAGTACCGAGTTATACTATGTGATGTCTCTCTGTTCTGAAACAGTTTTGTTTTCTTTTGTTTTTTGTTTTTTGGTTTTTTTGGTTTTTTATTGCAAGCTTAAATCCACTGTAGGTTTTTGCTATCAACATGACCATTTATGCCTAGTGAACAAAGGTTAATCCTTGGAAACAATTTTTTTTATTTATTTAATTTTATATTTTCTTATAGAGCTTAGAATAAATTTTACTTGAACTCTCCTTGTTCTCTGTTTTACTTACTTCTTATTTGTCTGGATGATTTAGGCCAAAAACATGAACCATTAAGCTGGGATATGAGACTTCGCATAGCACTAGATGTTGCAAGAGGACTGGAATATCTACATTATGGGGTATATAAGTGTACTCAAATCTTATTTAGTAAACTTACACATGGAGAACTTGGAAAAGATTTACTTTTGGTTTCTTCTTATTAATGAAAACAACTAATTGCAGGCTGCTCCACCTGTTGTCCACCGTGACATCAAATCTTCCAATATTCTGTTGGACCAATTTATGAGAGCCAAGGTAACCTTTGCATTTGGTTCAGAGGAAGATGAAAAGGGATGTTGGTGATACTTTAAAACATTGAAATATTAGGATTTTTTTCCCGTTATAATTTGTTCTATTATTTGTATATTGCATTCACCACATTCTCATTTTCTATTCTTTTCATCAAAATGATATTACCTTACCTATACTTATTGAAGAGGCTTGGAAGCATTGTTAGAAAGAATTAAACCATGTCATTGTTTCTTGATTTATAGGTTGATTTTCTGACATTGATACCGTAAAGATGATACAGCAATTTTCCTCCTTATTGTATCCCTTCACTTTTTTCTTCATCTAGTTTGAATCTTAAAACCTTTCATTTCAATATTCTTTTAACATCTATGTTATACTGGGCAGGTCACTGACTTAGGGCTTTCCAGACCAGAGATGATCAAACCTCGTATTACAAATGTTAGAGGAACTTTTGGATATCTCGATCCCGAGTATATGTCTACAAGAACATTCACTAAGAAAAGTGATGTTTATAGCTTTGGAGTGCTACTGTTTGAGCTTATTACTGGAAGGAATCCACAGCAGGGTCTCATGGAATATGTAAACCTAGTAAGAACCGTGTCTGCATGTGGGGTTCTGAGTGTGCTTGTGCTGTTGTGCATGCATAACTTTTGATGCATTTCATTTACATGTGTATAATATTTTATGATTCACACTGTATTTCTTTTTTTTTTTTTATCATTAGGCAGTAATGGAAGGAGAGGGTACAGTTGGGTGGGAGGAAATTGTGGATTCGAAACTGAAAGGAAAATATGATGTGCATGAGCTCAATGACATGGCTTCGCTTGCATTCAAATGTGTCAATGAAGTCTCCAAAAGCCGACCTCCAATGAGGAACATTGCTCAAGAATTATCTCAGTTTTGTAAGAAACACAGTAAAAACCATAACAGAACATCTCCTACTGAATCAAAGGAAGTTTCCATTGAAGTGGATCAGCTAAAAATCTCGGATTATTCATCTATAGAGTGTTGCTCAAAGGAGCTGCACAGGTTGCATAGCCGATAATTTTTGCAGTCTGCTAGTGATCTTCTATGTGTAAATATATGTCATTCTATTTTCTGTTGACGTTTACTTGGTTAAAGATTAAGCATTTGTTTGTTTCAAAATTTTGTTTTAAGCATTTTTTTTATGATGAAATTTCGAAAAGAAGCAACACATAATGGGATTCAACCATTAGATTTCAATTGCACCACGTGTAGTTAATTATAACTCTGGCTAATCCGGGTCTGAACTTGCATAACCGGGAAATGGGTATTTGCGTTGAATACTAACTAAACCAAAAATCAGTTTCTTTACCCTGCGGGAATTTTGAAGTAGATGGGGAACCCAAAAGTATTTGGTCATTTATTAAAAGAGCTACTCAAAAGTAATTTTCTGAATAAAATAGTATCGATATATTTACCCTTAATTTAATCCAAATTGAATCATATAATCTTATAGTATGCGTTAATAATTTAAGAGTAAATATAATATATAAATTCAGTTTAGAGGATTCTTATATGTCTGTTATTCGTGGGAGTGGATTACTTGTAATTATCACTACCTTGGGAAGTTTATTCGAAATTTCGCAAGCAATCTATTTTTTTTTTTTCACAACTTGCTTTCTACCCATACCACATTCATTCTTTCTAACTTCTCTCTATTCATTCTTTTCTCAAACCAAAACATAAGTGCATTTCATAATGAAATAGCCAATTTATTCATGCATTCTTTGTAGGAATGACAAAATAACTTATACCTGTTGATGCCCGTGGGTAAAACCCACAACGAATTTGGTTTGAGTAAATTAACAGGGGCATGCACGGGTAAAATAAACAATTTTTTCTCTTCTCATCTGCTTAGTAATAAGGCGGGATGGATATTAAGGTAGTCATGGCCGTGAGTACCTGCTATATGAAATTATTTAAATAGTTTTAGGTGTTTTTGATAATTCAGGGCAATATTATTACTTTTATTAAGTTGATGGTTTGTATAAAGAAACAAGTTTGTAGCAGTAGTTCAGTTTGTGGATAAGCTCATGTGATAATTATATATGTGATATATAGTCAAATAATTAAAAAATATGTTTATTATGTGACAAGAAAATATTTTATTTTATTTTTGATATTTTTGTATATTTTTAATTTTTTTGATAGTTTAATAGATATCCACGGATATTTATGGATGTCCGTGAATATTCATAAAACTCATTTTAAACATGATTAATAGATAGTTGTATGGGTACGGGGCGAGTATGAGACGGATATTCATCCGACGGGTGGAGGTGGCGGGGGATTTGTAGCTTGCACGCCCGATTGCCATCCTTAATTCTTTGTTTTGGAAATACGCTTTTAAGTACTTTTGTTATAGTTTGGTTGATCTTTTAAAAACAAGTTAAGCACCAAGAATCATGTGACCCAAAAGCTCTAGTAGCCACCAGTGGTTGAAGGGCTTGTTGGGCCACAATGTCAGACGACAGTTTTGCCTCACTGGCTCCTAACAAGAAGGAGGGGGTTTGTAGATAAAAGGAACATCTACAGTTTGTCTCAAAACTACAAAAAAATCACAACCATTAAAAAAGACTCTTTTATTGGTAAAATATTAAAAAATAAATAAATAAAAAAGTCAGAACTGCACCGTTGTGCATGCAGATCATTTTTTGAATTGTAGGTGAACCTAGTCAGGGGATTTGCTAAAACGGGATGGATGTGGAAGGTCACATTGGTCTTATAGGTATTTCAGCACCTCATAATACATACAATACAACATACGCTCAGATATTGTATTACTTGAGTCATGCTGATCAAGTTGTCTGTTTATTTAGTCCAAATTCAAAGGTTGTTATGCTTTGACAGTAAAATATACTATTAAAATTCAATGTCACGAAAGGTTCAAGACTATAGTAAAATATATACTATTAAAATTCCAATCCAAATCAACACAATGCAGCTCCCTAAAAAATTAATGTGCATAAAATTGTACTGCATAATTGCATAAAGATTCCCTATTGCCAGGCACAGGTTTAAGTGAAGGTTATACATTGGGATTGGTTAATACCAATAAAATGAAGATAAATTCTTTAATAGATATATAGATACTCATCTTAAAGAAATGGAAAACCAAACTCTTAAAATAATCATTTCCTTTTTATTTTATTGTCAGAACATTCAAAGAAATTGGCAAACAAACTTGATTTCTCCATTCATATATAAGTTGAGAAAAAGGAACACGTGAATTAGCATTAGATTCATGTCTTAGACATGTTTTTGAATTTTTTTTTGACGTAATGAACTTTTTGGTCTCTATAATTATGATTATTTTTTGTTTTCGTCCCTATCTTTTTTTCCTTTTGCAGTGTGTATTTCTAACTTTTGAAATTTTGCAAAACGTCCCTGCCGTTAGTCAACTCCATTATCTGCTGATGTGGCAGACGAAGGTGCCATATCAGTATGCCATGTGGCATTAGTTTTTTTTAATGCCATGCATATTTTCCTACTTTTTTAGAACAAAAATCTTAAAAAGTTAACGACTTTTCGATTTCTTATTATATTTTCTTGGCTTAATGAACTTTTGGTCCTTGTAATTATGGTCACTTTTGGTTTTCGTCCCTGTTTTTTTTTTTTTTTGCATTATGTACTTCTAACTTTTGAAATTTTGCTAAACGTCCCTACTGTTAGTCAACTCCGTTATCTGCTGATATGGCAAAAGGAGTTGCCATATCAGCATGCCACGTGGTTGTCAGGAGGCATTGCACAAACTGAGGAAGAAGGAAAGGAAGTGCAAAAGACCAGTAGAGAACCAAGGAAGAGAAAAAAAGAAAAAGATAGATGGAGGTGGAGAAAATGACGTTGGTGAAGGAGGACGAAGGGGCGTCACTAGAGGGTGGAAAGTCTGATCAGAATAGTTAAAAACCCTAAACATTAAATTAAATTTTTTTTTTAAAAATATAATAAAACTAAAAAAATTATTAGTTTTTAAGATGTTTTTTAAAGAAACTTTGAAAATCCACGTGACATTAAAAAATAATTTTAATACGACGTGGCATGTTGAATTCCATCTCATACATCAACGAATAATGGAGACGGCACATACGAGAATGATGTTTTGCAAAATTTCAAAAGGTAAAAGAAAAATGATAAATTGACACAGATTTTGGGACAACATACGTACATCAGATTAAATAAGCAGCGTGTGATGCAGATCAGAGCATGATCATGCAAGCACTATAGCACTTTTTTTTTTTTAAATTTAAATTTTTTTGTAAATAAATTTTTTGATTAAGTATGTGTCAATATCCCGGTGAAGCAGAGACAAATATCTGGTGAATGCCTTCAAATATGTGGTGAATGCCCATACTAAAACCAAGTTTTGGATGCCTTAGATTATCTGGTGAACGTAGTTCAATTATCTGGTTAATGCCTTCAAATATGTGGTGAATGCTCATACTAAAACCAAGTGTTGGATGCCTTAGAGTATCTGGTGAACGTAGTTCAATTATCTCAGTGAATGCCTGAATATCCGGTGAATGCCCATACTAAAACCGAGTTTTGGATGCCTTAGATTATCCGGTGAACGTAGTTCACTTATCCAGTGAATCGCCGAATATGTGGTGAATGCCTATACTAAATTAGCTTGTGGATGTCTTAGATTATCTGGTGAACGTAGTTCAATTATCTGGTGAATGCCTTCAAATATGTGGTGAATGCCCATACTTAATCAAAAAAATTATTTACAAAAAAAAATTAAATTTAAAAAAAAAGCTGTCTTCTGATCAGATCAGATAACTACTGATCGTCTTGCATCTATGCAGACTGTTCATACTGTGTACGTATATTGTTTGGTAAATGTGTGTCAAATTAGCAAACCCGAAGGTAAAAATAGGCAACAAAAAAAAAAAAAACATGACGGAAACTTAAAATAACCGCAATTACAAGGACACAGTTTATTAAATTTTGTTTTTCTTTTCTCATGGGGTTCAGAGGAGCGTTGACTACCACAATAAATATATTAAAAGAAAACAATGAAGCACAAGAAGTGCCCATGCTAAAACACAACAAAAAGTTCAACCTAATTCAAAAGACACGCCCAAAGCCAACAAAAAGAAGGACAGGGAAAAGTAAAAAACAGCAGGGCACAAAAACAGATACTGCAGAGAGAAAGAACCACCACCACACAATTATTAACAATGGATAAAAACAATGGATAAAAACTCCTCATAGTTGCTTCAACAAACCTCACTTTGTCGATATTTCCAGCGCTAGCACCTATTGGCCTATGGTGCACCCACTAAAGTGGTGTACCCATGCTTCAACAAACCTCACTTTCTCTCTCTTTGTGGATATTTCCTGCACGTCCACCAATATTTGTCTGCCTAAATAGTTGTAATTCTCTTGCTATTATTTGTACAGATTCTCTCTTTGGGGTTCTACTAATTGCCAATATTAGAGGGGCAACGTCTTCAATGCTCAATGTAGAATGTGGAGTTTCGGTACACCATAAGTTTCAACCATAGATATAATATTATAAAATTTCAATTGTCACGATTAAAACGGGTAACATAGGTATTATGCAAAAGTAATTTAATGGTCATCTTCTATCTCTCATTTCATCCCCTCACTAGAATGGCTGCAAGATTGAAAAAATGTGCAATGTCCTACCGTAATATCAAATACTCAGCAATATTCCAAGAAATTTTTTTATCATGAATGTCGAGTTGAATACATTTCCAACACAATCAACAATAATCCAAAGTACATAAGTAAATAAATAAAAAATGAGAAGAATATCATAAGCTCAATCCATTTTTGGTCTTCAAGCTCAGTCCATGTTTCATCCCCACATTCTCTCACCGTCGCGCCTCCGCCATGCTCCTCTCCGTCCGCCGTTGCAGCTACCGCGAAACTCGGTGTGCCACGCCGCTGTTAGCCGAAAACATAGCCTTCTTCTTCCTTTCCCCTCCATCATCACAGATCTGCCGTGCTTCCCCTCTGCCGTCAACAGTCGCTAAATGCGGCCGTTTTCCTCCCTCCGCCACGCCCCGATGCGGCCTCCACGCCGCTTCAGCCACGAGACACGGTCGTCCTTTTCCTCTCTGCCGCCGCTCGAAATGCGGTGATATGACCCTAAAAAGGAGCATGTAAATTTTCGGATCTATCCTTGAGTGACCAACAAAATTCGAAGAAGAAGAAGAAAATAAGCAAATGGATGAAGGTAAGAGATGAGTATGGCTTCACAATTCCAAGGAGAATTGATAAGCCAAGGTGAGGTTCGCCACAAGAATCTTGGATTCTTGATAAGAACAAGGGTGGTTCAACCAAGAACCTAAGAGACAACTCTCTCTCAAAAAATGGAATTTGATCCAAAATGAACATCAAAGTTATTGTTCATGTGTTTTAGGCCTCATACATATAGAAGTGTGACTGATTTCATTTGGCTCACACTTAGTCTTCCAAATGATTCCAAAACCCCCTCATAACTAGCCTAATCAAGGCTAACTTAACACCATTTTAATTCAGCCACTAAAACAAACCATAACCTCCACTTAATTGGCCTAATTCATGACCTTAAACACACTAAAAGCCTAACTTAAATCAACCACCAAAATAAAAACGAAAATACATAATCCCTCACTTAATTAGCCTAATCATGGCACTATAAACACTCACTAAAACACCTTAACTCAGCCACCATATTCAAATTCACACCCCCACCCCTTTATGACTCTCTCTCATACTTATTATGTGGTGGTTATACTTGCTTCTCAAATTAAAAGTGTAACCCCCCATAATTTACACAAAATACATAAAAGACTAATAATTCAAAAATGAGTTACTTGTGGTATGCAAACCAAAATATACCTCCAACTAAGCCTAGAATTCGAAATTTTTCATGAAACCAAGCTTATTACACTTTATTTAAAAGAAATAAACTAGAAAATGCCATTTTAAAGAGGTGGTCGTCCAAGTCCATCACGGGTCTTCAAGTTTGATGGGATAAGTAAGCATTTTGACCCCCACTCCATTAAAACTTGAACTTGGGCTTATTTCCGTCAAGTTTGACACTATTTGGTTTATAACTTCTCGGGCTTTCTTGACATTAGCTCTTGTTTTAGGCCCACGAAGTACTTGTAGTGCTTCTTGATCCATGGTCTTCATTGGGCTCAAATCATTCTTGTTGAAAAGTTGACTTGCCCCCCTTGACTCATATCAAGTGGCCTCATCCCCCCCTCCGGAGGCGCCTAGCCGTTGGTGGCAGAAGCCACCACCCCCTTCCTTTCCCCTTTCGGCAATATTCCAAGAATGAATCATAACATTGGTAGAGATGAAAGAACAAATTTAGACCCCTGTTAAAAATAAAACTCCAAACATAAAGAACTCAAACAATATCGCATTAGGTTGGAGGTAAAAGAAAGAAGATCCGTTCAATAACTGATAATCAAATTTCTGATCTAAGGAACATATATATCCAACCCAGATCAACAGATCTCGGTGATAAGAACAAAGAAGATGGACTGAAGGCGTTCGCCTGAGATAACACCGGAGATACCGTCGGCGACGACGCTGATGATTTGTGGGCCGTGTTGGTGTTTGGACAGTGGTAGGAGGATGCAGCAGGGAAAGAGATGAGTAGATTTAGGAGAGAGAAGTATTTTTTTTAAGTGAAATACCAATTATACCCAGGGAGTACCGCTCCTCCGATTCTCTCTGGAGCATGTTAGAATTCTCCTATTAGAGGATCAAGTTATGTTGCATAGGTGATGACAACCAAATGGCGAGGTTGCCTTGTTGATGATCTTTTTGGTTGAATTTTAATCAAGAACTTAGTGTAACCAATTTGTAACCAAAATCAATGAAGAAAGAAAACAAAAATGGAAGAAGGTGAGACATGGTTGGCGGCACAAACATGTAGTTTGATAAGTCAAATGATGTTCGTCACAAGAATCTTTGATTCTTGATAAGAACTTAGCTTGGTTCAACCAAGAACCTAGGAGAACAAATTCTCACAATATGGATTTAATCCAAAATCAACATCAAAGTTATCATTTCATGTGTTATGACAATGATACATATACAAGGATTGCTGCCCACTTTTGGGTTGCCTTGTGCTCTCAATATTCCATAACCTACACCTAATAACTCACATAACTCACCAACTAAATGACACTAAAAATACTCACTAACTCCCACTTAACTCAGCCACCATAATATGAGTTAATTAGCCTAAAAACCCATCATAATGTAGCCACTAAAACATTCAACCTAGCCATAAAAATATGATGGTTACGCCCCCTCCTTTAAATGGCCTTAAAACTCACAAAAACTAACTTAACTCCCAAGAATAACTCAGCCACATAAAGTTCATGCCACCCCCTCTTCATGACTCTTTATCACCCTAATTCTGTGGTGGTTATACTTGCTTCTCACATTAAAAGTGTAACCCCCCATAATTAATACAATTTTATACACAACTAATGAGGAGTTTCTTATAGCATGCAAGCCAAAGATTCTCTCCTCAAGACTCTCTAGAACTCGTGTAACACATGGCAAGTAGTGGACTTGACCCAAAAAAATATCACAAATTAATTGGGCTTAATCACACTAACCATTACACTTATTGGAAATAAAAGAAAACAACCAAGACATGGACTTGCACGCCCTCTTCATGCTTCTTGGGTTTGGATGAGCAAAGTTATTAACGTGGGCTCATTGTCTTCATTACTTGCACTTGCACTTGGGCTTGTGTCCATTAAAAGAGCCACCATTTGATTTAGAGCTTGTTGGGTCTTTTTGGTCCCAGCTCTTGTCATGGGCCCATCAAGTCCTTGAATGGCATCTTGATCCATGATGGGTTCCATTGGGCTCATATTATTCTTGTTGAAAAGTTGACTTGCCCCCCGTTGACTCATATCAATAGGTGGTCTGTTTTGTTCGTTTGACTCTATAGTCTCTGTCTACTCAGTCGATTATGCAGTTGTTTGGTTCTTTGTTTCTTATTTTATTCTCTTTGTTTGATGCTGTGTTTGTTTGAGGAGAGTTTGGGGAGAGAGAAAATAACAAGGGAGAAAAGGGAGGAGAAAAAGTAATATATTTGTTTTAAAATATATTTATTTAATTCTTTATTTTAAAATATAATTATTTAAATTTTTGTGTTTTTCTTTTATTTGTTAACTCCATAATTTTTCCTTAATTACTTACATATAAATATGTTTAGTGAAATAAAATAATTTTACCTTATTTTTTTATAACAAAATTTCAAATAAAATTATGAGTAAAAAAAAGCACAAAAAATTTAAAATAATTATATTTTAAAATAAATATATTTTAAATTTAATAAAAAAATATTTATGTTCAAATATAAATAAATGAGGCCCTTATGCATAAATACAAAGCAAATACAATATTTAGACATTTTGACTAATACAAAGAATGTTGAAAAGTCAAATCATTCAAGATAGTAAAAGATTTGGACCACAATATGCTAGTTAGATGATCCATGGGTACACCACTTTAATGGGTGCACCATAGCTTTTATCAGGATATAAACTCGGTAGATTCAGATTGGTGTGAGTGTAAACAAGTATTGAGGTATATCCTATTTTAAGAGGTATATCATTTTTTTTATAGACAAACGTTAGTGTATTAATATTATTATTTTTGTCAATGGGTGGAGTTTGAACTCTCAACCTCTTTAATTATCATAAAACATACTCTATCATTGATTTAAAGTTATCCGCTTAATACATGCCACTACTGAACCATGAAAACATTTATATTACATAACAAGCGGAGAGTCTTTTTTTTTTTTCATGAAATCCTCCGCACACAAATACAAAACTAATCCCTCAAGTTATTGGACGATATTTAAGGACTGACCTCTCCCAACTAGGTTTCCTCCATACGCAAGAATCAGGAATCAAACCCATGACCATTTGCTTAAAAAGTCCAAACTTATTACCACTTGGACCAACCACATGTTGATAACAATCGGAGAGTTCTTGAATTTATCAAAGATTTAGTTTTTCTTTGACTTTAATACTCCACGGTTAGGTAAAAAATTTCTTCAATCCCAACTGAAACCTTCTTTTATAAACTTCTCAACAGAGATGATTAACTTTGCCTTGAGGAGCTATCATCAAATCCGCAATTACAAAATGTTACTTACCGTAAATAAAAATTAGTTACATTTTCAACTTGAGAGAAAGGGAGTGCTTAAAAACAGTGCCGTGAAGGGTTCAAGAGTCAAGACTACAGTGAAATATATTTTAAAATTCCAATCCAAATTAACACAATGCAGGTTCCTAAAAAATTCATGTGCATGAAATTGTTTTTTTTAATAAACAAAAATGTTATCAATCAGATATAAGAGATACCCTAACCTGTAACATATGTAGCCTAAAACAAAAAACACCAAAGGTCTGCCACAACACCAACCACTATAACGCCCAGAAGCTCAAAATGAGAGGCAAAGAAAAGGCAAATCCTGCAGGCATCAACATCAGAAGCAGTTCGTCGAAAAAAAAAAGAAAACATCAGAAGCAGAAGAAACATGAAGACCCCACAGACATTGAATAATCACATTGAATAACAGAACCATATAGGACCCCGCACATGTGCATGAAATTGTAATGCAAAAAGATTCCCTATTTCCATGCACAGGTTTAACTGAAAGTTTAATTTAAGGTTAATTATACCTTGGGATTATTGGTTAATACCAATAAAATGAAGAGATATTCTTCAACAGAAAGTCAACTTAAAGAAATTGAAAACCAAACTCTTAAAATAATAATTTCCTTTTTATTTATAATTGTCAGAAACATTCAATAATGAAATTGGCCAACTAACTTGATTTAATTAATGATTTCTCCATTCATATATAACTTGAGAAATTAAAATGGAACACGCGATAATACATTAGATTCATGTCTGAAACATGTTTATTAATATATTCTTTTTCTTCTCGTGGGGTTCTTAGACTAGAGGAATGATGGCAACCACACAAATATTAATCCTTACACAGGTAATGAGATGATTTTTTTATTTTTTTTATTTTCATCCTCTATATTTTCAAAAATATTTGTACACCAATTTTTTTATAATGATTTATGATTATATAGGGTTATTTAATGGACATATTCATGATTAATGGTTAACTCATTAATCATCCAATATTTGTCATCAATTATAAATTTATACATCACAATTAATTGAATGTAAACAACAGTGTAAAAATTTAAAAATGTATTAGAACTAATTGTTTCAGTGTAGGTGAAGCCAGTCTCTTTATCAAGTAGGCAGCAGTGGCAGTACAGTCTCCCCAGAATGATATTAGTACTTTGGACTGAAAATAGAGTGCTCGAGCCACATCCGGGTGTTGGTGTTTCCTCTCTACCTGTGAGTTTTGCTGCTTGCTAATTAATTCGGGTGCAACTAACAACAACAGTTTTAACTGAAAATAACTAACATAACTAACTTTACAATTAGTTCTAATAAAATGTATTGTGAGATGTTTCTTCTTCTTCTTCTTTTTTAAGTTATGTAAATTGTGGAAGGTGGGGTACCATTGAATGAGGCAGCCATGGATGACGCTTAAATATTGGCAAACTGGATTTGTGTACACACTGATGTCTATATTGGATTTGGATTTGGATTAAGAACTCCTCATAGTTGCTTCAACAAACCACACATTGTCTATATTGGATTTTGATTCTCTTCCGTGGTCAGTGGCGGAGCTTGAATGAAATTTTCGAGGGAGTTACTAGCTACTAATTTAAATAACGTAATTAAAATTCATATGAATCATATATAATTTTATCAAAGATTACTTATCCTGCTGAACTATTTGATCTTTAGAAGGATGCTTTTAAATTAAAGATGTTGAAGTTATACAATTTTCATCTAGCTTCGTACTTTTATTTTTAAAAAAGAATTTAATTAGTATGTACTTTTAGTATAAATATTTTTACACCCACAATCAATTAGAAATTGACTTATCATAAATTTTTTTAACTCTTATCTTAGTTACCTTGGAAGTCACACATAACATGATGATTTTTATAATGTCAATAGCAATTGAACTCTTTGAAAAAAAAATCAATTTTTTTATGTTTAACCATTTTTTCCTTTCAAAAATTATACCACTCCTAAACCATATGAAATTAATTCCATAAATATTTATTAAAAATCCATAAATCAACAACTCAATCTAATAAAAATGAATAAGCAAAAGAATCAAACCCAAAAAGAGAAAACATCAAAAATAGAGAAAGGAAGGAAGATTGGAAACGGAAATTAAAGAATAAATCTTAGATCGATTAAAAAAAAAAATAACGAAAGCCCCCAGAGAGTTGTTGTTGAAGGTTATCTTAGATTACATTTATGAAATCACAACACTTACCTTTGCTAATAGGATGATGATGCCATTAATGCGGTAGCAATTGTTGTGGCATTTCAGTTTTGGAGACCTCCAAAACCAAAACGTAGCGGCCCCAATTATGGTTACGAACCTTTATTTAATACCATGATCTCCTTGTTTGGCTTGCATTCCTCTAATACTCTCACAATTATTCTTAAAACGAAAATCCTTAGTATCTATGGCTTTCTGTCACCCTCTCTTTACTTTAGCATATCAGCCAACATTTTCTCCAAACAAAAACTCACCCAACCTGGGTGTGAAGCTCATTTCCGACCATGACAATTGTAGCCGTTGCTATAGTACCCATTTTAATATTGTCATGAAGCAAAATTCTCATCTTTTTACAACTAGAAAAAGCCAGGTAAGGGTCACGTTCTCTATTTTTCTTATGCTCTATGTTGATTTATAGCATCACTTAAATTTGAAGTTATCAAGATTTATTGCTACTTCTTAAGCATACAATAAATTATCAAGATTTCGAGACCACTTGTAGCTGACCCTTTTATTCAGGAAGCTATTCATATCAGACATGCTAAAGCATTGGAAGAAGTTAAGCGTGCATTGGTCAGCGAGATAAGACAAAATGCAGACGACGGTTTATCTATGGTGGACTCACTCCAAAGGTTAGGCATTGCATACCACTTTGAAGAGGAGATTGAAGCTATTCTGAAAAAGAAGCACTTGATGCTTAAAACTCACAGCAATCAAGCAAATGATTATGGTGAACTGTCAGAAGTTGCACTTCAATTTCGTCTGTTGAGACAAGAAGGGTATTACATTCACCAAGGTTGGTGTGCGTTGCAATGGAAGATCTTTGGACTATTTTTTTTTGTCGACCAAATAATGATGACGGATTAGTTTACATTAGTGTAAGTTATTTTTTACTTATATCAAATCTCAATCATTGATTTTATTTTCTTTTTATGGTAATTATGATTTTAATAGTTCACATATTGGATAAAAATAAAATCAATGATTGGGATGTGGCATAAGTGAAAAATAACTTTATGTAAACTTCCTCCCAAATAAATTGTTCTCATATTTGTTAGTGTCTATGCGTCACATGGATATAAGCAAGGTTTTAAATCAGGATCCACAATCACAACTGAGTCACGTTGTTGTGGTTTTGATAGTCTCCAAAATCAGATTACAACTACAATGTGATCGTTGTAGCCATATATTATTTTATTTCCACACTAATAAAAAATGCAACGCGTTGTCGGTCACGATCGCGATCGTAATTTAAAACCTTGAATATAAAAAACTAGCATTAAATTAATTAAGAGCCATTCATAACTTTTTGAGGTCACCTACATTCATATAATATGTTGTTTATAGGATATTAGTTGACACTTGACAACAATGAGAACAACATATGGTTGTTTCCAATTTATTTTATTTTTTAAATTTTCATAACTTGGTGGTGGGTGGATTAATCCGTCGGCTGAGTGTGGCGGGGACAAATGTAGTGGTGCCAATTTTCTTTCTTTTCTTATCTTAAAGAATGTCATATATATCTTCCAAGACTACTTGACAATTGTGCCTGTATTACAATGAGAAAAGATATCACGGAAAAAGGTAGGGTCGTCATCGAGCTATATTATGAAAAAATGGTTTTAAAAATTTGGGAAGTGCTACGTTACCCATGAAAAATACAAGGGTTTCGGAACTGTTTTTACTCTTTGTTTATAGGATCTGCAGCAACTAACATCAAACTCTATTTTGCTAAATGTTTTTTATGTGCCATTCCATATCTAATGGGTTCTTCGTGATTGTCCTTTTGTTGTGAAAGGTTGGATTTTTTTATCTAAATTTTTTTTATAAAATTTTTTATTTTATCAAAATTGTCTATGATTTTATTCTGCTTCTTTGCTACTGTTGATCATCACCACCTCTTCATTGTTGTTGTTAGATGGGATTTATGTTGAAGGGTTATCTTTTGTAACTCCTTCATCCTTGTAGTTCTTCTCCATCAAACCCAAACACAACACCTGCAGCGGTTGAATTTTGACAGTGGCCGATTTAGGTGAGGGATGAGAAGAGTTGGGTTGGAGGGGTGGGGAGGAGACGATTAGACGAGGACCATAAAACAATAAACAAAAGTGAATTGGTTTTTCACAATTTTTTTTTGTTTAAACCTGATATTTTTTTGGTAGAGTTTAAACCTGATTTATTAAAATTAAAACAATTAGGATTTTAAATTTTAAATTATAAAGATATTTAACTAGTTAAGGACTCAACTGCAATAAATGAAAGTATTTTTATTAAATAGAAAAAGTTTGACCAGAATCGAAGATCTTCATCTACTTGTTCAAACCTGTTTTAAAACCCATTGAAAATAGAAGGGTACGGTAGAATTTGGCTAAAAAATTATTTTATAGTAATAATTGAAATTTTTGTTTTTTGTTACATAATTGTGAATCTCTTTTACCACTGGTATCATTTTTATTTATTTGATCGCTAACCCCTCATCCTCATATTAATATATGTGCGTTTGTGTATCCATGAATACATATTAAAATGCATGGAATACGATAATAACGAATTGGCCCTCACATGTATACTATATTAGCCAGCGTAATTTTTTTTAATATATATAATTATTGATCAACACTGACCATGGCCTTGCGCGTTTGTTGCATATTATATATAGACGTGTTCGATAAATTCTTGGATAATAAAGGCAAGGTCAAACATACATTATGTGAGGATATAAAGGGGTTAATGGCCTTGTTTGAAGCCTCTCAATTGAGCATAGAGGGAGAAGATTGTCTTGAGGAAGCAGGGGAGTTCTGCCGCCAGTATCTTAGTGAGTGGGTATCAAGATTTCATGACCATCCTCAAGCTAAAGTTGTTGCACATACATTAAGGTTTCCTATTCATAAAAGTTTGTCAAGGTTCACGCCTACAAGCTTTCACTTAGAAAATGGAGGCCAATGGACAAATTCTTTACAAGAACTCTACAAAATAGATACCCAAATAGTTAGGTCCTTGCATCTTGAGGAGATTTTTGCAGTTTCCAAGTGAGTTAAACTCAATATCATGCAAATTTCAGAATTTAATATTTGATCAAATTACATTGATGACTATTAATTAACGTATATATGTAATATGTATCATTAATAGATGGTGGAAAGACCTTGGTTTGGCAAGGGATTCAAAGTTTGCAAGAGCGGAGCCAATTAAATGGTACATGTGGGTCATGGCAGGCTTCCCAGATCCACGTTTCTCAGAAGAAAGGATTGAGCTCACAAAACCGGTGTCCCTAATCTACATAATTGATGATATATTTGATTGTTATGGAAGCATTGATGAACTCACTCTCTTTACAGATGCTGTCCAGAGGTATTGATATCTATATGTGAAAGTGAAAACCATCACTGAGGTCACTAATAAGTAAAATGTACAATTTTTGTATAAAATTATATTGCTTTCATTAATTTTTTTTTTTTACAGGACAAAGTATATTTATAAAAAAGTACAAGGGGTATCCTAACCCATATACAAAAACTGATACAAAAACTATATTGCTTTCATTAATTTGGTATTCCATTCTATCTCTAATCAAGACAATTCTTTGGACGCAGTTGGGACTTGGCAGCCATGGAGCAATTACCAGACTACATGAAATTATGCTTCAAGGCTCTTTATGACATAACAAATGAGTTTGCATTCAAGACTGTCATCAAACATGGATGCAATCCAATAGGCTCCTTAATAAAATCGGTAAAATCTAACAGAAATTTAAAACCTATTTGGTCTATGTATTTTTAAAATAAAAAAGAAATTTCATATTTTCATTATATAGTATATATAGTAATATTAGAGTCATATATAGCACTATATCATTAGGTTACTTAGGCAACTACCTAAGGCGGAACATCATTTATACTAGTATGTATTAAGTTTCAATTACTGTTTTTTTTATAATTTTTTTCAATTATTGTTAATTTAGGTAATAGTTTTTACTTGAGAGGTTTTTAATTTATTAAAAATTTTTTGTCACTTTATTTTAAAACAAATATATTATCAACGTAATTATTATTATTATTATTATCAATTCTCAATCTTATCTTTAAATTAATGCTATAATTTCCCTAATCAATTCTATTTTTTAATATCTGTATAGCTAAGGCCCCAAAATATCTACACATCCTTACTAATGCTAACATATATCTTTCAAAACTTAATTATTATGCTTTGTTTGTTATAGTGGGTAAGACTCTTCAATGCTTTCCTTGAAGAAGCAAAATGGTTTGCTTCAGGGCATTTACCAAATACAAAGGAATACTTGAAGAATGGGATAGTCAGCACAGGGGTGCAAGTGATCCTTGTGCACATATTCTTCTTCTTGGGAAAGGGTATAACGAAGGAAACTGTGACTCTAATGGACGAGGATGACTTTCCAAGCCTCATATCTACAACTGCCACAATTCTTAGGTTGTGTGATGACTTGGAAGGCAATGAGGTAATTAGCAAGAAAACATATATATATAGATTCCCCTATAAATTTGCACCACACATAAATTGCTAGACATTATGAAAGATTTTAACTTGGATAAGTTTACATCCAAAATAAAACATCAACATTTTGTCTCTTTTTATAAATAGGTTTTAATTAATGCAGGAAGTTAATCATGATGGTAGTGATGGGTCATATTTGAAGTGCTACATGAAGGATCACCCTGGAGTTTCAGTTGAGCAAACACGAGAGCATATTGGTCATCAGATTTCAGATTCATGGAAACAACTCAATCATGAATGCTTGAATATCCCAGCAAATGCATTACCATTATCTTTTGCTAAAATTTGCTTGAATACTGCTCGAATGATAACTTTGATGTACAGTTATGACAACAATAGCCCACAGAAGTTAGAGGAGTATGTGAGGTCGTTGTTTTATGGTGGTGGTAACATACAAAGTATTCGAGAGGAGCACAACATTGTTGCATGATATACAATCTTACACAGAGATCCGGTTCTTTTGGGGTTGATTAGAGATTGGGATAAATATAATATAGAACATCACAAATAAAAAATTGATGTAATGATGTTCCAATTTGGTGTAAACTCTAAGTTATATACTTTTAGATTGCCTACCGATTATGTTTGGTCCAAGTTATTAGTAGTGCTAAGTTTCTAAGTTGAAAGTTGCGAGTCTTGTAGTGGTACAAGTTTCTAAGTTGAAAGTTGTGAGAAATTATTAAGTCTTGTAAATTGCCAATTAGCATTTATTTTCTTTGAATAAGCTAAGGCACCAAGAATTGGGTGGATCAATTATGTATGAGCCTAAAAGTCACTCTAGTATATATGAATGGAGGACCGTCCTCTTGTATCAAGTGTGCAAAGTAATAGAAATTCTCTTCTTCCACCATCTTCTACCTCTAACAAACAATAGTGCAGATATGACTTTTCACATCGATTGGAACTGATTTTCAACATAGGTTGGGCATGCGATCTTGAAACAGGTAATGTTGAAAGTATGATTTTTAACATCGATTTCCAATCAATGTTAAAAGTCAACTTTTAACACAGGTTCTGAAGGCAACCGATGTTAACAATGCACTTTTAACATTGGTCATGGTCATAATCGATGTTAAAAGTTATTATTTTTTTAAAAATGTTGGTTTCTTTCGTTCTTCCCTTCCTTGTTTTCATTCAACACTCATTTTTACAACCAAATTCAGTAATTCAAAAGCAACCAATCAACATAATATATTTATTAGACTTTACTTTTAGCTAAATACAAATATCTCATCAAGCACATGCAATTAAGAGAACAAAATTGCCATAAAAGAATAGAACAAAATTCATTCATATCTACTCTGTCAAACAAACTATTGTAACACCCTTCTTGTTAAGTTTCTAAATGTTTGATGTGCATTTACCCTAAGTTTTGATGTAAACTAAACATTTGTTAATGATTTAATTGAACTTCATATTGGTTGCTGACCTGTTTATGTAGTGTGAAAATCACTATATTGAGAATTCATTTTACACCTGTCTGCCCACATAAAAGATCACCTGTCTGTAGAGTGAAAGTCAATCTGTCTGCTGACTGTAATGTTGACCAATCTGCTTTAAGGATTCAACCTGTCTGAAGCCTTCACTTGTCTATGGTCCTTCGATAAGGAACACAAGGACAACAAAGCTTTTTGGACATGTCCCCTCAAGCAGAAGTCACCGATGCTTTCTCTCTCTCACATTTATCAAGAAAGTCAGAAGGTCATACTCACAAGCAACCTAGGAGCTCAAAAACGATGTGCTTCCAATATGATTTATTCCTAGTACAACTAAGAGTTGCACGAAAAGGGAAATGTGTTCAGCAAAGTACAAAAGCAACCTGCACATTTATGATTCGGCTGATGCACGAAGCATAAAGCACTGGACTTACGTGTCAGAGTACAACCCACGTTCCTCTTGCACTAATGACTGTCCAGAACAACTCTATTGCATTTAATGAAGCTCAGCTTGAAGCCAAACTTTGAAGGAATATCTCTAACATATTCAAAATGATTGGAGCATATAAATACAAAAGACATTGAAGATGAAGACAGAGAATACATAGCATTAAAAGAGCCATTACTCTGCGCAATTAATCCTTCATTGTTTCAATCTGTATATGTTATTATGAAATCTTTCTATACTTCACATTTAATTCACTCTTCTGAGTGTTAGTGAAAGACTTGCAAATTGTATTTATTACAATGCTTTCTCAAAACAACTTGAGTGAGCCTGAAGAGGCTAGGTAAGCAAAGAATACTTGTCTTGGAGCCTGAAGAGGCTAGGTGTGCAAAGAATACTTGGAGTATGTAACCTGATCAGTTATAATGGAGAAAACTTGGTACTGTCAAGGACTGGATGTAGCCCTAGTTGTTAAAGGGTGAATGAGGATAAATAGATATGTTTAATCTCTCCATCCTTATCTCCTCAGTTACGTTGTTTATCTTTATCTATTATCTAACTAAAGGGGTTTAAGTGTGAATATCAAACAGTTTTACTCTTGCATGATTATGTGTTTTTCTGTGAAAAACTGATCAGACAGGTGACCTGTCTGTACCTTGTGAAAACACTTGTCTGAACTTAGTATCTGTGTGCGAAAAGATTTTAATTTTGTTTCAAAAATCTGATAAACACAATTCAACCCCCATTCTCGTGTTTATAGCTGTCTATTTCAGTTGGTATCAGAGCCAGGTTCTGGGTTGAGCATCTAATAGTATAGAGGAAAAGATCCTGAAGAATAGACATGACTGCTGGAGCTAGTTCAAGTGGGAGTCACTAGACGAAGGAGCCTTCCTAACCAGACCTCCATTCTTCAATGGAGAAAACTACAACTATTGGAAAGATAGATTCCAATGGTTCATTCTATCAACAAACTCTGATCTTTGGGA
Source organism: Sophora flavescens (assembly GCA_030762895.1). Classification (NCBI taxonomy): domain Eukaryota; kingdom Viridiplantae; phylum Streptophyta; class Magnoliopsida; order Fabales; family Fabaceae; genus Sophora; species Sophora flavescens. The sequence goes on from CM061064.1 coordinate 129,734,513, forward strand.
TGTCATTATTGAAGATCCTTTCATTCCCAAGAATGATGACAACACTAACAAACCAAAAGCCGAGTGAACCTCTGCAGAAAAGACAAAATGGGAACTGAATCACAAAGCCAGATACAACATCATCTGGGCTTTCAGTACAGAAAAATTTGAGAAAGTTTGTGCTTGTGACTCTACAAAAGAAATGTGGGACACCTTATCTGTCACACATGAAGGAACTGTCAAAGTTAAAGAGTAAAAGATTGTCATACTTGTCAGAAAGTATGAACTGTTCATCATGGAGGAAGGTGAATCTGTTGCTTAGATGATATGAAGATTCCAAGCTATCATCAATGGTTTAAAGTCTCTTGGCAAAACTTATACAAATGCTGAGAAAGTTGGAAAGATCCCCTGGTGTCTTCCAAAGTAGTGGAGACCCTTGGTCATTGCCATCTCTGAAGCCAAGGATCTCACAACCTTGACTATAGATGAACTTCTTGGTATCCTCACTGTTCATGAGCAAGCACTTGGTGATGATGTGACAACTAAAAAGGGCAAATCCATTGCTCTAAAAGCTGATAAAAAATAATCAAAAGTCTCAAAAGCATTAAAGGCAGACGAGTCATCCTGTGAAATAGACCTGTTTGAGCCCAAGGTTTTTGAAAGTGATGAAGAGCTATCTCTCCTAACCAGAAAGATAAAGCTGCTCTTAAAAAGAAAGAAGTTTAGAAAGAAGAAGTCTTTCAGAAAGTTTCACAAGGAGAAAAACTTCAAGGAATCCAATTCGACAAACAAGAGTCCAATTGTCTGCTATGAGTGCAAGAAACCTGGTCACATTAAAGCTGAGTGTCCTCAACTTAAGAAATCCCCTTATAAGAAGTTCTTCAGGTAGAAGAAAGGAACGATGGCTACTTGGGAGGATCTGGAGTCAACATCATCCGAAGACGAGGAAGTAGAAGAGGAAGCTAATCTGTCTGATAGCCAATACTGAATCAGAATCTTATGATGAGGTACACCTTGACTTTGAGGAATTGCATGATGCCTATGAGGAAGATTTGGAGGAATCCAACTGCTTATCTAAGGCCTTCAAATCCCTCAAAAGAGAGTATGTAAAGCTCCTTAGTGAGCATAAACAGAAATATCAAGAGTGTGAGAAGCTGGCTAAGGAGAACAGTGAGCTGAAGACTGCAAAGTCTAATGAAGCTAAGATCATTGGTAAAACATCACAGTATGAAGAAGTTGTTAAACTTCAACAGAAAGTGGAAGAGCTCACTTCCGATCTTGCCAAATTTGTTAATGGTAGAGATAATCTGACCAAGCTGCTTGGATGTCAGAGACATTACCTTAACAAATAAGGTATTGGATATATCCATAAGACACATCATAAAGTATCAACAAAAACCTCTAAAGTGACTATTAAGTCAATTTTTATTAAATCCATACCTGTCTGTAACTTCTGTGGAAAAGCTGGACATGTTATGTCTAAGTGTGTTCACATGAAAGGAAGGAAGTCTTCACAGACTCCTAGAACTAACAGAAAAGGACCCAGAAAACTATGGGTACCTATCTGTAACTTCTGTTGCACCTAAAGATCAAATAATTCATGGTGTAGATGTCCATAATAGGACAAAGAAAACATCTCTGTTGGTACTTAGACAGTGGCTACTCGCGACACATGACAGAAGAAAGGTCTATGTTCCTAGACCTCCAACTTAAGAAAGGAGGACATGCTGCCTTTGGAGGTAATCAGAAAAGGAAGGTCATTGGAATTGGTACTATTGGTAAACCCCATCTTCCCTCAATCTCTAATGTTCTCTTAACCAAAGGATTAAGACGCAATTTACTTAGCATAAGTCAATTATGTGATAGTGGATTTGATGTCTCCTTTACTAAGGATGCTTGTATAGTCAAAGACAAAAGTGGCAATACACTCTTTTCGGCTAGTAGGCAATAAAATCTTTATAATATTGAACTGACTGATCTCTCAGATAAATGTGTAACCTGTCTGATGTCAAAAGAGAATGAAAGATGGTCATGGCATAGATAACTAGGACATGATAGTATGAAACTAATTTCAAAATTAAAAAAGGATAACCTTGTGAGAGGATTGCCTGACATTAGTTTTATGAATGATTTTTTGTGTGATGCATGTCAGAGAGGTAAAAAAGTAAAATCAAGTTTCAAATCTAAGAACCAAGTACAAACCTTTAGACCTCTTCAGTTGTTACACATGGATCTGTTTGGGCCAGTTAGTGTTGCTAGCTTGGCTGGAAGGAAATATGGATTCTCCATAGTTGATGACTATTCCAGATTTACATGGGTGCTCTTCTTAACCCACACGGATGAGTCTTTTAAGGCTTTCTCAGTATTCTGTAAGAAAGTACAAAATGAGCATGGTTTCTTTATTTCTACCCTTAGAAGTGATCATCGGGGAGATTTTGAAAATGAGCAATTCAAACTGTTCTGTGAGAAGAAGGGGATCTCTCACAATTTCTCTGCACCAAGAAGTCCACAGCAAAATGGAGTGGTTGAGAGAAATAACAAATCTCTCCAAGAGATAGCTAGGTCAACGCTTGATGAAAATAATCTCCCTAAGTACTTCTGGGCAGAAGCAGTAAACACTGCATTTTATGTACAAAATAGAATATTTCTAAGGCTTTTTCTAAAGAAGACTCCCTATGAATTGTGGAAAGGTAAAAGACCCAACATATATTACTTCCTTGATGTGAGTGTTTCATTTTAAACACTAAGGATCAACTTGGAAAGTTTGATTCCAAAGTGTATAACGGTATCTTCATTGGATATTATGAAATGTCTAAGGCATTTAGAGTTTATAACTCTAGAACCTCTATGATTGAAGAATATATTCATGTTAAGTTTACTGATGGATTAAAGACTGATGTGGAACTATCAGATCTAGAAGATGAACTTGCAGGTCTTGATATAAAGAGACAAGACACTCAATAGCTGACTTATCTAAGGCAGAACCTGTTGAAGAGTCTAGCAGACAAGTCAACAGACTAGTCAAGATCAACATGATGATCTTAAAAGAGACTGGAAGTTCAAGACTCATCATCCTAAGGATCTTATCATTGGAAATCCCTCAAAAGGAGTTAGAACCAGATCAACATTAAGAGAATCAAGCAATGTAGCCTTTCTATCAGAAATAGAGTCAAAGCGCATTGAAGAAGCTCTTGATGACAAAAGTTGAATTCTTGCAATGCAAGAAGAACTCAATCAATTTACCATAAATGATGTCTGGACACTTGTTTCCAAACCAAAAGACAAGTCTGTCATTGGAACAAGATGGGTTTTCAGAAACAAGTTGGATGAAGATGGTAAGGTTTTCAGAAACAAACCTAGGTTAGTAGCTCAAGGCTATAACCAAGAGGAAGGTATTGATTTCACTAAAACCTTTGCACCTATAGCTAGAATAGAATCCATACGCATCTTAATGTCATATGCTGCACAACATCAAATTACTCTTTTTCAAATGGATGTAAAAAGTGCTTTTCTAAAAGGTATAATTAAAGAAGAAGTGTATGTTAAGCAACCCCTTTGGTTTTGAAGATTCTGATAAACCAGATCATGTTTTCGAACTTAAAAAGACTTTATATGGTTTGAAAGAGGCACCTAGGGCATGGTATGATAGACTTAGTTCTTTTCTCATTCATAATGGTTTTACTAGAGGAGAAGTAAACACAACCTTGTTTAAGAAATGCTCAAAAGATAGCTTTATTATAGTCCAAACATATGTTGAAGATATTATTTTTGGAGCAACTAATGAAAAGCTGTGCAAGGAAATTTCCACCAAGAAAATGATTTTAGATAAAACGAAATCATATTCATACTCTACCTTATGGTAGAGTGTTATGGTGAAATTTTGGGTTGAAAATTAAGATGGAAACCCGTCTGCGTTTTCACTGACAATAAGACTTTACTGATCAGAAAACCTAATTTTGACTCGTGAACGAAATGGTTTAGGTTTAAATCATATTTCCAAAGACTTTCTTTATTTTGAAAATTTTCTATCGGAAATGAAATAATATGTTTTATTTGGGCGAAAAACCTAAATCGGGAAAACGGCGGAGTCGGAAACGGAACTGCAAAGACAGAACCGGACATCAAAGGAGATGAGTCATGGGGTGAGTCACCACCATGACTCACCAAGCATTTATGAGCATTTAATGCAAGCCATCATGACTTAAGAAATATCATGATATTTATGCTAGTGAGAAGACTAAAATACCCTTGGACATTCTAGGTAATTCCAACCTTACTCTTGAATGTTTGGGACCAAACTATCCCTCACACTCCCTCACACTTAGCCAAATTTCATTTTCTTTCTAAGGCAATTCCTTCACAAAACACAAAGAACTCCATAGTTGTTCTTGATAAGTTCTTCATTTTTCTTCAAGTTCTTCACCAAATCTCTTCATTCCAAGGCGAAGATTCCATTCCTCATCATCCTAGCTTCATTAATCTTCAACAAATTTTCATTTTCATCAACTATTTCTCAAATTTCAATTCCTAGATCTAGTTTTTCAAAAATTCACCAAAAACATAGAAAAATGTTTTGAGTGTTTTACCACTTGATCTTAACTCTCGACTACCTCTAGTTGTTAGATCTAGAAGCTTGAGATCAAAAGAAATTTCCTCCTTATTTTTCTCTTAAGCGCCGAACCTATGTATATGTGAGCAAATGAGATTTTGTTCAATTTTTAACCTAGATGAGGTTGGTTATAGGCTATCTAGGGTTTCGATATTCTAAATCCAAGATTTTGAAAACAAAATAAATTTCTACCTAATTCTTTTAGCCTTGACCGAATTTCTATGGATGTAGGGAAAATGAGTTTTGTTCAATTTTTACTTGGCTAATGACTTGTATAAACAATCTAAGGTGTTTAGATTCCAGATCCAAGAGTATTTGAGCAAATGTAATTTCTAACCTATTTTACTCCCTTTGATCGAAACCCCATCCTTAGAGGTTAGAGGATTTTGTTTCATATTTTTGACTTGTAACAATTTATCTATGCTAGTTACTACTCTAGTAACTAGTATCCAAAAGATGAAGTTGAGAAAATAACCCCATCCTATTTTTGATATGTTGGCCGAACCTTAGTCCTTGTGACTCTAGGGGGATTTTGATTGATTAATTTTTTTTTGTGGTTTGGTTGAAGGTTAACTAATAACTGTGGTGTAGTAACGAGGATCAGAAAGTTCGTGAATCCGGTGATAAGTTTAGGCGAGGGAAAGAATCATCATATCGATGGAATAGATAAGTAGTATATATTATAATAATGGAGTAGGGCGACCTAAACCCTATTAGTGGTTGAGTAATCGACAAGACCAAAATGGCATTGGAAACTTTTCCGTAACATCATTGATGATTCGGGGATTGTAGGTTTATTGCCATTAGGATAATTTTGTAATATTTGAGGTTGTCGACTTATTTATTATTAAATTGTTGTGATATGCTGATTGATGTATACTTCTGCATGTGACGTTTTATTTTATTGTTTTAATATTTTATAGTATTGTATTATGCATGATCTGCCTGGTTTGATAATATGCTTAGCTGGTTTTTAAGTAAATATATGTGTTGTTCGGAGATATTTTGTCTGGGTGAGAGATTGAATGTGACTTAGAGGTGCCTAGCCTAAATTTATTATTTTATAGATGAGATGGGATATATAATGCGAGTTGAGGCTATAATGGAAGCTTGAGGCACTAGGTTGTTATGGATGCGAGTTAATGAGATTTACATGTATGCATTGTTGTTCACAACTGTGTAAATGGAACACACGAGGTCAGGATATCCTTTTATGGATATCGGATATTGCGGGTGAGTGCCCTACGGATGTTGATGCCGAGGTAGACTACTGCAATACTCTTTAGTCCTAGATGCGTGAGCTGTGTATTCTATTGAGGATGGAGATACTTTGTATTTTGGCACTACGACATGTGTATTTTGACACCATGACATGTGTATTTTGGCACTACGGCATACGGAGTTTGGCACTACTGCATACGTATAATGGCACAACTGCATATCGAGCTATTTCCAATGGGGTAAAAGTGTCGTACCGAGTTTCTGGCACTATGTTTTTGGCACCGGATCATTCTGGACTGCTGACTAACGTGACAGAAATAGAAATGGCCAATTCATCATAAATGTTTAGTTGCATGAGATTGAGGGTAGATGAAGATATCATGATTTAAGGATGGTTGTTAGTTATGTGTGTGGTGTGTGTTTTTAACTATTGTTATATTATATACTGTGTAATCTTTTCCTTTTTTGATGATAGAACCGTTTCTTATATATTTTATCATGTGATCTTATGAGAAGATTCGGTGGAGGAACTAGCTACTGAGGAGCTGGATGGGATTCTGTATGAACCGGATGTGGGAGGACGAGCTGTGGATTCCAGCGATGTAGTTTAGTGTCTAGGGCCAGTGAGTCTTATAAGACGTTTTGTTTTCCACTGATTATAATAGTTTGTGTAAGTATGTACTTGCAAGGGATCCTACTGATAGGATACGCTAAACAATATTCTGTTTTATATTGAATATACATATGCGTTTATGTGTAATAAAATCATGGTGTGGCGTGTTAACTTTTCAAAGTTGGTTATGTTATAAATAAGTTTTTAATATCTTCATAATTTCGGGTCACGTTTAACGTTAAGTACGCGATTAAGTTTAATAAATAATAAATGGCACAACATGGTGTCTCATTTTGGTAGAGCAGTTCGATTCTAATAGGACTGTGAGGTTTAGAATGTTGTTACTGGTCGTGTCTAGTTGAATCCACACCGGATATTGACTATGCTTAGAAGTTGGGTAATGAGTCCGAATGCGATAAGAAACATTTATCTGACATATAGTATTTATATTTCAGTTTAATGTGGTATTATATGTCATATTAATGTGAGCTAATGATTTCCTTAACAGGATCATGGCTATAGGTAGAGGACGTGGTAACGGTAGTGGTGATGGATCACCTGAGCGAATTGATGGAGTTAACAATTCTGAAACTGGTCATACTAGTGGTGGAGGAGAGTCAGCTGAGACTTTGATGACCATGAGGGATATAGCAACCACTGTGTTACAACAGACACAACAGAATGCCGAAATACTGCAAATGAATAAAGAGCAGCAGGAACGAAAAAATCAGAGGAAAGTTGCAGAAGCTGAAGATGCAGGAATGAATACTTTCCTGAAGGGAAAGCCACCACAGTTTCGAGGAGATTATGACCCATAAAAGGCAGAGTGGTCGGTGCAAGAGTTATAGAAGATATTCAGTACCATGCACTGTAGAGAGGGTAGGAAGGTGACTTATGTAGCCTTCATGCTGACAAGAGGAGTAGAGTCTTAGTGGAGAGGCAAGAGAAGACTACTGGAAACAGAGGGCAGAATTAGTGCGACGGGAGAAGGAAAGGAAGCTTAAGAATTTTAAACAGACAACAAAACTGTTGGTGATTATGCATCACGTTTTCAGGCTCTGATTCAGTTTTCGGAGTTCTACCAGAGATATCCAGATGAGGATTGGCAATGTAGAAGGTTCGAGGAAGGACTGTGACACGAGCTACAAAGAGCTATAGTGTCTCTGGATATTCAGAGTTTTCTAGAGCTGGTGGAGAGATGCAGTGCCATAGAAAGCATAGTTTTGAGGCAAGCTGCTGAGCAGAGGCAGCAAAGGAGTGGAGGTCCAATTCGATCAGGTCTTCAAAGGAGATAAGGTCATGGTTCTCAGGAGAGACAGGGACCATATACTAGTTGCAGACAGCTGCACCAACACCAGTTGCTACAGCACCAGTGATTGGAGCGGGCCAGCAGTAGCAAGGCCTAGTTTGTTTTGGATGTTGAGGACCGCATTATCTGCAGGATTGCAAGGAGAGACCTAGTTGCTTCCATTATGGCAAACCAGGTCGTTTTGCTCGTGATTGTAGACAGAGGGGTATGCAGCAACCGATAGATGCTGGGAGAGGAACTGAAGGTTATAGAGGTGGAGTAGGGAGGGGAGTCCCAACAACAGGACAACATGTGGCCAGACCTCAGGCCACTGGAAGAGTGTTTAATGTGAGGGGAGCTGAATCCTCTCCATTTACATATCTCATAGAAGGTATGTGTGATTTTGATATAATCCGGAAAAGTGGAATACGCTCAAAGGAACTAAAACTCTGATTGGATACACTGAGTAGGAAGTTGAAGTAATATTAATCTTGGTGTTAATTGTGGAAGTTAGATATTGGGATAAAGTTTTCTAGTGGATTAGTATTAAGAAGAGAAAATGATTAATTTGTAATTATGCCCTTCAAGGATGATAGATTGAGATGAAAGGTTAAGGACAAGGAACATAGGGTGGTGGTGGAGATTCTTGAGGATAAATTGAATGATAATAAGAATGAATTCTGTTATGAAGTTACCGCTGTCATTTAAGGGTAAGACATCGATGGGAAATATAATGTAAGAATCTTTAGAGTAAGACTGATTACAAGATATGGTTTAGTTTCCAGTCATGAAATTCCGAGGACAAATTTTTTTCTAAGTGGGGTAGTAATGTAACGGTATGTTTTTAATTATGCTGTATTATCGATAAAAATATATTTATTTATATTTTTATATGGGACCAAGAAAATGAATTTGGATAAAACAAAATCATTTTCATACTCTACCTTATTGTAGATGGTTACGGTGAAATTTTGGGTTGAAAATTCAGACGAAAACCGGTCTGTGTTTTCACTGACAGTAAGATTTTACTGATCAGAAAACCTAATTTTGACTCGTGAACGAAACGGTTTAGGCTTAAATCATATTTCCAACGAGTTTCTTTATTTTGAAATTTTTCGATCGGAAATGAAATATTATGTTTTATTTGGACGTAAAACCTAAATCAGGAAAATGGCAGAGTCGGAAACGGAACTGCATAGACAAAACCGGACACCGGAGGAGATGAGTCATGGGGTGAGTCACCACCATGACTCACCAAGCATTTATGAGCATTTAATGCAAGCCATCATGACTTAAGAAATATCATGATATTTATGTTAGTGAAAAGACTAAAATACCCTTGGACTTTCTAGGTAATTCCAACCTTGCCCTCTAATGTTTTGTACCAAAACTACCCCTCCCACTCCCTCACTTGCACGCTGCCCACTCTTCTCCCTCACACTTAGTCAAATTTCATTTTCTTTCTAAGGCAATTCCTTCACAAAACACAAAGAACTCCATAGTTGTTCTTGATAAGTTCTTCATTTTTCTTCCAGTTCTTCACCAAATCTCTTCATTCCAAGGTGAGGGTTCCATTCCTCATCATCCTAGCTTCATTAATCTTCAACAAATTTTCATTTTCATCAACTATTTCTCAAATTTCAATTCCTAGATCTAGTTTTTCAAAAATTCACCAAAAATCATAGAAAAATGTTTCGAGTGTTCTACCACTTGATCTTAACTCTCTACTACCTCTAGTTGTTAGATCTAGAAGCTTGAGTTCAAAAGAAATTTCCTCCCTATTTTTCGCTTGAGGGCCGAACCTATGTATATGTGAGAAAATGAGATTTTGTTCAATTTTTAACTTAGATGAGGTTGGTTATAGGCTATCTAGGGTTTCTATATTCTAAATCCAAGAGTTTGAAAACAAAATAAATATCTACCTAATTCTTTTAGTCTTGGCCGAATTTCTATAGATGTAGGCAAAATGAATTTTGTTCAATTTTTACTTGGCTAATGATTTGTATAAACCATCTAAGGTTAACTGATAACTGTGGTGTAGTAACGAGGATCAGAAAGTTCGTGATGTAGATGATGATGAGATTCAAGTCTCAAGTATGCTTTCGTGAAGAATATCTCAACCCATATTCAAGGTGTTATTTTGTGTTTATTTTGCAGGACTCTCTAAATCTACTCAGAAGGAGTGTTCACATATTCAGGGGGAGTTCAGCAAACATCATGATACACCTTAATCACAAGTTATCAAAACCTTATGATAGAAAAGCAAAGCAGGATTCAAGTTTCATCAAACGAATAAAGAGTGTGGTATCCTTCAAAGTAAATCTTTGTTGGTGAGGTATCCTTCAAAGTAAGGGTGAGGCAGCCCTTTTTGGCAAGAGTGTGGTGTCTCTTGTGGTGTTTGTTGGTGAGGTATCCAACAAGGTGTAAGGGTGAGGCATCCCTTTTTGGCAAGAGTGTGGTATCTCTTGTTGTGATTGTTGGTGAGGTATCCAACAAGGTTCAAGAGTGAGGTATCTCTTGAGAGTGCGGCACTTGTGGGTGAGGTATCCTACAAGGGAGAGTGACTTTTGTAAGGAGTGTGATATCTCTCGTAAAAACTTTGTCATGGTGAATTTCTCCAAGAGGATTCTTGGGGACTGGGCATAGGCCACTCAGGTTGTGGGCCGAACCAGTAAAATACTTGTGTCAATTTCTCTATCCCTACTCTCTTTACTTTCTTGCAATCTTTATTATGTATGCATGATTCTTTATGTTCTATGCTTATGATACTATAGTGCATGATTGTTGTATGATACTATCTCTTAGATTATACAATTGAATATCTTTCTTTAAGTGCATTCTTGTATTGATATTGCAATTGTTTCTTGCTTGAGCTTCAAGGAAAGTTTACTATTTTAAAAAGGTCAATTCATCCCCCCCCCCCCCCCCTGACTAAGAACCATTTCCACATCTTACACTTGGTATCTAGAGCGGGTTCTTGAATAAGGTTAATCACCTTTCAAGTCTCGTGGAAATGGCTTCTCAATCAAATGGGACAAGTAATTATGTTTCTATTTCTAAACCCCCTATTTTCAATGGTGAAGGATATCCTTATTGAAATTCAAGGATCAAAATTTTCATTGAGGAAATAGATGTTGATATATGGGATACCGTTTTGAATGGTCCTTTTATGCCTAAACATATTGTTAACGAAGAGGAAAAAGATAAACCTAGATCTTTATGGACCGATGATGATAAGAAGAAGGTCCAATTAGATAAGAAGGCTAAGAACATCATTACTACGAGAGTTAGTAATGATGAGTTCTTTAGAATCTCTACTTGCAATTCCGGAAAGGAAATGTGGGATACACTTGAGATAGCCCATGAGGGCACAAGTGAAGTAAGGAGATCTAGGATGAACACTTTAACCCATGAGTATGAATTGTTTAGAATGATGCATGGTGAATCTATATGTGATATGCAAAAAAGTTTTACATATATTGCTAACCAACTTAGTACTCTTGGTAAAGTGTTTGATAATGAGGATCTTATTAACAAAGTTCTAAGATGTTTGAATAGGTCTTGGCAACCCAAGGTGACGGCTATTGCGGAATCAAGGAATCTTTCTACAATGTCACTTGCTACACTCTTTGGCAAGCTTCAAGATCATGAACTTGAGCTATCAAGATTAAATGAGAGTAAAGATCAAGACAAGTGGAAGAACGACATAGCTTTGGTTGCATCTTCAAGAAAGGAATACCTAAGTGATAGTGATGATTCAAGTGAGGAATTCCAAGAGGAGCACATCAACTAGTTAGTGAGGAAGTTTGGAAAGTTTCTCAAGAGAATAGGCAACTTCAAGAGAGGCAACTTCAACAAAAAGAAGTTCACAAAGAAGGAGATTACTCCCAACCCAACTTGCCATGAATGTGGAAAGCCCGGTCACATGAAATATGATTGCCCCAACTACATGAAGAAGAATGATAAAGATGAGAAGAAGGGCAAGAAAGACAAGAAGGGTAAGAAAGCATACATAGCATGGGATGAGAATGAGATGTATGATGCTTATGATGAGTTTCATGATGCTTTTGAAGAATTGCATAAAGAGTCTCTTGATTTAGCTAAACTATTCGTGAAACAAAAGAATTTGATGGCTTAACTTGAAAAAGAAAAGTTTGTTTTGAAAAAGCAAGTCGAGGATCAAAAGCTAGAGATTGAGACTATGCAAAAGATTTGTAAAAATTCTTCAAAAGGAAAAGAAAAAGAATGGTGCACCACTTGTGAAAATTACAAGAATTTGGAAAGTGAAAACCTTGATTTGAAAAAGTCACTTGCAAGGTTCACAAATGGAAGTAATAATCTTAATGTTTTACTTGGTAAACAAACTATAAGTTTTGTTAAGGACGGATTGGGATACAATCTATTTGATGCTAAAGCCTCCAACAAGACTCAATTTGTTTCATCAAGTAAACAAAAGAAGTCAACTATAAAATGCTATTTTTGTTGCAAGCATGGACACCATATTTCAAAATGTTATATTAAAAGAAAAGGTGTTGAGAATTGTAACTTGATGTGGGTCCCTAAAGGAAGTAAACCCAAGACTAACATACAAGGACCTAGGATTTGATCTCTTTTGTATAGGTATGCTTGAAGACACTATGCAAGGAGTGGTACTTGGATAGTGGATGCTCAAAACTTATGACCGGAGACATCTCCAAGTTTTCCCAACTATCTCCAAGGAAAAATGGTCATGTAACATATGGAGATAACAACAAGGTAAAATTCTTGGAGTGGGTAAGACTGGTAATAATTCTAATACCACAATTGATAATGTGCTATTGGTTGAAGGTCTGAAGCATTGTAAGACTCAATGATTTAGAGATTTTGATATGCGACAAATACAATTTAATGTGTGTTCAAGTGTTTTAGTGTCAAATTTCAAAGACAGGTATCAAGAAATGATCAACAAGTTCATTAAGCAAATTCAAGGAAAATATTCAAGGAAGAACTTGAAGGAATCAAGGAGCTGCATGTAGAAATCAACAGAGCAAAGTCAAAGATCAAAGGATCATCAAGACCAAGCTTAAAGGAGAATTTTAGATTTAAGTCTTAGATGATTTGTAAGAGAAAGAGATCTCTTAGTCACAAGATATCTCAACCAAAAAGATGCATGAAGAAAATCAATTTTCATAACCTGCATTAAAAGGAATAAGTTTTTTTAATGAAAATGATTTTTGGAAATAAGAAAATTATTTGTCAGGTACAACCATGTAATCATTGGATGTATGTCTGCTACTGTAACTGACAAATGAATTTAAGGTTCTTGATTCGGTAACACCTATGCACAATATGAAATCAGACCAGTTATAAATGGTTAACTAAATACAGCCCTGTACATATGCTATGTACGCGTGTATTCAAGTTTCAGGAAAATATTATGTTCATTAATACATGGATGTACTGATGGATTAACCAAGTTCAAGATTTTGAGAAACTATCATAACTATCAGTATGAAATTGGTTAATACATCCCTGTACTCAACCCCTGTTCAAGAATCAGAATCAACAAAACATATTCTGTTATCAGACCACCCAAATCTGTTTTAATTGATCCCAACGACTATAACTTGTTTCCTATATATAGAGGGATCAAATGAACACTTTTAACATATCAGAAATTTTACAAAATCAATTTGAGAGATCAATTGTGAAAATAATTCATCTTCTTGCTTGAGCTTCATTGTGAAAAAGAGTGTTTCAATTCTCATAAGAACTTCAACTTGTATATCTGACTATTGAGAGTTTAGGAATCAATCTTTTCGTTCTATTTGATTGTAAAGAGAGAGGGAGTCTCTCTGTGTGATTAGGGTGAGGTATCTCTAAGGAAGAACATTGAGGCTCTTCACAAGAGTGTGGTAACTCGAGGTGAATGAGTGCTCTGTGGTGTAAAGGTTTTTCAAGCTACCTGGCTAAAGCTTGTTGTGTTAGTGTGTGAAAACCCACAAATGGAGTGGGGACTGGATGTAGGTCACAGTGGTGGTGACCGAACAAGGATAAATCTGGTTGTGTGGTATCTCTAAACTCAAACTCTTTAATTTCTGTCTTGCTCATATAACTGTGATCTTGATGTTCTAAGTTTTCAATCGATATCAGTTCTTGATCTGTTTAATTTGAATTAAAACCAGAGTATTACTGCAATCAATCTTGAGTTATTAATTGTTCAAGATCGAGTTGATTAAAACTGTTCTTGATAACTGAAACTGAAACTGAAACTGAAACTGCTATATTGTAACTTCAGTTCTTGACTGACTAAGGCCTGTATCTAATACCTGTACGACCCTGAACTGATTTATCTTTCTGAACTGATTTACGTCATCACCTTCTATTCGAAATTTCATAAAAAACCCTTCACCGTTTTTGTAAAAGATCCCGAGGCAACTCTGATTTGAAAAGTAAAGTTTTTGAAAAAGAAGAATTTTCGAAAACTCAATTCATTCCCCCTCTTGAGTCTTTGAAGCCAAAACAACAATTGGCATCAGAGCTAAACTCTTAAGTTTGGCTTAAGAGCTATAAGAGTATGGCTTCCAATGACTGTTTGAATGAAGGGGCTTCCCTTGCACGCCCTCCTGCCTTTAATGGATCTGAGTATATCTATTGGAAGGAAAGAATGGTAATATTTCTTGAGGCAGCAGGTGTTGACATATGGGATGCAGAAGAAAATGGACCATTTGTCCCCTCTACTGTAAATGCTAATGGTGCTCCAAGAAATAAGCCTAAAACTGAATGGAATGAGGATGATAAGAGAAGAGTTCAATACAATGCACGTGCTAAGAATATTATTACATCTGCTTTAAACCGTGATGAGCTTTTCAGGGTTTCAAATTGCAAATCAGCAAAGGAGATGTGGGTTACATTGCAAGTAACACATGAAAGAATCACATATGTCAAAAGAGAAAGAATGAACACCCTCACACATGAGTATGAGCTGTTCAGAATGAAGCAAGGAGAACCTAAGACTAAAATGCAAAAGAGATTCACTCACATTGTCAACCAACCTGCTGGTCTTGGAAAAGCTATATCAAATGAGGATCAAATTAACAAAGTAATGAGATGCTTGAGCAGGGAATGGCAGCCTAAAGCCACTGCAATCTGAGAATCTAGAGACCTCTCATCAATGACCATTGCCACATTGTTTGGAAAACTGCAAGAGCATGAATTGGAGTTGAACAGACTGAATGAGAATGAAGAAACTGACAAAAAGAAAAATGGACTGGCTCTGAAATCACAAGTCAGAGAAGTAGAAGACAATGATGATAATGATTCAGCACACGAGGTAGAATCTGAAGAAGAGATGGGAATGCTAGTTAGAAAATTCAAGAAGTTCCTAAAGAAGAAAGGCAACTTCAAAAGAAAGCCCTCTACTTTTCAAAGGAGAAATTTCAGCAAAGGTAACAACTCTTCCAATAACATCACATGCTATGAATGTGGAAATATTGGCCATATGAAGCTTGACTGTCCAAAACTGCAAAATAAGGACAAAACAGAAAAGTTTGACTCAAAGGACAAGAAGTGGAGAAAGCCAAGAAATGCCTGCATTGCTTGGGATGGTAATGATGTAGATTCCACTGAAGAATCTGAATCCGAGGAGGCAAACTTGTGCTTGATGGCCAGCAATAACAGTGATTCAGAGGGTACAGTAAATTCTGATTCACAACCTACTTTTGATGAATTGCAAGATGCATTTGATGAGTTACATGCTGAATATCTTAAGATTGCTAAACAACTTGTCTCATCCAGAAAAATAATTGCTAAACAATGTGATGATTATGCATGCTTGAAAATGAAAGAAAGAGAACTAGAAGCTAGGGATAAGGTCTCGATTACATCTAGCTATAATTGTTCTAAGTATTGTACATTTACTAAAGAAGTTGAAAAACTGAAAAATGACTTAGCCAAGTTCACAAATGGTAGAGATAACTTGAATGCTTTATTAGGACAACAAAAGTGTGTTTATGATAAGGCTGGAATAGGCTATGAACCTAAGATACATGAGAAATCTTTCAAGAAATTTTTTACTGCATCTAAGACATCAAACACACCATTTGTTAAATGCAACTTTTGTACTAGAAAAGGTCACACAGCTTCGAACTCAAAAGGACCCAAACAGATTTGGGTACCTAAAACACAAACATGATTCTGTTTTGTAGGTGTGTTGGAAAGCCAAGAATGTGAAGCCAAGAATGTGAAATGGTATCTTGACAGTGGCTGTTCCAAGCACATGACTGGAGACAAAACCAAATTCATTTTCTTTACCCCTAAGTCAAGTGGTAGTGTTACCTATGGAGACAACAACAAAAGGGAGAATACTTGGCATTGGCAACATTAGAAGTGACTCAACAACAATAAATGAGGATGTACTATATGTTGAGGGACTGAAACACAACCTATTAAGTATCAGTCAACTATGTGACAAAGGCTTCAAGGTAAAATTCAATTCCAATAATTGCTTAATAGAAAATCAGCATGATGAAAATTTGAAATTAATTGGACATAGGACAGATAATATCTATATGCTTGATTTAGCTAATATCTCTTCAAATACTGCATGATGTCTTATTTCAAAAGAAGAAGAGAATTGGCTTTGGCATAGAAGAATTGCACACATTCACATGAACCACTTGAATAAACTGATTTGTAAAGATCTTGTAGTTGGTTTGCCTAAACTGAAATTTGTGAAAGATGGACTATGTGATTCATGTCAAAAAGGAAAGCAAGTTAAGGTCTCTTTTAAACCAAAGAACATTGTTTCAACAACTAGACCCTTGCAACTTTTACACATGAATTTATTTGGTCCATCTAGAACCAAAAGCTTTGGTGGTCACTTGTATGCATTGGTAATAGTAGATGATTACTCTAGATATACATGGACATATTTTCTACTTCATAAGAGTGATTCATTTGCTGCATTTAAGAAAATGGCAAAAATTGTGCAAAATGAAAAGGACATGAAAATTGTTTCTATAAGAAGTGATCATGGGGGAGAATTTCAAAATGAAGTGTTTGAAAACTTTTGTGATGAGCATGGCATTCAACTTAATTTTTCTGCTCCTAAAACTCCACAACAAAATGGTGTAGTGGAATGGAATAATAGAACATTAGAGGAGATAGCAAGAACTATGTTGAACGACTCTAGCTTGCCAAAACATTTTTGGGCAGATGCTACCAATACAACCTACTATGTGCTAAATAGAGTCTTGATAAGACCAATCTTAAAGAAAACCCCTTATGAGCTTTACAAAGGAAGAAAACCAAATATAGCACATTTTCCTGTTTTTGGTTGCAAATGCTTTGTTCTTAACAATGGAAAGAATAATCTTGGAAAATTTGATGCAAAGGCTGATGAAGGAATTTTTCTAGGTTACTCTCTATCTAGTAAAGCATTTAGAATATACAATAAGAGAACACAAACTATTAAGGAATCTGTGCATGTGAAATTTGATGAGTCTAACCCCAAAAGGTTGGGAAAGGATTCTGTTATTGATGATCTTGCAGATTCAATTGAGAAAACTCTCCTAGAAGAGAAACAGGACAATGACGAAGATGAAAGCTTAAAGAATAAATTGCTGCAGCATGAGCAAACAGAACAACAGCCTGACCTACCAAAGGAATGGAGGACTGTCAGAAATCATCCAATTGATAACATCACTGGTGAAATTTCAAAAGGGGTAACTACTAGACAATCTCTTAGAAATGCTTGTAATCATATGACATTTGTGTCTCAAGTAGAACCTAAGAACATAGATGATGCTATAATTGATGAACATTGGATGATGGCTATGCAAGATGAGTTAAACCAGTTTGAAAGAAACCATGTTTGGAAACTAGTGCCTAAACCCAAGAACTGTCAAGTAATAGGTACAAAATGGGTTTTTAGGTATAAAGTAGATGAAAATGGTATAATTGTAAGAAACAAGGCTAGATTGGTAGCCAAAGGGTATAACCAAGAAAAAGGCATAGATTATGATGAAACATATGCACCAATAGCAAGATTAGAAGCTATAAGAATGCTACTTGCTTATGCTTGCATAATGGGATTTAAATTGTATCAAATGGATGTTAAGAGTGATTTCTTAAATGGATTTATACAAGAGGAAGTGTATGTTGGTCAACCACCTGGTTTTGAGAATAAGGAATTTCCTAACCATGTTTATAAACTGTTTAAAGCATTATATGGCTTAAAGCAAGCTCCTAGAGCTTGGTATGAAAGGTTAAGTAATTTTCTCATTGAAAAAGGATTTGAAAGAGGTAAAGTTGACACAACTTTGTTCACTAAGAAAAAGGCACACAACATTTTACTTGTACAAATATATGTGGATGATATAATTTTTGGTGCCACTAATGAGCATTTGTGCAATGAGTTTGCAAGTCTTATGCAGAGTGGTTTGAAATGTCAATAATGGGTGAGCTGAACTTTTTCCTTGGACTGCAAATAAAGCAAACTAAAAATGGAATCTTTGTTAGCCAAACCAAGTACTGCAATGAGTTGATCAAGAAGTTTGGCATGGAAAATGCTAAGGAGATGGCTACTCCAATGAGTACCTCCTGTTTTCTGGACAAGGATGAGCAAGGTAAACCTGTTGATGTTTCTAAATTCAGAGGTATGATTGGCTCACTACTTTATCTTACTGCTAGTAGGCCAGATATCATGTTTAGTGTATGCATGTGTGCTAGGTATCAAGCAAATCCAAAAGAATCACACTTAACAGCAGTTAAAAGGATAATTAAGTATATGTTAGGAACAAAAGACATGGGATTATGGTATCCCAAGGGAGCTACATGTACTTGAATTAGCTATTCAGACTCTAATTTTGCTGGTTGTAAACTAGATAGAAAGAGTACTAGTCGAATTTGCCATTTACTAGGAAACTCATTAGTATCATGGTTCAGTAAGAAACAATCTAGTGTGGCTTTATCGACTGCATAGGCTAAATATGTAGCAGCTGGTAGCTGTTGTGCATAGGTTTTATGGATGAAACAACAATTAGTTGATTATGGTGTGCAACTAAACCAAGTTCCTATTAGATGTGCAATACAAGTGCAATTAACCTAACTAAGAATCCCATAATGCACTCTAGAACTAAACATATATAAATTAATCAAGCCCTTGAACAAGGAAAGCTTCTTCTTCATTAGAAGAGAATTGGGCATAATTGATCAATCCTATATCTAATCTCTAAAGAAACTATTTATATGACTGTATCTTTGTGTAAGTATGCTCTGATTCTTGTATGATTTGATTTGGAATATCTATGAATGATTAGAAGATAGTTTCTGAAGAAATAGATTCTAATTCCGCTCGTCCACATAAGTGACAGAAGCGCTCGTCCACACAAGTGATAGAAGCGCTCGTCCACTAAAGTGATAGAAGGGCTCGTCCACACAAGTGACATAAGCGCTCGTCCACACAAGTGACAGAAGCGCTCGTCCACTAAAGTGACAGAAGCGCTCAAGTGATAGAAGTGCTCGTCCACTAAAGTGACAGAAGCGCTCGTCCACACAAGTCTTTGGACTTGCTAAGTCCTTAATGAGAATCTTCGTCCAATGACGTGGCATATGGAGCTCGTCTACTAAGTTATGAGCCCTGAGGATTGAAGACTATGCCGATGATGAATCTTATTGCAAAACTTCAAATCTTCTGAAACCCACTCTTTCTTCACCTAATTCCGCAACTCTAGCAGAACTAACCTTAATCCTTCGTACCCAAACCAACCCTAATATGGCAAGAACCAAAAATACTGGATCTTCACCCTCAAAAGCTGCTGAGAAGAAGAGGAAGGAAGCTGAGCACACCCTTGCTGAACCATCACCTAAAGACCAAAACAAAAGAAAATTAAAAAGGAAGAACTAGTTCTAGGAATTCATAGGAATTAGAACCTAGTTTTTGAAAGGTAAAATGCCTTAGTTTGTAATTTTGGCTGATGGTTTCTGTTCTTTTTGATTTGTCCCTGCACCTATCCCTCTATCATGAACAATTTTATATGCTATGTTTGAATGTTTGAATGCTTGCCTTCTCTGTTTCTTTGAATGTTTCTTTTCTTTACCTTTTTGATAATGCCAAAGGGGAGGAAAAAGTATGATATAGAGAAAGGGGATAATAACAAATTATACATGCATATGTTAAGGGGGAGCTTATAAGCTTACATGATTAAGGGGGGGTAAATCAAATTCTGCTCTGATAATTTTTTTTTTGCTTTGATATACTTCTGCTCTGATACCATGATATAAATCTTTCAAAAACACATAGCATCTGCTACACTTATACTCTGATCTTATAATTTGTTAGAAGATTTGTCATAATAAAAAAGGGGGAGTTTGTAAGACTCAATGACTTAGAGATTTTGATATATGACAAATACAATTTAATGTGTGTGCAAGTGTTTTAATGTCAAATTTCAAAGACAGGTATCAAGTAGTGATCAACAAGTTCATTAAGCAAATTCAAGGAAAATATTCAAGGAAGAACTTGAAGGAATCAAGGAGCTGTATGTAGAAATCAACAGAGCAAAGTCAAAGATCAAAGGATCATCAAGACCAAGATTAAAGGAGAATTTTAGATTTAAGTCTTAGATGATTTGTAAGAGAAAGAAATCTCTTAGTCACAAGATAGCTCAACTAAAAAGATGCGTGAAGAAAATCAATTTTCATAACCTGCATTAAAAGGAATAAGTTTTTTTTTAATGAAAATGATTTTTGGAAATAAGAAAATTATTTGTCAGGTACAACCATGTAATCATTGGATGTATGTCTGCTACCGTAACTGACAAGTGAGTTTAAGGTTCTTGATTCAATAACACATATGCACAATACGAAATCAGATCAGTTATAAATGGTTAACAAAATACAGCCCTGTACATATGCTATGTACACGGGTATTCAAGTTTTAGGAAAATATGATGTTCATTAATACATAGATGTACTGATGGATTAACCAAGTTCAAGATTTTGAGAAACTATCAGAACTATCAGTATGAAATTGGTTAATACATCCTTGTACTTAACCCCTGTTCAAGAATCAAAATCAACAAAACAGATTCTGTTATCAGACCCAATCTGTTTTAATTGATCCCAACGACTATAACTTGTTTCCTATATATAGAGGGATCAAAGGAACACTTTTAACATATCAAAAATTTTACAAAATCAATTTGAGAGATCAATTGTGAAAATCATTCATCTTCTTGCTTGAGCTTCATTGTGAAAAAGAGTGTTTCAATTCTCATAAGAACTTCAACTTGTATATTTGACTATTGAGAGTTTAGGAATCAATCTTTTCGTTCTATTTGATTGTAAAGAGAGAGGGAGTCTCTCTGTGATTAGGGTGAGGTATCCCTAAGGAAGATCATTGAGGCTCTTCACAAGAGTGTGATAACTCGAGGTGAAGGAGTGCTCTGTGGTGTAAAGGTTTTTCAAACTACCTAGCTAAAGCTTGTTGTGTTAGTGTGTGAAAACCCACAGGTGGAGTAGGGACTGGATGTAGGTCACAGTGGTGGTTAGGGATGGCAATTTTATCCGTACCCGCGGATAAAATCCGCAACGGGCACGAGGCAGGTAGTTAAACGGGTACCCGCGGGTAAAATAAACGGGTAATTCCAATACCCGTCTATAAACGGGGCGGGGGCGGGTATCACACTATCCGTGCCCACGGATACCCGCACCCGTTACTTAATTACTATAATACCCTTTATTATATATATCTACTCTCAAAGTCCTTATATCATTTCATTGATAATTTTCATCTATTGTGTTATTTCATGGATATTTTAAGTGTGATGTATTAATTTGTAGGTGCTATTTTGTTCAAATATCAGAAGATATTAATGTGGTGGTTTGTTTAAGTTTTGTGTATTTCTTTTAATTAAAAAAAAGATTTGTTTGTTTTTCATAACTATCAATAGATATCCGTGGATACCCATGAAAACCCGTGAATCCGTTAAAAACCCATTAAGCGGGTATCCGTGCGGGTACGGGACGGGTACGGGTAGATTTTTTATCCAACGGGGCGGGTAGCGGGTAACCAGTATCCGTGCTCGCCCCGCCCCGTTGATATCCCTAGTGGTGGCGACCAAACAAGGATAAATCTGGTTGTGTGGTATCTCTAAACTCAAACTATTTAATTTATGTCTTGCGCATATAACTGTGATCTTGATGATTTAAGTTTTCAATTGATATCAGTTCTTGATCTGTTTAATTTGAATTAAAATCAGAGTATTACTGCAATCAATCTTGAGTTATTAATTGTTCAAAACTGAGTTGATTAAAACTGTTCTTGATAACTGAAACTGAAACTGATATATTGTAACTTCAGTTCATGACTGACTAAGGCCTGTTTCTAATACATGTACGACCCTGTACTGATTTATCTTTCTGAACTGATTTACCTCATCACCTTCTATTTGAGATTTCATAAAAAGCCCTTCACTGTTTTTGTAAAAGATCCTGAGGCAACTCTGATTTGTAAAGTAAAGTTTTTGAAAAGGAAGAATTTTCGAAAACTCAATTCACCCCCTCTTGAGTCTTTGAAGCCAAAACAACAAGCATAACTTGTTAAGCATTAGTCAACTATGTAAAGGCTTTAAAGTTGTTTTTGATGATAAATGTTGCCTAGTTGAAAGTATGCATGATAAACAAGTTAGGTTTATTGGTAAAAGAATCAATAACATATATATGCTTGATTTGAATGAAATTTCATCTTCCATACTATGCTTATTAGTAAAGATGATGATGCATGACTTTGGCATAGAAGAATTGCACACATACACTGTTGTATATTTAAGTTATTTCAAATCTAATAGATTAGTAACTCTATCTCAAATCAAATGTCTTTTCATTGAATGCCAAAATCTCAATTCATAATAACAATTTGTGTGTTAACCAAATAGGCATGCAATTTTGCATATGTCATTTGATCAAAAAATCACAACAACAAGCAAACATATATATGAACAAACATTCAAAGTAGACAGAGATAAATCGATATAAAAAATTAGTTATAACATCTAGAATTATTCATCTTATATACAAACAAACTTACGAAAATTCCCATGTTAACAATTGTAGAAAAATACTAACCTCTCATCGTAGCTATTGAATTTGTTGTACCCTTCTGAATGATTTGCTTGTTCCACCTCTCACGGATGTGGTGACCGTTCACCATTGTTCGAAAGAGGAGCCTTGGATGCAGCGTTGTTTGCCATTTAAATCCTTGAGATTGTTGTAGAATTGTAAGCAAGTAACGTGGTAAATCACGAACTTGAGTAAATGAACAGCAACACAAAAATCTGAGACGTATGGAATCACACTGTTCTTTAGGATTTATTCGCCTAGGATGAAAATCCCCAAGGATTTAACAGGTTCTTCCCGGTTGAAGCTGAGGTACCAGAACAACAAGAGAAGAAGAAAGTGTTTAACCCAGAAAAGAGAAAATAGCACCCAAATATTTTTATTGTAGCAAAGCAAGTAAGAACAAATTTTCGTCACCCTCCATATGTTCCCTTCTCGACAAGTTTTTATAATCTTTATCGAAACGGAAAAGCTAAACGAACACATTAATTTGACACTTGACATCGTATATAGCATAGCACTATTACAAAAATATTATTTTAATAATGAATAGAATTTTAACAATAAAACAAGACATTTACGAGCTAAGAAAATACTTAAAAATACTAGAAACATTAGAACAAAATGAATATATTATTTTCCACCAAGAATTGGTTAGAAAAAGAATAAGAAAATTAAAACAAGAATTAGAAAATTGTATAGGATAATGAGATTATCCGAAGAAATAGAATCAGGATTCAAAGAATTAGAAAAACTAATGAAAAAAATAAATAGAAATATCATTCAACTAATTGAAAATACAGTAAAAATTGCAAATTATACTTGCAATAGAAGACCAAAAGGACAAAATGAAATAAGAAATATTAAAGAAACGTTAAATACTATTAGTAAGGGAAAAGAAATAGATGAAAACGAAGATATTATTAGAATAAAAATTATTCTAGAACAACTAGAAAACCTTTTAAATTATGAAGAAAATAATAGATGTATAACGAAAATAGATTTGGAGGAAATTCTAAAAACAAAGGATTTAAATAAAATAATAATTAAAAAAGAATTAGATCAAGAATCATCAAGAATACCTACACCTGTATCTTCATGGAGAGGATAAAAGATGAATACATGGAAACATTAAGAAAATCAAATGATTTAGAAGAAATTCAACAATTACTAGAGCAACTTAAAATTGTTGAAGAAGAAAATGATATACACAAAATTGAAAAGATCGATAAACGAGATATAGAAAATGATGAAATAATCCTAAACTATAGTTCATCTTCAGAATCCGAAGAAAACCATATAAGAATGGAAAAAGGAGAATATAGTGGAAAAAGCCCTAAAAGAAAATGTGAAGAATATAAATATACACCCGAAGGAACTTGGGATAAATATGAAGAAGAGACTATGTATAATAAAGGATACGCAAGAAAAAACAATAATAAATGGAAAAAAATTCAAGAAGAATTTAAACCTCGATACAATAATACAGGAAATATTCTAGACTTTAATTGTATAAGAAATAAAGAAGAAGTATTATTAAAATGGACTAATGAAATAATATTAATAATCTTGACCGACGAAAAATTCAAACAGTTAAACTTTATAGAAACCAAGAATTTTGTAACATTTAAAACATCTGGAAATGTACAAAAATTTTTAGTAGGAATTAAAGATGAAGAATGGTGAGATTTGGAAGAATGGTAGATAATAGCTCAGATTATGTTAAATTAATAACGACATTAATACAACAAGAATTCTTAGGATATAATCTAATGGAACAAAGGGAAAAGACAAACAAAACTCTACTTGAAAATGCTAATCACATTTAAATAAAATGCAGATTTGTGACATGTGCCAGATTGAAAGTTTTATATGTGAATATCAAAAATACTATTATCAATTGGATGAAGAGACTAAAGAAATATATAAAAATATCTTTATAGATAAATTACCATATCCACTTAATTCAAAGATCAATAGATTATGGGAATTAAGACCAGAAGAAACTGCAAATACTTTAGGAGGATTTATTAAGCTCTTATACCAAGAACTAAGAGAACAATGTTTGAATAGAGAAACAATTAGACAATTGAATAGAGGAAGTATTGTCATTTGCTGTGACATCCCAGAAATAGAAAAACCAGAAAAATATGGTTGTGATAAAACAATAAGAAGAAAAAGAAAAAATTACAAGAAATCAAACTTACGAAAAACTTATCCTAGAAAAAAGAATTATTATAAAAATAATAAAAGGAAGTATTTTAGGAGAAGGAAATCAACACCAAAGAAATACTGCCCGAAGGGGAAAAAGAAGTGTGTTTGTTGGATATGTAATGTCGAAGTACATTATGCTAATGAATGCCCTCAAAGAAAGGAAAAGGATTTTAAGGAAAAATCAAAATTAATAAAACAAGTTTTCCAGATATATGAACTTGAACCACTAGAAGAGGAACTAAGTAATTCGGATATAAGTATATATGAATATTCAGAAGATGAATTATCTTCAGAAGAAAGAGAATACGAATAATATATATATATATATATATAAATAGAAAAAGGTAATAAAGAAACAGAAGCCTATATAGATACTGAAGCAAGTCTTTGCCTTGCAACAGAAGCCCTTATAGATAATTGGGAAAGACTAGAAAAGCCATTAAAAATACAAATTGCAGATGGATCAATACATCCTCTGTATTGGATAGCCAAAAGAATTACTTTGGCCATACAAGAAAAAATATTTATTGTTCCAACAATATATAAACAAGAAACTGGAATAGATATAATTATTGGAAATAATTTCTTAAGACTTTATGGACCATTTTGCCAACATCTAAAATATATTACTCTGAAAACACCATATATTTATCAGAAGCAAAAACGAGAGATTATAAAAATACAAATTATTCATTTTTCTGAATGCACTTATTCATCAAAGTTTCAACAGCTGAAACGTGGTGAGATTATTAGTTTAATTTGCACAAGAATTCGTCATGCACTTGTAAATTTAGAACCAAATAGAATAATTCTAGCTCATATAGAAGAACTTTTGGATAAGGTTTGTAGCGAAAACCCTTTAGATCCAAAAATAAACAAAAATACTGAATTAGTCGAACTAAAATTAAAAACCCTACAAAGGAAGTAAAATGTAAACCGATGATTTATACAAAAATTGATAGAGATGAGTTTGCAAAAGACATTGAAGAAATGTGTAAAAAAGGATTAATTAGACCATCAATAGTAAGCACTCAGCACCAGTTTTTTATGTAGAAAATCATAATGAAATAAAAAGAGGTAAAAGAAGGATGGTAATTAATTACAAGCAAATTAATGATGCTATGGAAGGAGATGCTTATTTCCTCCCAAGAAAGGATTTAATTATTGAAAGAATTAGAAATATGGATTGGTTTAGCACCTTTGATTGTAAATCAGGATTTTATCAGATCCGATTGACTGAAGAATCAAAAGCATTAACAGCATTTAGTTGTCCTCAAGGACAATACGAATGGAATGTACTACCAATGGGATTAAAACAATCACCAGGAATCTTCCAGCGAAGGATTGATTCAATTCTCAAAGAATTTAAAGACTTTTGTCTTATTTATATTGATGATATATTAATCTTTTCTAATAAAGGATTAAATGATCACTTTGAAAAGATAAAATTAGTTCTCAATAAATGTTATGAACATGGAATAGTTCTAAGTAAAAAGAAAGCTGTTTTAGCCCAAAACAGAATTAATTACTTAGGATTAGAAATTGAGAAAGGAAAAATAATAATGTAACGACATGTATTAGAAAAACTTCAGAATTTTCCAACAAAATTAAAGGATAAAAAGGATTTACAAAGATTTCTTGGACTATTAACATATATTTCAAATGAAGGTTTCATCAGGAATCTTGCAGCAGAGAGAAGAATACTCCAACAAAAGCTGAAGAAAGATGTCCCTTGGACATGGACTGATGAAGACGATAGACTCATTATAAAAATGAAAGACTTATGCCAGGACCTTCCTGAGCTTTATCATCCATCGGATGATGATATAATTATTATTGAGACTGATGCCTCAAATGACTGCTGGGGAGGTGTTATGAAAGCAAAACCCCCTGGATACAAAAATGAATTACTGTGTCGATACATGTCTGGAACTTTTTCAGACTGTGAACTTAATTATCCTACTCATGAAAAGGAAATACTAGCTTTAATCCGTACGATGGAAAAACATCGGATTTATATATTGGATAAGGACTTTATTGCCCGAACCGATTCTACTTATGTTGCAAGTTTTAAGAACTTAAATCATAAAGGAACTTACAAACAAGGACGATTGATTAGATGACAAATGAAGCTTGCCAAATACAATTACTCAATCTCTCATATTAAGGGAGATAAAAATGTTCTTGCAGATATTTTATCAAGAGAATGAAGCAGCAAACAACTGAAGACATAAAGAAGCAGATTCAATATCAAAGAATGCTCGAGAAGCAGAAAATAATGGAGCTAGACTTGATCAAAGCAAACATTGAAGTACTGGAGTTTCAATTACAAGCCAAAGGAGAATCTATCAAAGAAGATCCTATGAAAAATATAAAGCAACAGGTACAAGAAAGCACTAATGAAAAGTGGTACACTATCTTCAATGGACCACACCCAGGTGTTTATAATGAATGGTACAAAGCAGCCCCTCACTGCATTGGAATTTCCGGAGTTCATCACAAAGGATTTCGTACCAAGGAAGAAGCTGAAAAAGCTTTGATAGACTACCAGAAAGAACAAGACAAGGGCAAAGAAGTTTATCTTGGCCCAAGGACTTTCTAAAACCATAAAGACTCCACCAGCCCAAAAAACTTCATTAAGGATACTCGGAAGAATTCCTTCCTCCATTGATGACTACCAAATCCCTTCAAGAAAAGACCACGAACTACAAGTTCAGTTTTCCAAAGAAAAATTTTATGAAAACTTAAAAAGACTAACCAACTGGTCTGAAAAGGAAAAAATTAATTGTTTTTACATGGTTAACCGAAATATTTTCGGAGTTAAGGCCATAATTACTCCCGGAGCAACATCAATTCTTACATTTAATATGTTCCAGTTTGGACTTATTGAATGCCTCTACCTCAGTCAAGACTTGGAAGAAATCAAATTATTTCCATATAGTTTGAAGGAAGCCATCCAGAACTATCAAAGAAATGTTGCAAAAGATAGAACTATCTTCTTGAAGTTCTATTCAACCTACCCAGACTTCGCAACTAAACAACCCACAAAGAATTTAATCTTCATTGGAGTAAGTAATAATAGTTTCTCTATGAGAGACGAACCTACTGGAGAAACTTATGATGAAGAAAAGATTGTCACAATCCTAGCTAATCAACTGGCAAGTATCTTTACTCAGTGTCAAATTATTGGTAAAGACTCTTTTATTAAAGCCATGTACAAAGGTCCACACACTCTGCTACTCAGCAAGACTAGTGGAAAATTGATTAGAGAAACGGATTTAGCACTACTGACAAACTTTGAATTACCCTTCTATACGTTACAAAGACTTTCGATGAATTACCAACCAGCTGTCCTTGACTTATTGTGCTCAATGATTAAGGAGAATGGCAACCACGCATGCGAAAGATGCGTAAAGCAAAAAGACCGTCGACAAGATGATAAGGATTCAGACGAAGCCATTATTGAAGAATGACGTAAGCACTGACGTCACCAGGCATTATTAGGGAAATGACGTAAGCAATGACGTCATTGTGAATTATTAAGTTGTCTGATTGATTGTAATAATGTAGGAACTTTCTTGTAAATAACTTGGCCCTTCTGATTGTATAAATAAGCCCTCAGAGGCAAAGGAGAAGGCAGAATGAAAGGTGTTTCAATTCTCACCTCTTCTCTCTGAGAAGTTCTAAGCTATGCTTAGCGAATCCTTGAGTGTGGATTCACCTAGTTCTATGTACTTCACTACTGATTATAAATAAACACTACTTTCATATATTCCTCTACTTCTTCACTATTTTACTTTCATTACTTCCAACTACTCGTTGAAATTCCAACTTGACTTAGACGGAAGCTGCGGTGGACCAAAGAACCCAGAATCACTTCAAAACACTAGATCAGGTATGACTCATAAACCATTTAGTTTTATTCAGTTTACACTAAGAAATTAATCATGTCTGAAATAGAAAAAGAAATAACTGATAATACTGATGTAGAACATTTACAAATTACTGAAGAAGACGGAAACTATGAAGGAAGTATTTTAATAGATCCAAAACTTTTCCAAAAGATTCAGAAAGAAGACTTGAATTTATCTAAAGATGCAAACATGAAAAAACTAGGAGGTATAATGAAACGATTTAACCAGGAAGAATGAGAAGATAATTAATGAAACACCAATAGATATAGCTGAAACACAAGGAAACACCTGTATACAATTATTGAATAAGAAAAAATTAATTGAATTAAAAAGGACTTTAAAAAGGGAATCACATAGAAAGAAAATAGGTTATATTCATATAGAAGCAATACAAGTCTTAATTAAGGCAACCTTTCAAGAAGGAATAGAATCACCAATCGAATTAGTTCTAAAAGATGATAGAATAACAGATCCTAATGATAAAATATTAGGAGTAATCGAAGGAAACTTAGCCTACGTTAAGTTAAAATTCGAAATACACCCAAATATTGGAATACCATTAGACACTCAAAGATTAAATCAATCTTTAACCATGGAACATAGATTTCTAAGAAATAATTTAATGAGACCAGGAGACAAAATCTTCTCAATTACTTATTGTGTCAATTATGCACTAACAAATTCTCATCATAGTATTACCTTCAGAAATAATGATAGGATAGATATACCAAAACTTTTCGAAGAAATAGGAAAAATTTATTATCCAAAAAGAAATGAATTAACTGAACTAGGAATTTCTATAAGAAATCCAAAATCACTAAGTTTTAGGCAAATCCCTAAACCAATTACTTTTCCTGAAATAGAGAATAAGGAAGATGAAAATATAAACAAACTGTCAAACCAAGTAAGAGATTTAGCACAATATTTAAGAAATAGAATATGAATAAGAGAACTGAATTAAGAAATATTTATGAGAAATATCATAATAAAATAGAGCTAGATAGAAGGAATATAAGAGAATTTATAAACCCTTATATAGAAAATAAAAATCAAGCACAAATAGAAAAATATATTATAGAAAAAGAAAAAGAACTTATTAATATAAGGAATAAAAGAGAGAAATATAAAAAACAAATATTAGAAAAAATAGAGAAAATAGAAAAAATGACTTCAATTCAACAATCATCATCCAATTATTTTAAGATTAACTGCACCACTATTCGAAGATAATGATAACGAATAAACAATGGAAATATATTCTGAGTTTGATAATCAAACAGAAAATGAA
Source organism: Sophora flavescens (assembly GCA_030762895.1). Taxonomy (NCBI): domain Eukaryota; kingdom Viridiplantae; phylum Streptophyta; class Magnoliopsida; order Fabales; family Fabaceae; genus Sophora; species Sophora flavescens. The sequence goes on from CM061064.1 coordinate 129,764,738, forward strand.
ATAATGAGTGTATTAGTTATGAATTTACCTACTGATTGTAAGCAATTAATAATTGAAAAAATAAAAGCCCAATTTAGACAAGAAGATTATTATCTTACAACTATTTCGTTAGATATAGAATGGAACTATATGGAAGAAATAAGATTAACCTTTGAATATGATAGACTATCGTTATCTGACATATATGAAGATTGGGATTTATTAGACGATTAGATGGATCAGGAAATATTAAGTATTTTAATTATGAAAATACCCAAAGATCGTAAACAAATAATAATTAATAAATTAAAACACCAATACTGGCAGGAAAAATTTTATTTAAAACAAATAGTACAGAGAGTACAATTAGCTTTTTGTGAAGAAGAACGAGATCAATTAATTAAAGACATAATGGAAATAGATGAATCTATAATGGACTATGGGTATGAATTATTAGTAACCCAAATTATGCATGAAAAATACCCAGATTATGTCTAATTACTACCACTACCTGGGAAAAATAGAGTGGTACCAAACTGGTATCAGAGTTAAGTACTAGCTAATTATTAATGGGTTCTCGAAACATAGAAAAATTTGTTCACAATCTAAGTATGATAGATCTAACAAATCAAAATAGACTAAAAGAATTAATACAAGAATTAAAAGATGAAGCAACTGATACATGTAATAAACACATGAAATATCATTGTGAATATTGTGATTGCAAAGAATACGACAGAAGAATAGATTTGATAAAAATTATAATTGAAAAATTAAATTTATAGATAGATCAAGAGGAATTATAGATCCAACAATTTAAAACACATATATACTGTAGAAGTATCGATACGATATCATAAAAACCGTGTCAGTTTAGCAAACCTCATTATCCAAAAAAAGGCCGTAGACGAAAGTGCCGTTCAAGTATTGTAACGTACAAATAAATACAAGCCATAAAATGCCTTCAATTCATTAAAGACTTTATAATCAAATTTCAATTTGAAATCCTGGATCAATGCTCTCTGTAAGTTACAAGGATGTGGTATTTCAAAATTCCATGGAATTTAAAATACCACATAAAATCCTTTTATTTCTAAAATCCTTCATATTTAATATCCAAACAAAGTATTTTAGAGTGAAGTATTTTAATTACCCTCTTAAAATACTTCACCCTCTACAAATACCCTATCCAAACATAAAGTTATTTTTTCTTTTTCAAAAAATCCAAATTAAATTTTGAAATAACTTAAATATACAACAATAATTACGTTATTGTCACTATTAAACCAGCACAGAAAAATATTTTAAATAATATGATTAAGAGAAAAGTATTTTCATATTCCTATTCTATTTAATTTTAGAGTTAAAAATATTTTGGTTTGACATTTATCGGAGATTAAATTTTGGACCGAGTATTTTCTTAGATGATCAGTTCAACTATTAATCTTTACTCTAACTTGAATTTCGAAAACATATCTTTATCAACCTTTATTTTTAGAATCCAAAAAGTAAAAACATATTTATTTTAGGCCTAATATTTATCACTCATTTTGTACCTATCACTAAGTAACTAGTTTAAAAGCTAAATTTTCTCTCTTTTCTCTCTCACTCACCCGACGCCCTCACTCTCTCTTTTCTTCTCCTTCTCTGCAACTTTTTCTTCTTACTTCTTTCTTTTTCTTCTTCCTCCTTTCTCCATCTTTCTTCTCCTCTCCACAACCAGCCACCTCCGAGTGCCGCCCGACCAGCCACACGTCGCCACCACAGGGACGTCGTCCGGCCGCTGCTCGCCGAGGAGAAGACAGCCACGCGAACACGCGTTCCGGTCGTTCGCTCATCTGATCTCCGCCGCTGATCCGTCGCGTCTCCACCGTCACAGCCGCGCCGGACCTCCAAGACAGCACCATCATAACTTCCTCTTCACCTTGGGTAAGAGTTTTACCTCTAACCTCTTCTCTTTTGTAAATCCCCAAATTGATTTTGAAACCATCACCCTAACCCTTTGAATTCAGATTTTAATCTTGAAATTTAAGGTTGTTTTATGGAGTTGGGACTGTGAAATTGTGTTTCCCTAAACCAATTTCATTATTCTTTAATTAAAATGAGTTTTCCCTACATTGTAATAAGGAGCCCTAAAACCCCAATTTGATTTTATTTGAAATTGGGTATGTTTTTGTGAAATTAATTATGATTTAGTGTAATTAGGACTCTTAATGGATGATTTCCAAAGTTCTTTTTCATGATCTTTTAATCAAAACAAAGTTTCCTTAAAGGGTATTGGGAAGCGTGAGCTTCAAACATGATTTTCTTTAAAAATAACCTTGTTTAGTAATTAGATTAAGTGTTTAGATAAAGTTAGAATGTGTGTTTGATCATGTATAATTGATTTCTTGATTTCTGGTTGTTGCGCGGTGTTGGATTTACTCTCTCTGAGACGTTTGGACACGGCTATGCTTGATTGATGGAGTAGATATGAGCTAACGTGGACATTAGGACGAGGATCCTTTACTTGTCTTCAAAGATAAGGGGAGTTTACCTAGGGATATTCAATAACTATATGCATGTGTGTGTGTGATTTATCTGTATGATTAAACTATTGAGACTGGTTGAGGCATGACATACGTCATAGCTTATGTTTTGGAAAACTATTTTACTGAAAACATATGAACACAGAAAAGTGATTTTTTAGCTTTCTTTGGAAAGTGGAAAGGAAACAGAAAAGGACTAGATTTCTGTGCTGAGGTTTAAGATTAGATTCTGATTACGGTGAAGCCGGACTAGCCTTCCTCCTGTTAAGGACCTAGAGTTCCGAGATATCGGACTAGTGTCTGTTGATAAAAGATTTTGAACACAGAAAAGTGATTTTTGGCGTTCTTTGGAAAGTGGAAAGGAAACAGAAAAGGACTAGATTTCTGTGCTGAGGTTTCAGACTAGATTCACGATTACGGTGAAGCCGGACTAGCCTTCCTCCTGTTAAGGACCTAGAGTTCCGAGACGTCGGACTAGCGTCTGTTGATAAAAGATTTTGAAAAATCTTTAGTGAGAGTTTAAAACTCAATTGATATTGAAGGTTTAAGCAATATCTGAAAAGATGATATGGCGGAGGCGTCTTTGTGGTTATCGATTCTGATTTTCACATAGGGTGGGTGATTAATTTGATAGTTACGGACCAAAGGCATATTCTTGGGCTTTTGGGTCTTTAGGGACATTCGGGCTCGAACTCCACGTAATGCTTGGGGCTTTGCAACCTCTTGTCGTGGAAATCGGCTACCCTGCACGAATGTACTCAATAGGGGACTATCAAATATTATATAGGTGATGCGCGAAATCCTAGAACAATTGGGGAAAGGACCCATGGAGAGGCCACCCAACGCGAAACAATTGTGTTATAGGAAATATCGCGGCCTATCATACTCGAGGAAGGGAAGTTAAGATCTCCGGAGATTGTGTTATAGTTGAATATTGAAGTGTCATGGATCCTTTTTATAAAACTGATTGTTCGAGTATGATACCCTTTGATATAACACTGTTATGTTATGTATATGCATGATTTAAAATGTTTATATGATTATGTGATGTATGTATCATGTGTATGGTTGTTGTGTGATATATCCATTTGTCGGTATCTCACCCTTACAAACATATCAGGTTTCTTCTGGTTTGCTATTGTACCCTGGGTATTTTAGTACGGATGTGCGAGAGGAGTCTTCCTAAGTCACTCGAGAGACTTAGATCTAGTTGCTTGATGAAGTATTTGATTGTGGAACGATCACGTGAGTTCTTCTCAGGAATAACTTTTAGAATGACCAGCTTAGGGTTTGAGACTTGGATTTTTGATAAGTATGCATGAGCATGACTCAGAGAGTCTATATTTTAAAAACGGAATGTTTATGGCTCGGAGAGCGTCTCTTTTGAATGAAAACTTAAACTTTTCCTTTTGGTCATGTATAGCTAATTGATATAACTATCTTTAGCATATTAATGCCTGGTTGTATTTGGTGTAACTGGAATTCGGAATGAAAATATAATTATTTTAGCAGGTGTTCTTTTACCTGGGATGTCCGAATTACAGAGGAGACTCTGTCGAAATTTTCGTAAAATACTAGCTTTTATTCAAGTATATTCTTTAAATTAAATAGGCTTGCCATACTATGATAATAAGTCTGTGTACCAATCAAGGCTTGGGAGTCGTAACAAAATTTTTATACCCAATTTCAGACACTTGTATACTTATATAAATTATTTTCCGAAAGCACCAGCAAATTATCTGTTAATTTAAATTTCGCACGTGTTACGTAAGTAATGCCCAAGGGGGTGTTACACATACAAGCGGCCTCACTTGACACTCATATAGGTGATTTCATCAAGTGTGTGTTGCACTTCATACACCACTCATAAGGGATATGAAATTCATTAAAAGCTTTCAGCTTTTCCCTCCATAAATGCAGTCTATCACTTCTAACACCATAGGAAGGGACAAAATTATTTTTGCCAGCAGAACTAACAAGTGATTTGTTTTTACCCATATGAACCTTCTTCGTGGGATCTCCAATCACAAAGGTTGGGTTACCATCACTGTTAATATCACATTGGCTTAAATCCCATATTCCCCTCGATGTTTTACTCACTAGCTTCTTTTGCTTTGTGAGCAAGTCAGTCAAATTCATTTTTAACCCCATAATAATTAGGCATCATCATTCAATAGCTACTTTCCAAAATTGTAACATATACATATGTCTATAAAATATATTCATTTTGTCATTTGACAATCACAATATATAATTTAATTTAACTCACAATAAAATATCTGCTAAGAAGTTTTTCAACTACTCAGCCTCATTATCTGCCAATTCCAGAGTATAAACTCTAACCACTTTGTGTATTTTACAATAAATATTTGTTTGGTTGATCTCCAAGTAATTACACCACAAAATTCAATTTAGCATCACTGCATTTTCAATATACAATGGAAAATCCAGTTCATCCCCTATAAAAATGTAGGAGGCAGAAAATATCTTTGTTTGCACAAATACGCTTGGTAGCCCCAAAGTCTACCATCCTTTGTTGTTGTTGTTGTTGTTGTTTTGTTTTTTTTTACATTTGCCGCATGAATAGTCCGAGATTGATTCCATCAATTATATAATCTCCTTAGACCGTACTTGCCTTTGGCCTTAGGAGGATTAACATTTCTCTTCATACACATGCATCTCTCACATTTACAAAGAAGGCAATAGCTCTGCGTAGCATCTTTTGGTGTTAATAGCTCTGGTTATACTTGGTGGAATTCAGTTCCAAATTTTATAAATTGTGAATTCCACCGAGATAGGTTAGGATTACCTTTTTACAGATTTAGATAATTCCTCCATGGTTTTGGCTTAGCCCCCCATGTTTTCCTTGTATTCTTTATTCTATTTTATTAATATTTAGGGGTGTTGCCGATGATTGGTAGAGTATGGGGGTGTCAACATAGTTGGGATGTCTTTCTCTACAGTGATACCTCTACATTCCTAATCTTTCATAAAAATAAAAAAAACAATTATATCATCTCCTTAGACCAAGTTTGCCATTGGGCTAGGAGGAACATTACATCTCTTCTCATGTATGCAATGGAATGCGTAATTACATGGCTTCACACTTGCAAATTATAACCCCACATACCAAAATATTATGCAACCTTCTCAAAATAATCTCCAAAATTATTTATTCATTAGTCGCCTATTTAAATGCAACACCTTGTCTTTTCACAAGATTTGCCTTTGATGCCATTGTCTTTCTTATTTCAATCTTAACTTCATTCTTGTAAGAAGAAATCAAAACAAACAAAATAAATATCAGGATTTTTCACAAGGCACTTAAAAAATAGCAAGTAGCAGCACCGTCATGTTTTTTAATACGTACTACTACACCACTGAAAGTACCCAACAAGAAACAAAAATATCTACACATACATTTTAGGCATTAACCATACTTTTCCTCATATAAACATTGTTATTCGTTATTCTTTACCCATCATATATCTATTAGTAGGGCATGTACCACCCAGATTTTTACTTTTTTTTAATATCGAAGAATACATAATATGTTATATTATTTTAATAGGAGTGATTAATTATCTGGATGTTTATTTTTGTTTATTTTTATGTGGTTTGGTTTGAGTAATTTTAATTACTCATTTAAAATTAATTCTTAGTACGTTAATGCTATCTTATGTCAGTGTATGCACGATTTCTAAACAATAATATTATGTTATCGTTAATAATAGTATTTGTTTAGAAAAATATTTTAAATGATATGATTGAAAGAAAATTATTTTTCTATTTGACTCTATTTAATTTTAGATTTTAAAATAAATTGGTTTAAAATTAATCAAAGACTAAATTTTGGATCGTTGATTTTCTTAGTTGGTTAGCTCAACTATCAATCTTGACTCTAATTTAAATTTTAAAAATATATAATTGTCAACCATTATTTTTAAATTCAAAAGCCAAAAATGTATTTATTTTTAGGCTCAATATTTACCGGTAAGTTTATACCCACTAATAGAAAAAAAAAAATGATTTTCTCTCCTATTGCAGAACCTGATACGGATACGGATACCCCTCCCCCTTTACTTCTATTTCTTCTCCCTTCTTCATGTTCAGATTTCTTCTTCTTCCTCTCTCAAAATCCGGCACCACCTCCTACAGCCACCACCCAGTCGCGTGTCGTTGCCGTAGGTGTCGCTGTTTCGTCGCGTCTGAGGGAGAGAACGTGAATACGTGTGTGGATCTGTCTTGGTTCACGTTTGGGTCATGGTCATTGCCTTGGTAACACCGCTGGCCTTCACAGGAAGCTCCTCCACCACTGGTAATGGTGGTTCGGCCATGTCTTGTGGTGTTAAACCTCCCTCCTCCCATTCTATGAGGTTCACTGTTATTTTTGGTTATCGATGCTTCTGAGAAGTCACCGCCGCTGTCCAGCGCCGTTACTCCGCCGTGACGGACCACCTCCAGCCATCATACTACCCTTCTCTTCGATTGGGTGAGTTGGATTTCATCTCCTCTTGTTCATAATTCAAAATCCCCAATTTCTTCAAAACCCTAACCCTAAGATTTTTAATTTCAATTCTAAAGTGTGAAATTAACTATGTTTTAGACCATTTGGGACTGTGAATTTATGAATTCCAAGGCCAATTTCATATTTCTATGATCAAAACTAATTTTCCCCAAATTGCTCTTTGAACCCTAAAGCCCCAATCTTGTTTCTCTTGAAATTAGTTTATAATTATGAAATTGATTATGTCTTTATGTAATTGGGACTGTTAATTTATATTCTAACAAAACTATTTCGTGTTTCTATAATCAATTCAATTTTTCCCCAATTGTGTTAATGAATCTTATTTACTCAAAATAAATCTCTTTGGAAAATGATTCTATTTTGTTAAACTAAATATATGGTTACTTTTGATTGTATGTTTTGAGGATGAAAATTTGATTGGTGAATTGTTTGTTTGTTATCATGCTTAATGGACAATATGCCATTTAAAGTTGACCATCGTACCTTAATGGACGATGTGCCATTTGTTTTGTTGACCATTATAGCTTAATGGACGTTGTGCCATTTGTTCTGTGTTGTGCAGGGAGTTTTAGAAGATGTGTCATGTATTGTGTTGACCATTGTGCCGGGAGTTTGGACAGTGTGCCATTTATTATGTTGACCGTTGTTTCTTTCATTGACAACGTGTCATTCAAGAGCCTGATCAACTCATTTATTTGGTGAGTGAATCTCCGGGAGATTAGGTATAAAGATTAAATGTTAAACTGTGAAGTGTTATTAATTTTTTTATAAATGACGATGTTTAGAGTATGAAACCCAGTGACAAACTATTTGCCTTATTATGAAAGCTTATGTTGTTTTGAACATGTATATGTGTATATGATTTCTTGTGTGTCGTGCATGTGGTTATCTTGTAAAACTCATATATTGGTAACTCACCTTTACACTATATTTGTGTGGTCTTGTGTCGTACCTTAGTACGTGACATGATGAAAAGAGGATTCCAGCTTCACTAGGGGAGATTAGTTCTAGTTCTTGAAGATGTCAGACATCAGTTATAATGGTGAGAATTGTGGGAGTCTTCCCCACAAATAACTTTTAGAATGACCAGCTTAGGTTTTTGAGACGTTGTATATTTGTTGTATATTTCTGATAGTATGTATGAGTATGGCTCAGAGAGCCTTTATTTTGAATGGAATGTTTTTGGCTCGAAGAACTTTTCTTTTGGATTGAAATCTAAGATTTTGCTTTTGGTCATGTATAGTTTGTTGACGTGAATATTTTCAGAGTAACACCATCTTGATGTATTTTGCCTGACTGAAACTTCTGGGATGAAAATATAAATATTTCCACAAGTGTTTTTATTTTGGGATGTTGGAATTACAAAGGAGATTCTGTCGAAATTTTTGTAAAAATTCTAGCTTTTTATTCAAGTACATTTCAAAAATAAATAGGCTCGCCATGTTAGGATTGTAAGCCTGAGCACCGGTCACGGCTTAGGTTTTGAGTAGTGACAAATTTTATATACATGACCAGAACCTATACAATGATAAATGAAAATATGGTGTTATTATTTTAAAATAGGTTTAAGTTATACCGCAACTGCAGGAAAAAATTTATACCTGTTTTTGACGCTTATGTACTTGTGTAAAATATTTTTCGAAAGCAACCAGCAAATTAATATTTAATTTACTTCTGCACGTATTAAGAAGTAATGCCTAAAAGGGGTATTACAGGACATATTTATATGTAAGCCATGTCAATTTGTTTGATAGTCTATATTCCAATGATAGCTCCTCATTTCAATATCATAAAAAACCAAATGAAACATGTTGGCATTAATAGCCTTCTAAAGACTCGTGAATTCCTTTTAAGTCAAAGGACAAAGCATCAAAGAACATTAAGGAGCAATTAAAGTAATTAAAACGTTAACTGAAAAGGAGAATTAAATTTTAATAAAATCAAAAGTTAAAACCTTTCAAATTTAGAATCAAAATGAATTATTTAAAAAATAAATAACCAACAATGTTAGCATCACTGTATACTTTTAATACAATTGTAAAACAACTATAATGAGAACCGTAATCCATGGTGCTTCTCACTTTGTTATTTTCTTTTTAATCGAGTGTTAATTAACATAATAAGGGATTCTCACTAGTTTAGCTTCAAAGTGTCCAAACTTCAAAGAAGCTTCTCAACATCACATTCTTGTGATAGCTTTATACTACCACCTTCCTTATGATTTTAACACTCACAACCATCATCATTTCTTTTCATAGCAAATTTAACACCATATAAAGTAATTGAACCACATACCTTGGTGATTTAAGAGCTTGACAAAGAGTTAGCATCCAATTCGGACATTATTTCCTCATGATACATGCAACTTCGGTTTAACACCAACAAATATAAAGCTTCACATATTTTTTTAAATGGACTTGATGCCCCCATTAAAATAAATCATGAATTTCTTCATCCACATCAAACATATAGCGGCCATGTATGATTCTCCAAACATTGCAAGAAGATAATGTAATAATACCAATAACTAGGCTCTTTTCTCTAAAAGACTTCAAGAGTAGCAAAAGGCCACCACACATTATATAGTAACTCATCACAATAACTATATCAATATACTATCAATTATATTGATGTTATTATGACATCACAATTAAGAGGTAAGAAGCTAATTTATCAATCAAATTACCAGAAGTGCTTGAAAGAAGCACTAAAAAGTTTTCCATATTTTCCATCTTCACAAAATAGTATATACCAGATTTTTTCCTCTACCAAGTAGTTCATGATTAAGGTGCTAAAAATATATATAGCAGGTATCCAAAATTCCAACGCTTAAGAACCTCATATCAAATATTTTTAAATAGATAAATATCAAATAAAAAATAGCTTCTTCGTTATATATATATATATATATATATATATATATATATATATATATATATATATATATATATATATATATATATATATATATAAAATTTTCTCATTATCACATATATCTCAATTTTTCTCATCATCACATTCCTCAATTTCTACATATATATGTATACAATTATATGTATACTTCAGCCAAGTACTACATATAGGGCTTCATCATCAATGATTTCACAATTAGATGCCATATACACATATTCAAGCGATTAAAATCTCATTATGGGCATTTTTATATGATATTTGCCATATATCATATTTGATTTTGGTACTTATAATGATGTGGTATTTCATACCAAATACTTCCTTGTATCTAATTTTATCAATGGAATCTTTTCTGCGCCTATACTTTCATAATAATTTGTTAAGAATATATATAATTTACAATTAATTATATATGATAGAGTTTGCTCATGAGTTGTCCTTTTTAAGGAATTACTCAATGACGCCAATGTGAATAATGCTTGGTTGATTATCCTTAATGGATTGATTGTTTGAAAAACTTAACAAAATGCTTCTAATTCTCTTGAAAGATTTTAGAGACTAACTTTTTTGCAAAAGAAATTTTCTGAGATGCTTGATCAAATGTGATTATGGTTATGGTTATTACCTTACTTTTTAGGAAAACATTTTATGGCTAAATGTGTATGGACATCATGAGAACATGATCAATTTTTTTTTAAATCATCATGACAATTATTGTTCTTTATATGTGAACTCGATACTATTTGATTTGAGAATTGTTGTAGAACTATAAGCGAGCAACGCAGTAAATCACGAACTTGAGTAAATGAATGGCAACACAAAAATATGAGACGTGTGGATCACACTGTCCTCAGGGATTTATTCACCTAGGACGAAAATCCCTTCGGATTTAACAGGTTCTTCCCGGTTGAAGCTGAGGCGCCAGAACAGCAGGAGAAGAAAAAAGTGTTTAACCCAGAAAAGAGAAAATGGCACTCAAATATTTTTTTTTAGGAAAGCAAGTAGGAACAAGTTTTGGTCACCCTCCATATGTTCCCTTCTCGACAAGTTTTTATATTCTTTATAAAAAAAAAAGGCCGTTGACCAAAGTGTCGTTCAAGTATTATAACGTACAAAATACAAGCCATAAAATGACTTCAATTCATTAAAGACTTTAAAATCAAGACTAAACCCCCAATTTGGTCCCTGAGAAAAACACTCGGGTCTGAAATAGTCCCTAACCAAAAAAAACTATCCATTTAGTCCTTAAGAATGTATTTCTGGGACAGATTAGTCCTTCCGTCAGTTGGCCACCTTTGATCGCAGGTAAAATGCTGACGTGTCGGTTTCCATTCCAAAACGGCATGTCGTTTCTTTCTTCTTCTTCCTCCAACTTCTTCTTCCTCCCGTCGTGTATGATTTCACTTACCTGTTGCAATTGTGTGGCATGAATTTGGACCTTAAAAGATGTAGAGAGATTCATGGGCAGCTTATAACTAATGGGTATGAGTCAGATTTGTTTGCCAAGACTGCTATTGTGAATGTGTATGCAAAATGTAGGCAGATTAATGACGCGTATAAGATGTTCGAGAGAATGCCACAGAAGGATTTGGTTACTTGGAACACACTGGTTTCAGGGTACGCGCAGAATGGGTTCGCCAGGAGAGCTTTGCAGTTCTTTTTGGAGATGCAGGAAGCTTGCTAAAAATGGGTTCACGCAGAATGGGTTCGCAGTATGCTTTCAGATCGGGATTACAGATGTTGGATGAAAGGGTGGAACCTACAAATGTTACCATGATGGGAGCTTTACATGCTTGTGCGAAGGGAGATGTTAAGCCGAATGATATAACATTTTATGGTCGTGTATAACCTTAAACCGATTGTAAACATTACTCTGAATAATGATAGTGAGGTTGTGTACAAATTTCAGTTGATTAATATGAGCATAGCATTTGTTGCCTGCATATCTGAGCTATTTATTCATTGTTCTAGTTTTCGGATGGATTTTATATTCTGTCCCTTGACCTTATGTAAATTTTGTCCCTTGACTTTATGTAAATTTCTTTTAATGCCCATTTATGTGTTTCAGGCGAGGAGCAATTGTCACAACCTTCATTGTATGTTATGCTCTCACATCATTCATTTATGGTTATGTAAGTGGAGGAATGTACTCACGAAATGGGGTAAGAATTTCATTGAAGTTCTTTGAAGTTTGTTTGAGGTGGCTTGTCTCAGCCTTCTCTTTTTGGTTTTGAATGTTAATAAACATTTTTATCTGTTTGTTAGGTAAAAGCTGGATTAAATCCATGATCCTTTCAGACAGAAATGTATTGCAGAAATGTGCAGCATAGGTATTGCAGACAGAAATGTGGAAAAGTAGCCAGTGTTCAAATATCTCCACCTTCTTCCTCCACCTTTCCTATCTCCATTATCTGTTTGTTAGGTCTCGTGGAAGAAGAAGAAGAAGAAGCTGGAGGAAGAAGAAGAAAGAAACAACATGCCGTTTTGGAATGGAAACCGACACGTCAGCATTTTACCTGCGATCAAAGGTTGTCAACTGACGGAAGGACTAATCTGTCCCGGAAATACATTCTTAAGGACTAAATGGATAGTTTTTTTTGGTTAGGGACTATTTCAGACCCGAGTGTTTTTCTCAGGGACCAAATTGGGGGTTTAGTCTAAAATCAAATTTCAATTTGAAATCCTGGATCAATGCTCTCTGTCCGTTACATTTCCTTTCTCCATCAAAATTCATATAATAGTAGATCAGCTATTTTAGTAGCACATTGCTAATATGCTTGTACAGTAAAAAGCATTCAACACTATTAAATATTACACAATAATTTTTGAAACCTTCACATTTGTTTCATTGCAATATATGCTAATAAAAAATTTGTATGTTAAGACATTTATAGTCATTCAATATAATTAAAGAAAATAAAGAATAATAAGAAAATAATAAAGGTATTAATGACAATGAAAGAGAATTAAAAACCTTTAATTTTTCTTTTTAAAAAATCCAAATTAAAATTTTGAAATAACTTAAATATACAACATACACATGGATCACCTTAACAAACTTATCTCTAAGGATTTAGTGATTGGTTTACCTAAGATAAAATTTAACAAAGAAGGTTTATGTGATGCATGCCAAAAGGATAAACAAACTAGAGTTAGTTTCAAACCCAAGAATGTTGTTTCTACTTCTAAACCTATGCAATTGCTTCATATGGATTCATTTGGTCCTTCAAGGACAATGAGTTTTGGTGGAAACTATTATGCTTTAGTGATTGTTGATGATTTCTCAAGATTTACATGGATATTGTTTTTAGTTCATAAAAGTGATGCATTCAATGCTTTCAAGAAACTTGCTAAAGTAATTCAAAATGAAAAAGATTTGAAAATAGCATGCATTAGAAGTGATCATGGTGGGGAATTTGAAAACCATGAATTTGAATGTTTTTGTGATAAACATGGAATCGAACATAACTTTTTGGCTCCAAGGACCCCTCACAAAATGGAGTTGTTGAGAGGAAGAATAGGTCCTTAAAGGAGTTGGCAAGAACTACGTTAAATGAATCTAGTCTACCTAAGTATTTTTGGGCGGATGCGGTTAACACCGCTTGCTATGTGTCTAATAGAGGGCTTATTAGACCTATCTTGTTGAAAACTCCTTATGAGTTGTATAAAGGTAGAAAACCAAATATATCACATTTACATGTCTTTTGATGCAAATGCTATGTTTTGAATAATGGAAAAGACAATCTTGATAAGTTTGATGCCAAAGCGGATCAAGAATCTTTCTTGGTTATTCATTATCAATTAAAGCATATAGAATTTTCGATAAAAGAACCAAGACTATAGAAGAATCTATTCATGTATCATTTGATGAGACTAAACCCCAAGAAATTGGGAAAGTGCATAATGATGATATTGTAGATACAAGAATGGATTCTCAAGAAGAGAAAGCAAAGGACAATGAACAAGAATCAAGATTGGAGCCTCGAGATCAACAACAAAGAGATGAGGAACTTCCTAAGGAGTGGAGAATGACTAAATACCATCCAATTGATAAGGTGATAGGTGACATCACCAAAAGGGTAACTACTCGTTCATCTCTTAGGAATGTATGTCATTTTATGTCTTTTGTGTCTCAAGTTGAACCTAATACAATTGATGAGGCTATTATAGATGAACAATGGCCAATTGTTGTGTGAGATGGGTTAAATCAATTTACAAGAAATGATGTATGGGAACTTGTACCTAAACCTAGTAATAAACAAGTAATTGGAACTAAATGGTTTTTTAGGAACAAGTTAAATGAGAATGGTATAATTGTTAGAAACAAAGCAAGATTAGTAGCCAAAGGTTATAATCAAGAAGAAGGCATAGACTATGAGGAAACTTATGTACCCGTTGCTAGGTTAGAAGCTATTAGATTGCTTCTTGCTTTTGCATGTCTTATGTATTTTTAAGCTCTATCAAATGGATGTCAAAAGTGCTTTTCTTAATGGCTTAATTCAAGAAGAAGTTTATGTAGATCAACTACCCGGCTTTGAAAACTTTGAAAAACCAAAATTTGTTTTCAAACTTAAAAAGGCTCTCTATGGTTTGAAACAAGATCCAAGAACTTGGTTTGAGAGACTTAGCAAATTTCTTTTGCAAAAAGATTTTCAAAGAGGGAAGGTTGACACTACTCTTTTCATTAAAAAGAAAAAGCATGATATTTTGATTGTACAAGTATATGTTGATGACATTATTTTTGGAGCCACTAATGAATCTATATGCAAGGAATTCTCTAAGCAAATGCAAGGTGAATTCGAGATGTCTATGATGGGTGAACTCACTTTCTTCTTGGGGCTACAAATCAAACAAGTGCCTAGTGGAACTTTCATCAACCAAGCCAAGTATTGCAAAGAACTACTCAAAAGATTTGGCGTGGACAAGGCAAAAGATGATTCCACACCTATGGTCACATCCTCCTATCTTGACAAAGATGAACATGGTAATCCGGTAGATGTAACTAAGTATAGAGGTATAATTCGCTCTTTACTTTATCTTACCGCTACTAGACCGGATATTATGTGTAGTGTATGCATGTGTGCTCATTATCAATCATGTCCTAAAGAGTCTCACCTAATCTCCGTAAAGAGAATAATGAAATATTTGTTAGGTACAACTAATGTAGGACTTTGGTATCCTAAAGGATCAAGTTGTAGACTAGTTGGATATTCGGATTCGGATTTTACCGGATGTAAACTTGATAGGAAGAGTACTAGCGGCACATGTCATATTTTTTGTAATTGCTTAATTTCATGGTTTAGTAAGAAGTAAGTTAGTGTTGCTTTATCAACCGCCGAAGCAGAATACGTTGCGGCCAGTAGTTGTTGTGCCCAAATTCTTTGGATGAAACAACAATTGTTAGACTATGGAATAGAATTGGACCAAGTTCCAATTAGATGTGATAATACAAGCGCCATCAATCTATCCAAGAATCCTATCGAACACTCTAGGACTAAACATATGGAGATAAGGCACCATTTCTTAATAGATCATGTTAAAAAAGAATATAGTGTTTTAGACTTTGTAGAATCAAATAAACAATCAGCCGATATCTTTAACAAACCTTTTCCTAGAGAAAACTTCTTTTATATAAGAAAAGAACTAGGGATCATAGATGAAACATGTATTGATTGATCTTATATGCTATGAATGTTTGATTATGCTGGATGAGCAATATATATGCAGAGCAATATAGAGGTAATTTGATGATAATGATGAGAAATGAGTTTCTAGATTAAAAGGCCATCGATCCAATTTACATAAAATGCAATTGGTATTTTTCTCTGATATATCCTGGACCTAGTGTGATGTTACTTTTATGACCCATGTGATGTTATACATTTCAAACTGCTGTATTAGTATACCTCTGTTGGTATACAAACTTGACTCTGATACACTACACTGTTTTGTCATCACACCTATGTTATTATGGATGTTAGTATGCATGCTTTGTGCTTATTTGATATATTTTGTTTATGCATGTATGACATCTATTACATATATATTTGTGAATATTGTGTCTTTTCTCTCCACATATTATATGCTTTTTGTTAATGCCAAAGGGGGAGAAAAGGTGTGATTTTGTGTTTATTTTGAAGGACTCTCTAAATCTACTCAGAAGGAGTGTTCACATATTCAGGGGGAGTTCATCAAACATCATGGACACCTTATTCACAAGTTATCAAAACCTTATGATACAAAAGCAAAGCAGGATTCAAGTTTCATCAAACGAGCAAAGAGTTATCTTCATATCAAAAGAGTTGTCATCATAAAAAAGGGGGGAGATTGTAGATGATGATGAGATTCAAGTCTCAAGTATGCTTCTGTTAAGAATGTAACACCCCCCCCCCAAATTATCACTGCTTTCGAATATCTGTAAAGATATTTATATGTTTATATTTTTATCTGAAACCTAGAAAATAATTTTGACTATTGCAAAATCATATCTAGATCATACTAGATAGTAAGAAGTTCCAGTTAAATTTTGGGTTGAAAATTCAGATGAAACCCAGTTCGCGTTTTCACTGACAGTACAAATTTACTGATCAGAAAATCAAATTTTGACCCGTGAACGAAACATCAATGATTCTTATCCCTTTTTAAGAGATACGAGTCATTCCAAAATTTTCGCTCGAAAATAAATATTATATTTTATTCGTGCGAAATAATTAAACGAAACACGCAAGAAAACCCTAAGTCGAGTAAATGACGAAACTGGATATGGTGCAGAGATTACATGGCCTTAACAAATTTTTTCTTTCCTAATCTACCCCTCATTTCCCACGGCTCCCCCCACCCCTTTAAAACACTCACTTGAGCTCATTTGTTCATTCATCATAAGAACACAAACTCTTTCCTAAGACCTAAAGTTGATAACCTAGTTGAAGATTCATCAAGTTCATTCAATCTTCTTCTTAGATCTTAATCACTTGAGGTAACCTCATCATTGTTGATCTTCTTTCCTTCTTCTTGATCATCATCTTCATCTTTTCATGTTTCTTTTAGTTGAAAACCCATTTTGCTATGTTCATGAAAATGGAATCAAGCATGACTTTGATGCATGAGATTCTTGTACCATTATCATTTAGATCATCAATCTAAGGTTCTAACTTTATGTATTTAAGAGTGTTGATGGAATGGAAACCCTAACCCATGAAACCCCTATTTGGCCGAAACCCCCATGGAGTGTGAGGTTGATGTTTTTGTTCCATTTTTCAAATATAATGCTTGATTTAAACTCTATAATACCTATATAATCAAAATCCAAGATCTTGAATTCAACAAAAATCCCTAGCCTATTTTTCCTATAGAGGCCGAATTTCACTCCTAAGTGAGTTAGTAGGATTTCTTTAAAATTTAACTTGTTATATGTTGTTTTGTGAAGGATTTGTGGAATAATTTGTTGTTTGGTTTTGGGTGGAGGAAATTGAAGCCTAGACGATCAATTTCAGACCAAGATTTCACACTTTGAGTAAAGGGAGTTTGCCTGAGGAGTTTTTGCTAGTCATGTACGCTGTTTGTGTGATTGGATATATGTTTGATTTAAAACGTGTTTTGATGTTATTTGGAATTATTGAACATGTATATGTTGTTGGATTATGTATGAATTGGATTATGTATTGTATTGCTTGATTGTGAATCACTACAAAAAAAATGTATTTTAGCGACCGAATTTAGCGACCACACTTAATCGGTCACTAAATATAGAAATTCGGTTGCTAAATATGGAAATTCGGCCGCTAAATTGGTTGCTAAATGGTTTAGCGACCGATTTAGCGATCACCAAACGATTTAGCGACCAGGTATTTAGCGACCACCAAATTCGGTCGCTAAATGGTTTAGCGACCGAATATCGATATTTTAGCGACCGAATTTGGTGGTTGCTAAATAACTCTTTTTTTGTAGTGAATGGCTGAGGGCATGACATTGGTCATTGCTTGTTAGTAAAGATCAAGATATTAAAATATCTTAACTAAGAACAAACTGAAAAAGTCAGGTTTTGTTTTCTATGGAAAGTGAGAAGAAAACTCTAAGAAGAAAAGTGTTGAGATAGAATAAAGTTTAGGAAAAGAAAGAAGATGGAAAACTTCAAAATCCTATGAAAATGTTTTCAAAAGTATTTGATGGAGAAGTCTTTTGTAAACAAAGGTTCTTTTAAGTTTTACTAAAAGTTTCATTCAAAATGGAAGGATTTAGAGAAAATACTTTCTTTTACAAATTCGATTATAAGAGTTTTGTACTTAGTCAAACTTTAAGAAAAGATCTAGTAGTTTTTCTAAGTTTCATAAAAAGGATTTTTTTTAAAAGAAAAAGGTTTGGTGAAAATGTATTTACAAGAACGAAAAGTATTTATGATACAAAGTTGAGAAACTTTGAATTTTGTTTTTCGATTTAGTTTTCACTGAACGAAAATCCAAGTGGAAAAGATGAAAGGAAATGACCTAGATTACCGAAATGATGGGCTAGATCTAGATTGCCGAAATGACGGGCTAGATCTGAATTGCCGAAATAACGGGCTAGAGTTTCCGTTTGAGTTTTGAGGAAGGGAAAGGACCTATATTGCCGATGCTGAGATTCGGGCTGGATTCGGATTGCCGAGATATCGGGCTGGATTCGGATTACTGATAAGACTAGCTAGTGTTCCTACTGATTAGAACCTAGATTTCCGAGACATCGGACTAGTGTTCATTTGAGAAAGAGTTTTTAAATCATTATCCTTGTTTTAAAATCCTAAGTTGGTATTAAAGTTATTTAATACCTGAAGAAAAGTAGTCGGGAGATTTAATGCCTCGACGGGGAAAGAACGAAGTGAAAAAGAAAAACAACGAAAAACCATTGGTTTACATGCATAGTCTGGCAGACATGCCGTTGTGTATCGAGCTACAGTTTCACACAGGGTGAACTGACAAACTGAAAGTTACGGACCAAAGACTTATTCTTAGTTTTTGGTACATAGGGACATTTGGGCTCGAAATTCACGATATACTCGAGGCTGTAATCTCGGGTCGTGGAACTCGGTCACCCTGCACGTAATTTACTCAATCAGGAACTATTATATATTATTTAGGTGAGATGTGATACCCTAGGACAATTAGGGATCAGACCCAAGAGAAGCTGACCCAACACAAAATAATTGTGTTATATGCATTATCACGATCCTATCATGCTCGACGAAGGGAAGTTAGGATCTTCGAAGAATTATGAAATAGATAGTGAATATTCAAGTGACATGAAAGGTTTTACAAAATGCATTTGGTTGTCGGGAATGAATCCCTGTGGATATAGTCATGATGTTATGTTAAGTATTTGTTGTCATATGATGTTGTTTTGTGAGTTGTGTATATGACTGCTATGATAAAACTCATATATTGGTATCTCACCTTTGCATTATTTTCTGTTTGGTTCTCTTTTCTGGTATGCTTTTATACGTATATAGATGGACCCGATGAACCATTTGACTCACTCGGGGTTCATGGGACTGGCATTTGAGAATAGAGATGACGATGGCGCTTGGGTTATAAACTCGGGATCCCGAAGCATTGTATACACCGGGCCTTTACTCACTACTAAGGGAACAGAAGCAGGGACGACATCTTATAACCATAGAATAAAGTCAGTTGAAGTGCCATTACCTCCTATATGGCTTCTCTTGAGGACACTAGTGGAGACAGGAAATACTTATCATCAGCCTCCACCACTTCAGTTTGCACCGGGATCAGCATCTGCATCTCCAGTACCAGAGCTGTCTGCACCCATTGTCCTTATTGGAGGAGAGGACGATGATGTGATGATTGAAGAAGACCCTGAAGAAGAAGATCCGATTGAAGAGGATCCGATAGAGGATGCTGAGGAGGGGGTAGAGTACCATCCCCTGGATGATGAGGTTGTTGATCCCACCGCTGATGTTGATGTCGGGGGAGGTTCACCCGATCCTTCTCCAGATAGGGATGATCATGGAGGTCTTCCTAACGGGTTCCACTAGATTGACCAGCTTAGGTTGTTGTCATATAGGGATATTTTTAACATCTTCTAGTTGTATATCAGGATTTTTGGTACTGTATATTTTATGTATGTATTTTCCTTACAAGTGATAGAAACTCTGAGTAATGACCTATAACTATAAGGGTCCTTACTGTAGAAAAGAAAACAAATGATGTAAGGATGTTGGAAATGCGAAGATGTATGTATATGTATGTATATATATATATATATATATATATATATATATATATATATATATATATATATATATATATATATATATATATGCAGGTGATGTTCTTATGTATAAGGCGAAAGTTTTTTGTTTACACCAGTTTTTCGAACCAGAACAAGAAATAAATTATTTTCCGAAAGTAACCAGCAACAAGTTTTTCTGTTTTATTTATTTTCCGCAAAGAGTCTGAAAATGTAGCGTCGAGGGAGGCGTTACAAAGAATATATCCACCCATGTTCAAGAATAAAGATATGAGATGTGTTTTGATGATGATCATGTTGATTGAAAATGTTGTAATCATTTTGATGTTTTATGTTTGCTTTTCTAGGGTTTTGATGTAAGTCATAAGTAACTTAGTTTGATTTGATGGCTTAACAAAATTAAGAAGATAATAATGCTAAACCTTAAAATATAAATCAATTAGAGCTATTATCAAATGCCAAATGTTGAGAAATGTTTTTAAGGTATAAGTGATCACATACATAAGTGTATATTGGTCTACTTTAAGGAAAACTTGAAATTCTTTCAAGAGTATTCAAATACCAACTCATGCATGCCATTACACTTGCATTTTGGCAAATTTTTAAGGGAGTATTCAAATACCCCTATTAGTATTCGAATACTACCCATTCTGTTAAGTTTGTTGGGTTCTGTTACAGGGAGTATTTGAATACCTTATATGAGTATTCGAATACTCACCCTAAAATTCAGTAAATCTTCTGTTTTTCAGCTCCAATTGAAGTCTATATAAAGGGTATGTGTTTAAGAGTTTTGGCACCGAAATTATATACAAAAATATACTGTTATAATTCCAAAATAGAAAGCCATATATTCATCCTTTGTTACAAGTGATCTTAGAAGCTACAAGCTTTGATGCACAAGTGTTTGTGCTAGGATTTTCTCTTCTACTCAATTTGTTTTGAGTTTTGTATTGGGAGTGTGGATCCCAAGGTTCTCAAGAGTGAGGCATCTCTTGAGGGGTGCAAATCTTTGTTGGTGAGGTATCCTTCAAAGTGGCCATTGGAGAAAAATCTTTGTTGGTGAGGTATCCTTCAAAGTAAGGGTGTGGTATCCCTTGTGGTGATTGTTGGTGAGGTATCCAACAAGGTGTAAGGGTGAGGTATCCCTTTTTGGCAAGAGTGTGGTATCTCTTGTGGTGATTGTTGGTGAGGTATCCAACAAGGTTCTAGAGTGAGGTATCTCTTGAGAGTGTGGTACTTGTGGGTGAGGTATCCTACAAGGGAGAGTGACTTTTTTAAGGAGTGTGGTATCTCTTGTACAAACTTTGTCATAGTGAATTTCTCCAAATGGATTCTTGGGAACTAGACGTAGGCTACTTAGGTTGTGGGCCGAACCAGTAAAATACTTGTGTCACATTCTCTATCCCTACTCTCTTTACTTTCTTGCAATCTTTATTATCATATGCATGATTCTTTATGTTCTATGCTTATGATACTATAGTGCATGATTGTTGTATGATACTATCTCTTAGCTTATACAATTGAATATCTTTCTTTAAGTGCATTCTTGAATTGGTATTGCAATTGTTTCTTGCTTGAGCTTCAAGGAAAGTTTATTATCTTGCTAGTCCATTGGTAAAAGGGAACTTAAACATTGTTTTTCGAAAAGTTTTAAAAAGGCCAATTCACCCCCCCCCTCTCGACTAAGAACCGTTTCCACATCTTACACGTGAATCCGGTGATAAGTTCAGGTGGGGGACATAATCATCCTATCGTCGGAGTGGATAAGAAGTATATTTATAACAATGGTGTAGGGTGACCTAAACCCTACTAGTGGTTGAGTAATTGACAAGACCAAAATCACATTGAAAATTTTTCCGTAATACCAATGATGATTCAGGGATTGTAGGTTTATTGCCATTAGGATAATTTTATAATATTTGAGGATGTCTGACTTATTTATTATTAAATTGTTTGTGATACGCTGGTTGAGGTATTCTACTACATGTGATGTTTTATTTTATTGTTTTAATATTTTATGAGTTTTGTATTTTGCATGATCTGTCTGATTTGATAATATGCTTAGTTGGTTTTTAAGTAAAGATATGTGTTGTTCAGAGATATTTTGTCTAGGTGGGAGATTGAATGTGACTTAGAGGTGCCTAGCCTAAATTTATTATCTGATAGATGAGATGGGAAATATAATGCGAGTTGAGGCTATGATGGATGCTTGAGGCACTAGGTTGTTATTGATGCGAGTTAGTGAGATTTATATGTATACATTGTTGTTCACAGCCGTGTAAATGGAACACACATGGTCAGGATATCCTATTATGGATATCGGATATTGCGGGTGAGTGCCCTACGAATGTTGATACCGAGGTAGACTACCTGTAACACCCCGTTTTTCATTTAGGTGCTTTTGTTATGCCTTGTTTGTTAGGAAGGTTTAGGATGGCTAAGTGGGATTTTAGGCAGAAAATCCTTTCTTAGGCTTTTGTCTTGTGACTGTCTGAGTCACAAGCAAGGTCGTGCTTAGTAGAGAGCACGATCGTGCTAGTTGGGAAAGTGCATCTCGTTGATGCTAAGTTGAGAACGACCGTGCTCAAGTGCAAGCCGCGCCTCGTAGGCACTAAGTCAAGCACGCCCGTGCTCAAGGAGGAGCATGACCGTGCTCTGGCCTGTGCCTTTATAAGCAGAACAATGATTGAGGGTTTACGTCATAAATCCTATTTTGGCAACAGCAGCCACCTTAGTGCAGCAGCAATCCTCTTTTTCCCTATTATCTCTAAACCTATTGCTTTGTTGGGGTTTTGGAGACTTGTGGGAACATATAGTTCATCAGTGTTGATCGTTATAGGTAACGGTTCCTTCCCCTTTGAGTTTCCTTTTCTATTATTGGGAACTAATTGGTTGATGTTCTTGTTTGACCAAGGCTTGGAGAGTTAACTGAGTCACTTAAGGGAACGTGACTAGTTTGTCGTTTAGTGTCTTGTTATGGAACCTTCAAACCAGGTATGCGAGAAGAATAGTGTATACACTAGGCTAGGGGATACCGTAAGATGAGGGGTTCCCATAGCCACGTTATATGTTGTTGTAAACTGTTATTAATGTCATGTTATGTTATGACTAACTTTAAATTGTTGTTGATGCCATGATATGCCTGGTTGTATGAGTTAATTATTTATATGTTTAGTTGGAGTAATTGATATACCTATTAATTTGTCTTATGCCATGAGTTTTGGTTGAATTGGTATGAATACCTATGTTATGAATGTTGTTTTTATGATATGGATTATGTTGATCTTGTTGACTGAATATGATGTTGATTGATGATGTTAACGTTATGTTAAATATGTTAATAAGACCTTAATCGGATTTAATTAGGACTCTTAGTTAATGTAGGAATTAAGGGATTAATTCCCCCAATACTTCATAAGACATGAACTGTGTTAGTGAGGGGTGAAGTTTCATTCCGAATGGTTTAGTTAAGACCCTAGGATCTGAGTTGAGAGAATTAGGGAGCATAAACTTCAAGAACATAATTGAATCTGCCCAGAACAGTATGAACCGTGCTCCCAGTTTGAATTCTGGAAGGCGGCCGCACTTTGAGCACGACAGTGCAGGACAATGAGCACGACCGTGTTCCACTTAGGTGGCAGCACGACCGTGCTAGGGGTTAAGCACGCCCGTGCTCCCCCTATTGATCATAATGCGAATTAAATGAATTAAAGTAGTGTTTCACCCTAGTTATCCCCCAAATGATGAAATGATACACCAATCGAATGATAACAAGTTAGATAACTTAATCAAAGATTAATTAAGATAAATAAGAATAATAAGCTGGTTAAGCAGGTACCTGATGGGTAAATGCACGTTGTTACGCTTTGGTGATTTTTGGCCAAAGTGCCTTCGACGCTTTTTGGTCGAGGCATTGATAAGTTGGACCTTGGTGCTTTTTGGTCAAGGGGGCCTCAACCCCTATGGGTTAAGGTGTTGATGTTGACATTGATGTTGGTGATAAGTCTTGGGTGCTTATTGGCCCAAGAAGAGGAGGTGGTTGCCTTGTTTACTGTTGTGCTCATACACTCATATGCAGAAGTTGATTAGTGGGGGATGTTCAACATAGGGGAGGTCGTCCAAGTTATGATGATCTGGCCTAAGTCTCGAGTGGTTCACCCAAGGTTTTGGTGAATCCTGCGCCCTCGAGGTGGCGTATCCAGTTATGATACGTTGGCTATCCAAGCGGTTTACCCATGGTTTGGTGAACTGCTGGCCTTGGTGCTTTTATGGCCAATGTGGATATGTAACTCCAAAGTTAACTTCCTAATATAGTTGGATCCACATGCATAACGAAGTAGCAGAGTAGTGTTGCACCACATAGCATCTATTGACTGTTGACTTGTAATATATAAATGATGATGTACGATGTTTATTGCTCTGCCTGATATGACGTATGTTCATCTTATTCTCTATTCCCATTCCATTGTGTTTACATGATTTCTTACTCACTGTTTTCCTATTTCTATTGTTGCATGTATCTCTTACGCAGAGGACGGTGAGCAGCTAGTGGAGGAGTGACTCTGAGGAGCCGCGACTCTAGTTAGGATGTTTAGTTATTTAGTTGTTTAGTTGTTTCAGTTTCAGTTTGTTTCTCTGATGTATCCAGATTTTGGTTATACCAGCTCTGTATGTGGCATCGGGCTTGGGTTTTCTTTATCTGTTTTGCTTATGTTTATATTTTTAAAACTATGTTATTTGAGTGTTGTTTGTGTTGAGGTGTGAAACATTTTTATACCAGTTATTTTATTTTAATAAATGCATTTTTTATAATTCCTCTTTTAAGTAAATGTTTTATTTTAACGTCCGGGGTAGAAGGGTGTCACATTTAGTGGTATCAGAGTAGTTCGACGCCGTCCGGACGTGGTATGAGTCTATTGCAAGTCTTCTGTTTGTCTTGTTTGAATTGTCTATACTTGTTTTAGACATTGATGTTTTAAGTTAGCAAGCCATAACTTTTCCTGCTTTGAGTTCCCTGTGTTTAACAAGGTGTCTTTGCATTATATGGACTTATGGCAGGAAGTGGAGGCAGAAACGATCAGGTAATCGCTGACGCATTGGCACTCCTTGCCAATGCGATTGGCCAAGTTCAGAACAATCACCATGGAGGATCAGTAGAGTTTCAGGGTCTCGACAAGTTCCAACAGAACAATCTGCGATTTTTCAGAGGAGCTTATGACCCCGAAGGAGCTTTGTTGTGGATGAGGGAGATTGAGAAGATCTTCAGAGCTATGGACTGAAATGGTCAGCAGCGGGTTATCTTCATGACCTTCATGCTCACTGAGGAGGCTGAGCTCTGGTGGGAGAGCTGACGTCAAAGGATGGTGGCTGAAGGTACAACAGTCACCTGGGCTGTGTTCAGAGATAGGTTCAAGGAGAAGTATTCCCCTGCGGATGTGCATGACAAGAAAGAGATGGAGTTCTTGGCACTGAAGCAAGGAAGTATGTCAGTGGGCAAGTATGCAGAAAGGTTCGAGGAACAGGCTAGGTATTACCCACCTTATCAGGTCATGGTGGATGACCGGTCAAAGTGTGTAAAGTTCGAGGATGGCCTTCGTCCGGAGATCAAGCAGGCAATCAACTACTAGGAGATCAGAGTTTTCCCAACCTTGGTGAACAAGTGTAGGATCTTTGAGGATGCCTACAAGTCCATAGTCGCCAGCTATAGGA
This sequence comes from Sophora flavescens, assembly GCA_030762895.1. NCBI lineage: Eukaryota > Viridiplantae > Streptophyta > Magnoliopsida > Fabales > Fabaceae > Sophora > Sophora flavescens. Next base: position 129,790,634 of record CM061064.1, read on the forward strand.
ATTCAAACAGCCAGGGTAGCAAGAAGACTGAGCAGAAAGATAAGGATAAGGACAAGCAGCATTATGCTTCAACCGGGCGGGATTTCAAGCAGAGTGGCAGAAAGCCACAGTTTTCTCATGATAGGTCCAGGGGTGGTAATTCCAATGCCTCTAGGCCCATGAAGTGCGGCAAGTGTGGCGCACCAGATCACTTCACTATCCAGTGTAAGGAAACTGACGTTATCTGCTTCAAGTGTGGAAAGTCTAGCCACATCATCCGGGATTGTGGAGGAGCAAAGTCAGAAACTCCAAGTGCTAGCTAGAGTCAGCAGTCTCAAGCCAATCGACTGAAGACCACTGGGAGAGTCTTCACTCTTAGTGGGACCGAAGCCTCCGAGTCTGATGACTTGATCCAAGGTACGTGCTTAATTAATGGAACCCTTTTAACTGTATTGTATGACTTGGGTGCTATGCACTCGTTTATATCACTTGATAGGGTCAAGAGTCTTAACTTGCCTGTTACCTTTCTGAGTTATGATTTGATTGTTGCCACACCTACAAACAAGCCTGTTCTCACTTCACATCAAGAACTGTCATATTGCCATTGATGATATGACTTTTATTGTTGATCTTGTATGCTTACCTTTAAAACAGCTCGATGTTATTCTTGGCATGGACTGGTTATCTTCCAACCATGTCCTTTTAAATTGTTTTGTTAAAACCTTGATTTTTGGAACTCCTGAGGAGTCTAAGAATCCGACCTTTCTCTCTGTCAACCAAGTGAAAGCTTCGATGAAAGAGGAAGCCTAAGTGTTCATGATATTGCCTTCCCTGGAAGTTGAGAGCCCTCATGATTTTGGAAGTGTTCCTGTTGTGCAGGAGTTTCCTGAAGTGTTCCCGGGGGATGTTTACGAACTACCCCCAGAGAGAGATGTGGAGTTCACCATAGATTTAGTACCTGGCAACGGGCCTATTTCCATAGCGCCCTATAGGATGTCTCCTCTAGAGCTATCCAAGTTGAAGGAACAGTTAGAGGACCTTATCCAAAAGCAGTTTATTAGGCCTAGGGTATCCCCATGGGGAGCGCCAGTGTTACTAGTAAAGAAGAAGGATGGTAGTATGAGGTTGTGTGTCAAATATCGATAGCTCAACAAGGTGTCCATTAAGAATCGGTATCCCCTCCCTAGGATTGATGATCTTATGGATCAGTTGATCGGAGCGTCTGTCTTTTCGAAGACAGATTTGAGGTCAGGGGACCATCAGATTAGGGTTAAGTTTGAGAACATCCCGAAGACAGCGTTTAGGATGCATTATGGTCACTATGAGTACTTGGTTATGCTCTTTGGTGTGATCAATGCCCCTGCTGTGTTCATGGACTACATGAATAAGACCTTTGACCCTTACTTGGATAAGTTTGTGGGGTCTTTGTAGATGACATCTTAGTGTACTCCAAGACTAAGGAGGAGATTAGGAGTTTCTTGTGTTTAGCAGGGTACTATAGGAGGTTTATAGAGGGTTTCTCTAAGTTAGTCTTACCCTTAATCCGTCTCACCAAAAAGGGACAGTTGTGTGTGTGGGACAATAAGTGTGAAGAGAGTTTCCAAACCCTTAAGAGTAGGTTGACATCAGCTCCAGTTTTAGTTTTGCCAGATCCTAGTAAACCTTTTGTAGTGTACTATGATGCATCGTAGCAAGGTTTAGGTGGAGTGTTGATGCAAGATAGTAAGGTGGTAGCTTATGCTTCTAGGAAGTTGAAAACCCATGAGAAGAACTACCCTACCCATGACCTAGAGTTAGGAGCTGTGGTATTTGCCTTAAAGATCTGGAGGCATTACCTATATGGAGCGAAGTCTAAGGTCTTTAGTGATCATAAGAGTCTGAAGCATCTCTTTGATCAAAAGGAGTTGAATATGAGGCAACGTAGGTGGATGGAGTTTTTAAAGGATTATAAGCTTGATCTAACCTACCACCCAGGAAAGGCCAATGTAGCCGATGCCTTAAGTAGAAAAACCTTGCACGTCTCCGCTTTGATGGTTAGGGAGATGGATCTGATTGAGGAGTAAAGAGACCTGAGTTTAGCTTGGGAAGTTACCCCTAAGAGCATTAGGCTTGGAACCTTGAAGGTTACCAACATTTTGATGGATCAGGTTAGAGAGGGTCAGAAGTTAGATTGGTATCTCTTAGACCAGCGTGAGTTGCTTGCGCAGGGTAGAAACCTTGGTTTTAAGGAAGGAAGCGATGGAGTCTTGAGGTTCAAGGATACAGTCTGTATACCAAACGTCCCAGATCTTAGGTGCTTTTGTATGCCTTGTTTGTTAGGAACGTTTAGGATGGGCTAAGTTGGATTTTAGGCGGAAAATCCCTTTCTTAGGATTTTATCTTGTGACTGTCTGAGTCACTAGCACGGTCGTACTTAATAGAGAGCACGACTGTGCTCGTTGGAAAAGCGCGTCTCGTTGATGCTGAGTTGAGCATGACTGTGTTCAATAGTGGGCACGCTCGTGCTTAAGTGCAAGCCGTGCCTCGTAGGCGCTAAGTCAAGCACGCCCGTGCTCAAGGAGGAGCACGACCATGATCAGGACTGCTCCTTTATAAGTAGAACATTGATCGAGGGTTTACGTCATAAACCCTATTTTGGCAATAGCAGCCACCTTAGTGCGGCAACAACCCTCTTTTTCCCTATTTTCTCTAAACCCATTGCTTTGTTGGAGTTTTGGATACTTGTGGGAACGTCTAGTTCGTCAGTGTTGATCGCTATAGGTAATGGTTCCTTCCCCTTTGAGTTTCCTTTTCTATTATTTGAAATTGGGAACTAATTGGTTGATGTTCTTGTTTGACCAAGGCTTGGAGAGTTAACTGAGCTGCTTAAGGGAATGTGGCCAGTTCATCGTTTATCGTCTTGTTGTGGAACCTTCGAACTAGGTATGGGAGAAGAATAATGTATACACTAGGCTAGGGGGTAGTATAAGATGAGGGGTTCCCATAGCCCCGTTATATGTTGTTGTTAACTGTTATTAATGTCATGTTATGTGATGACTAAGTTTAAATTGTTGTTGATGCCATGGTTTGCCTGGTTGTATGAGTTAATTATTTATATCTTTAGTTGGATTAATTGGTATGCCTATTAATTTATCTTGTGCCATGAGTTTTGTTTGAATTGGTATTAATACCTATATTATGAATGGTTTTGTTATGATATGGATTATGTTGATCATGTTGACTGAATATGATGTTGATTGATGATGTTGCCGTTATGTTGAATATGTCAATAAGGCCCTAATTGGATTTAATTAGGACTCTTAGTTAACGTAGGAATTAAGGGATTAATTCCTCCAATGGTCCATAAGACATGAACTGTGTTAGTGAGGGGTGAGGTTTCATGTCGAATGATTTAGTTAAGACCCTAGGATCTGAGTTGAGAGAATTATCGAGCCTAAACTCCAAGAACATAATTGAATCTGCCCAGAACGGTATGACCCGCTCCAGGAGCACGGTCGTGCTCTCAGTTTAAATTCTAGAAGGCGGACGCGCTTTGAGCACGACCGTGCATGACAGTGAGCACGACCGTGTTCCACTTAAGTGGCAGCACGACCGTCCTGGGGATTAAGCACGCCCGTGCTCCCCTTACTGGTCAGAACGCGAATTAAAGGAATTAAAGGGGTGTTTCACCCCAGTTATCCCCAAATGGTGAAATGATACGCCAATCAAATGATAACAAGTTAGACAACTTATTCAAAGATTAATTAAGATAAATAGGAATAATAAGCTGGTTAAGCCGGTACCTGATGGGTTACCGCACGTTGTTACACTTTGGTGGTTTTTGGTCAAAGTGACTTCGACACTTTTTGGTCGAGGCATTGACGAGTTGGACCTTGGTGCTTTTTGGCTAAGGGGGCTTCGACCCCTATGGGTTAAGGTGTTGATGTTGACGTTGATGTTGGTGATAAGTCTTGGGTGCTTATTGGCCCAAGCAGAGGAGGTGGTTGCCTTGTTTGATGTTGTGCTCATACATTCATACGCAGAATTTGATTAGTGGGGGATGTTTAACATAGGGGATGTCGTCCAAGTTATGATGATCTGACCTAAGTCTCGGGTGGTTCACCCAAGGTTTGGTGAACCGTGCGCCCCCGAGGTGGCATATCCAGTTACGATACGTCGGCTGTCCAAGGAGTTCACCCATGGTTTGGTGAACTACTGCCGTTGGTGCTTTATGGCCAATATGGATATGTAACTCCGAAGTTGACTTCTTGAGATAGTTGGATCCACATGCATAATGTAGTAGCGGAGTAGTGTTGCACCGCATAGCATCTATTGACTGTTGACTTGTAATATGTAAATGATGATGTACGATGTTTGTTGCTATGCCTAATATGACGTATGTTCATCTTATTCTCTATTCCCGTTCCATTGTGTTTACTTGATTTCTTACTGTTTTCCTATTTCTGTTGTTGCATGTATCTCTTATGCAGAGGACGGTGAGCAGCCAGTGGAGGAGTGACTCTGAGGAGCTGCGACTCTAGCTAGGATGTTTAGTTGTTTAGTTGTTTAGTTGTTTCGGTTTCAGTTTGTTTCCGTGATGTATCCGGATTTTGGTTATACCAGCTCTGTATGTGGCACCGAGGTTGGGTTTTCTTTATCTGTTTTGTTTATGTTTATTTTTTAAAAAACTATGTTATTTCTGTGTTGTTTATATTGAGATGTGAAACCTTTTTATCCAAGTTATTTTATTTTAATAGATGCATGTTTTTATAATTCCTCTTTTAAGTAAATGTTTTATTTTAACGTGCGGGGTAGAAGGGTGTCACACTACCGTAATACTCTTTAGTCCTAGATGCGTGAGCTGAGTATTCTATTGAGGATAGAGATACTTTGTATTTTGGCACTACGGCATATGGAGTTTGGCACTACGGCATACGTATAATGACATAACTGCATATCGAGCTATTTCTAATGGGTGAATAGTTCGTACCGAGTTTCTAGCACTAAGTTTTTGGCACGGGACCATTATGAACTACTGACTAACGTGACAGGAATAGAGATGGCCAATTCATCATAAATGTTTAGTTGCATGAGATTGAGGGTAGATGAAGATATCGTGATTTAAGGATGGTTGTTAGTTATGTGTGTGGTGTGTGTTTTTAACTATTCTTATATTATATACTATGTAATATTTTCCATTTTTGATGATAGAACTGTTTCTTATCCCCTATTTTATGTATTTGGTATATATTTTATCATGTGATCGTATGAGAAGAATCGGTGGAGGAACTAGCTACTGTGGAGCTGGATGGGATTCTGTATGAACTGGATGCGGGAGGATGAGCTATGGATTCCAGCGATGTAGTTTAGTGTCTAGGTCCAGTGAGTCTTATAAGACGTTTTTGTTTTCCACTGATTATAACAGTTTGTGTAAGTATGTACTTGAAAGGGATCCTACTGATAGGATACCCTAAACAGTATTCTGTTTTATGTTGAATAAACATATGCGTGTATTGTAAAATAATCATGGTGTGGTGCGTTAACTTTCCGAAGTTGGTTATGTTATAAATAAGTTTTTAATATCTTCGTAATTTAGGGTCACGTTTAACATTAAGTATGCGATTAAGTTTAATAAATAATAAATGACACAGCGGCGCACAACGGGGTGTCTCAAATGCAAGTAAAATTTGAGATGAGCATGATGGGAGAATTAAAGTTTTTCCTTGGACTACAAATTAAGCAAACAAGTAATGGAATCTACATCTATAAAAAAAAATACACCAAGGAGATACTTAAGAAGTATAAGATGGAGAATGCTAAATCTATGAAAACTCCTATGCAACTCAATGCAAAATTAAGCAAAGATGGTGAAGGTAAAAAGGCAGACCAAATTGTCTACAGATGTATGATTGGCTCTCTTCTATACTTAACTTAAAGCAGACCTGATATTCAATTTAGTGTCTGTATGTGTGCAAGATTTCAATCTGATCCTAAAGAATCCCATCTTAAAGCTGTTAAAAGAATATTTGGATATTTGCTTGGTACCACTAATCTTGATTTGTTGTATTTAAGAACAAAAGAATATAGATTAGTAGGATATTGTGATGTTGATTTTGCTGGAGACATAATAGAAAGAAAAGGCGCCAGTGGAGGACGCCACTTCATTAGAGCCAGCCTAGTCTCCTGGTCAAGCTAAATACAAAAAAATTATTGCTTTATCTACTACCGAAGCAGAATACATCTCTGTTGCTAGTTGTTGCTCTCAACTCTTATGAGTAAGACACTGAGGATTATTCTATATATGAGCATAATATATCTGTGTGGTGTGATAATTCAAGTGCAACTTGCTTATCTAAAAATCCAATTCAGCATTCTAAGGCTACGCATATTGAGATCAAACATCACTTTATAAGGGATTATGTTCAAAAAGGTATCTTTGATATTTAGTTTGTTAAAACTGAAAATCAATGGGCTGATATTTTCACAAAACCCTTAGTTGAAGATAGGTTTATATACATTAGAGACAATCTGAACATGCATTGCATTGTTTAATGACTTGTCTGATATTACATGTTTAACTTGTCTTAGGTCTTTTATTTGACTTGTCTGTCATACCTGTCTGACCCTACTGAGTCGCTATGATTGAACTCAACAGTTTTTTTATAAAATGGTTATTAATTATTTAATACCATTTATTAATTTGAAGCTAATCATGTACATGGCAGTTTGTTTTCTCGAAACTATGTTTTCATAATGTCTTAGTGGGCGCTGTAGCCTCCCACGCAAATCGTGTCGTTTTAACAATAAAAATGTCTATCTTCTCTCTCCTGACTTTATGACTATAAAAGGCAAAAGAGTTAGAAAGGTCAATTCTTTACGCTTTCAAATTTTTTCTAAACCCTTCATCTTCTTCTCTCTCTCTGAAACCCCCAAATCCTTCAAACCCTAAAATCTTCATCTCCTAAAATGGCACCCTTAAGAAATCTCTCTCTAAAGGAAATAGTTGCAAAATACAACCTGAGAATATCTTATGTTGAGAAAATTTTGGCTGGGAAAGTTGTGAATCTTCAACAGATGAAGAAATGGGGAATGGATGTCACTGAGGACATTGAATACTCCAGGTGGACCCCATTCTTTGACATCAAGGAGCTGGTTCATCCGAAAATGGTCAGAGACTTTTGGACTAGTGTTTTCATTCTCTCAAACCCTGTTGATGGAACCAAAAGCTTTCGTGCTCGAGTGCTCGACAAAACCATCTTAATCTCCTCGAACTCTTTTGTTATTGTCACCAACTGCCCAAGGATATGAGCAAGTTACAGGTCTGAGTGGGAAGATGAGGATGGACCTTCTAATGTGAACATCACGTTGTATGGAATCCCAAACCCCACCAACATGAAACCTGTCAATATGATCCTCAAGTGCAGATTCATGCACAAGTTGATGTTTGCGACACCCTAAAATCCGACGTCACATGGTTACCCGTTGCGGAAAAGAAACTTTTTTTTAAAATGATGGTCGCCTTCGGAAAAATAACCTTTTATATAGGGTTACTGAAAAAGGGTACTCATATATATATATATATATATATATATATATATATATATATATATATATAATAGTTAAAAGTAGTTAAGAAAAGGTGATGAACATTCAGAACATGAAAATCATCATCACACATATAATGATAACTGTCCAACTTGGGATCTTAGGTTTGATTACAAGACAGGCCTTGTCGAACTGGCCAACATACACTGAAACAGCTACTGAAGAAATAGGTAAAAAGATAACATCAAACTGGGAATAGGGAATTGGGTACAAGACTCAAAATATGGCTCTAAAAGCCTAGGGACTATCGGGACAACTCCAAAAGCCAACAAACGATCTACCCATGCCTCCTGCATGCAGAGTGACCACAGACACTACCCTCAGACGAGATATTAGTTGCCGGATCAATAACGTCACCACCATCGTCGATAGGGACGTCGTCATCGTCGGGATCCTGCTGATGGTACTCTGACTCCTCCTCCTCCTCGTCCTCGACCTCTATGAACTCAAGAGGCTCTTCCTCGGGATCCTCTTCGAGATTCTCCTCCACTAGATCCTCCACAAGCGGTTCCACTGGATCAAAGTGCTCATGAAGGAGTCCGGTAACTTGTAGCGTATGGAGGTAGTACCATGGAGGTGGAAGTGTCACAGTCCTCGTCTCGACAGTATGAATCTTTCGTACGGGCACTCCGTTAGCATTCGTTTCGGTGGTCGTGACTGGTCCCCGATATGTCGCGGTTGCCGCTCCCTCGTGTATAGTCCAATTCCCCGCCGACCCAGTGTGATCAAATACCTCGCTCCTCGAGCTCGTCGGTGCCAAGGGAACGTCCGGATCCATCTAAGAGCACGCGCATTCCCGATACAAGAAGAAAAGAACAGAACATACAGTTGTGCAAGAGTGAGATACCGTCATAAGATATATGCCACAACAACCATATACATGATTCATACATCACAGAATCATATAAGCAGTTAAATCATGCATATACATAGCATAACAATGTTATATCAAAGGGTCTCAAACCCGCACCGTCAACCTTTGAAAATATGCATGGCACTTCAATATCAGGCTCTAACTTAATCTCATGAGATATCAACACCGTTTTCCACTGGAGAAGAATTAGAGTTGGTCAATCTCTAGCCCACTGGGCAGTTGCCTCCATACCCTCACGCATTTAAGGTCTCAGGACGAGCAACGTCACATGTGCCTCTGAACTCGGTTTACATGGACAGACTCCCAGATACCACCTTGTATCTGATATATAAGAAAGCACATCTGTTTGGGGAAATGCACATGAGAAAATGTTTTATTTAAAAGGTTTTCTTTGTGTTCATCCTTTTTCGCTGTCGCAGCTCAAAGCTAACGACTTAATCATCATTTCCCCATCACTTGAAAGCTTAAAATCATAGGACACACAGTTCGAATGCTCAATCACAACACCCGAGACCGATGCCGCGGTCAAGGGTTGTGGTCGCAGAAAACAACATTCACCTTTTACAATGTTCATCACAACGTGGTTAGGACACAGTCCACAACAACGTGATTAGGACACAGTCGACAACAACGTGGTTAGGACACACAGTCCACCACAACGAAATCAGAACGCACTGTCCTCAATTTCGAGAATTTGACCCTCAGTCCAGAAACTTCATGAATAGGACTCATGGCCCCGATTTAACACTGATCCAAGATCACGTGCGTATAACTGAATATTAGAGGCGACGTCTCGCGTACTAGATTCTCTTTCTTAAGTACTTATTTTTCGTTCAGTGAAAATCAAATTCAAAACCGAATCCTCAATAACCTATCCAGGCTATCGGAAAGTTTCTAAAACATTTAGGAGAAAACCTTTCCTTTGAAAATCTTTTGTAAAGCATCTTTGAAATACTTTTATCTTTGAAAATCCCCAATAGGATATTGCCAAATAATCTTGAAAGTTTTCACTTGAAGACACATAGTTCGAAAAGGATTTTTCTCTTGTATAACAATAGTTCATCAAAACCATTTCAACATTTAAAACAAGTACTTTAAGTTAACGAGCTTTTGGAAAAGAACACGAATTCCTTCGTCTTCAAAGCTTATTAAGGTTTTTAATCCTTATGACAGTTGAGCACAGACACAAGTCTGGCTTAGCAAACTTTCAATCAACAGCAGTATATATTATCAGTTCAATGATAATATCACAGTTGAAAGCAGTTCATCACAGATATGCATTATAACATTTAGATCAAGTACAGTTCAACATCAGATAATAGCATAACAGTTCAAGTACATTAGATAACCAAGTATGCTCAATCAACATATAAATATCCAGTTAAACACCTACACACATGCATACAATTATTGAATATCTTTAGGAAATCCCCTCTTACCTTCCGTGAAGGTAAGGAGATTAGAAGCTTGGAGAGGTAAACCACGAACGTCCTTGTTTCCTCCGTGATGAAAGTCTAAGGTTATGAACACAAAATCACAAGTTAAAATCAAACAAGAACACTAAACCACAAGGTATAGATTCGGCCAAGACTAGTTCTTAGGGTTAGAGATTTCCGAAAATTATACAACTCATGGATTTATGATCCTTAAGTGTTAGGAGTTCATAAACAATGATCTTTTAACAAAGTTGAATTAAAATCCCACTAAGTACTTGACTTAGGGTTTCGGCCAAGCATAGATAAATAGGCTAGGAATTTCTGAACTTTCCAATCTCCTTAGGTTAGCATCCATACATAGTAAGGAGCTTGAAACCATGATCATTTTGGAAAACGGAAAAATCAAATGTCTTAGACCATGAACTCTTAGGTTCGGCCTTAACAAGTTTGTGAGGTTAGAGATCTTTAAATCATCCAATCTTTTGGACATAGCATCCTTTAACATAAAGGAGCTTTAATCCATAATCATCTTGGAAAACAAAATAGAATAACACATCCTAAGTCAAATGTTACATTCGACCATCATAGGAAAATAAGGCAAGAAAATATTTTAAACTTTCCAATCACTTAGACATAGCATCCTTTAACATAAAGGAGCTTTTTAGTCCATGATCACTTTGGAAAACAAAACTCAACATCTTTGCCATAATCATTGAAGGTTTCAGCCTTTTTCAAGAAATAGGGGTTAGAAATCTTCAAACTTTCCAATCTCTTGGACTTAGCATCCTCCTATGTCAAGGAGTCTTAATCCATGATCATTTTGGAAAACAAAACTTAAACACCATTGCCTCAAAACTCATTGGTTTTGGTCTTTACATAAAAATAAAGTAAAAATCTTTAAACTTTCCAATCACTTAGACATGGCATCCTTTAACATAAAGGAGCCTTGATCCATGATCATCTTGGAAATGAAAACTTAAATACAAACTCATACTTGTAAAAGTTGAAACAAGATCCATCTAAACCATATACATGGTTTCGGCCTCCTTAGAAAGAAGAGGTTAGGAAATTTTGTTTTACACAACATTTTAGTATGTGATAGTATGAGTAAATACAAGAATACAGAAAGTGGTTTCAACTCAAAAAGAGTTTTCTACCATTTTTAAGAGATTTTAGAAGTTTGAAAGCTTAAAGGAAACTTAAAGCAAAACTATGAACATAAAGACAATAACTTGAAAAATAAAAAACATAGGATCATTACCCTCAACAATATGAAGAAATTTGATGAAGAACTTAAAGTAAAAAACTTGATAAAAATGTAAACTTTGTAAGAAAGAAGAAGAAGAAGAAAGGTAGTAAAGTGAAAATGTGAGAAAATGGAGGAAAGTGATGAATAGTGGAAATGAAGGGTATTTATAGAGAATGAGGGAGGGGGTCACGGTTTTGAGGGGAAAGAAGAAGAAAGAAGGTGCGTTGCTTGTAGAGAGGATAAGGAGTTAAGGTGATGTGATGTGATTGGAGAGAGAAAGATGAAAAAGTGAGATTTTGAAATAAAGTCAAGATTCACTTTTTCTTAGGTGTGTCATAGCCTTCACATCAAGTCACTCCATATCACTTCATCCTCTTGATGGTCTGCTCCATTGCGTATCAGATGACTTCCCCGATTGTATTTCCCGACGATTTCACCCGGGAAATAGCTAAGATTTTGCCCCGAACAAGATTTTTTGAAAAACTCCAAACCCACACAAAACATAATAAGAACACTAACCGTCTCGTTCATGAATTAAAATTTTGTCTCTAGCTCAGTAAACTTGTACTGGCAGTGAGAACCCAGACCGGTTTTCGTCTGAATTTTCAACCGAAAATTTTATTGTGACTTCATACGGTAAAACAACACAATAAAATGATTTTATTTTAAATAAAATCATCCTCTGGATTTTATCAAAAATAAGTACATTAAAGCATGTATTTACTGATAAAGAAGCATACGAAAAACAGGGTGTCATGTAACACCCGGGTGCCGACGAGGGAGGGGAGTGGTCGCCGGTGCAAGAAGGCACGGACAAGGAGCGGCTCCTGGCAGGCTTCTAGGCAGAGGGACACATGAATGAACCGATTACACACCCGAATGAGAGGGATCCTAAGACTATGTGGGTATGGGACTATACGGTTGAGGAAGGCTTATATGAATTGATTGGTACTACCTATACTAACAAGATGCATCTTCTTTTCGGGAGCCCATCACTTAAGAACTCCACAGTTAAGCGAGCTTGACTTGGAGCAATTCTGGGAGACCTCCTGGGAAGTTTTCCCGGGAAGCATGTGAGTGAGGACAAAGCACGCTAAAAAGACCCGTGTTGGTTTGTGGGGACAGTCGTCAATCCATAGAGCAGCCAGGGATGTTACAAATGGTATCAGAGCGGCACCTCTCCCAGTACGGTGTGGTTCGGGGACGAACCAAGCGGAAGCTGGTGGGCATGTAACACCCGGGTGCCGACGAGGGCGGGGAGTGGTCGCCGGTGCAAGAAGGCACGGACAAGGAGCGGCTCCTGGCAGGCTTCTAGGTGGAGGGACACATGAATGAACCGATTACACACCCGAATGAGAGGGATCCTAAGACTATGTAGGTATGGGACTATATAGTTGAGGAATGCTTATATGAATTGATTGGTACTACCTATACTAACAAGATGCATCTTCTTTTCGGGAGCCCATCACTTAAGAACTCCACAGTTAAGCGAGCTTGACTTGGAGCAATTATGGGATGGTTGACCTCCTGGGAAGTTTTCCCGGGAAGCGTGTGAGTGAGAACAAAGCATGCTAAAAAGACCCGTGTTGGTTTGTGGGGACAGTCATCAATCCATAGAGCAGCTAGGGAAGTTACAATGTTGGAGTGCGTTATATCCAAGAAAAGGCTCCAGAGACAGTGTCACCAAGATGGACAGGTTTGCCCTGTACCATTTGATCCACAAGATCAAGGTAAACAACAATGAACTCATTTTTATCTACCTGAAGTCCCTGATCAAGAGAACCAACATGTAAAATTTTCCTTATGGGATGTTGCCGACAAGACTCTTTCGGAGCAAACTTTTTGTTCCCGGTGATGGAGAGTTTGTCAACATGTCCTTTCCCATAGACAAGAAGAATCTGTCTATGGTGAATATAGAAGGACTTCCTTTGGAAGATGATAAGGAAAATAAGAAGGAAGAAAAGAAGAAGAAGCCTACTATGGAGCAGAAGCTGAAGGAACCAGTGGAATTAGCTGACGAATATGAGGTTCCTATCTCAGAAAAACTCTGGAAACTTGCTGGAAAAGTAGCAAGACGGGATCTAAAGCTTGAGTTAGAGAAGCCCTCAATCTCTGCTGAGACCGAAGACAGTGTTGAACCCTTGAGGTTCAGATAAGGAAGCCCTCTCCCAAGAGGAAGACAAAGGATGCTGAGGAATCAGAAACTGAGTCTTTTAGGACAGACAAAAGAAGAAGGCTTGTAAAGACCTTTAGTGAGGACAGACAAGTGGAGTCTGCACCCAGTAAAGAGGAAACATTTGTTTAGGGGGAGCAGTAGACAAGTCCCTTGAGGGAACTCAAGGAGAAGAAGACTCTTCTTCTGGGACCCATTCCTAGGAAGAGAAGGTCAGGCTACCCTTTTCCTACTATTGTAGCACCTGTTGCCGAAGTGGAAGTTGCAGCAGAAGTACCAGCAACAGAAGCTGAAGTTGTTGCTGCAACTTTTGAAGACCTGTCTGTTGGGACACAGACAGTTGTCTATCCAGAAATAGATCCTCTCAATCCTTCTCCACAAAGGAAGAAGATGAGAATGTCTGAAAATCAAGTGGTTGATCCCTCTCCTCCTCCTGCACCCACATCCCCTTCTCATCCAGGTATCCTATCCCTACCTGTCTCATCCCCTCCTTCCATTTCTACTAAACCTTTAGCACATGTGTCTCCACCTTCTTCACCTGTCTCTTCTCACCAAACCCAAACATCTTCTTATGATGTTATTTCTGTTATGTCTGATATGTTTCAGTACTCTGTTGTTCACAGGGAAGAAACCCCTAAAGAACAAACTGGCATATCATCAAGTCTGTTTTGTCTGACCGGCAATCTCTTCTGATTGCTTGTTTTTCTAATGTGTCTGTCATCCCTCCACATCCACCTCATGTTCTTAAACCTTTCAAAGAACTTTTCTTTTACCCTCCTATAGTAGTTTTCATTAGAACAATGGAAGGAAGTCACTACCCTGCCTTTGTTGTTATGTTGCCCTCCCCTTCTAGGCACTTCTTTATCCTTGTTACCGGTTCATCATCTTTCTTTTCCTATATAGACTCTCTGCTACCCCTACCCCCATATGTTCGTGCTGCTAAACCTCTTCCCTCTCCTAAGAAAATAAAAATCACTCGTCTTTCCCTTCTTGAAAGACTTGCCTCTGTCTATTCTTTTTCCAAAACTGACTTTGTCAGTATCAAACCCCTTTTCAAACTTGCTTTTCTACCCTTCTTTTATTACATAATCATTCAGAACTGTTTTTATCCCCATATCTATGCCCCATTCTCTGTTCCTAAGGCACCCCCTGTGCTAGCCTTGCCTTGGCACTCAGACCAGTCTGCTACATCTTCTGCCTTATCTCTTCAAGCTATTGAGTTTTTGGACATCACTCGCTTTAATCAGATGCAAGCTCTGCTAGAAGACACCAGAAGACAGCTGGAAGAGGAGAGTAATGCTAGACTTGCTTTGGAAGCAAGAGTAAAACTTGTAAAACTTGCCTTGTACAAGCTAATGATGAATAAAAATACATTTCTTTATCTTATCTTTACTTTTTTACTTTTCTGCTTTGTGTTTTCCTTTTCATTGATGACAAAAGGAGGATAAAATAAATTAAAGTATTAAGATGATATTAATAACTTGAACTTGTCTTGCTTGCACCAATGCATAATTCAAATGTCTTAACTGGTTTAAAACCTAAGTTAATGCATGATGCTGTGATATATTGCTCTGATAAAGTGCTATGTGTTTCATGCTCTAAGTCTTTTTGATATAAAACTGAACCTAAGTGCACCTGTCTGCACGGACCATGTTAAGAAAATTTCAACCTGTCTGAACTCCTTATGTCTTATCTGTTGATATTTTCTAAAGTTTATTAAATCATCTAATGTTTGTCATCATCAAAAAAGGGGAGATTGTTAAGTCTCAAAATGTATGATCTGTATTTTCCCTATGTTTTGATGAAAACTAAACACTTGTTAATGATTTAATTGAACTTCATATTAGTTATGACCTGTCTATCTTGTGTGCAGATCACTATATTGAGAATTCATTTTACACCTGTCTGCCCAAATAAAAGATCACATGTCTATAGAGTGAAAGTCAACCTGTTTGCTGACTGGAATGTTGACTAATATGCTTTAAGGATTCAACCTATATGAACCCTTCACTTATCTATGGTCCTTCCAATATGATTTATTCCTAGTACAACTAAGAGTTGCATGAAAAGGGAAATGTGTTAAGCAAAGTACAAAAGCAACATGCACATTTCTGATTCGGTTGTTGAACGAAGCATAAAACGCTAGACTTACGTGTTAAAGTACAACCAACGTTCCTCTTGCATTAGTGGCTGCCCAGAACGACTCTATTGCATTTAATGGAGCATAGCTTGAAGCCAAACTTTGAAGGAATGTCTCTAACGGATTCAAAATGATTGGAGCCTATAAATACAGAAGTTATTGAAGATGAAGACAGAGCATACACAGAATTAAAAGAGACATTACTCTGTGCAATTAATCCTTCATTCTTTCTATCCGTAGTCTTGAATCATTTGAAGTTATTACGCAGTCTTTCTATACTTCACATTTAATTCACTTTTTTTAGTGTTAGTGAAAGACTTGCAAATTGTATTTATTACAATCCTTTCTCAAAACAACTTGAGTGAGCCTGAAGAGGCTAGGTGAACAAATAATACTTGTCTTACAGCCGGAAGAGGCTATGTGTGCAAAGAATACTTGGAGTTTGTTGTAACAGCCTGATTTTAATTATGTTGTTCAACTGGTTAAAATATAATCAATTATATTTTAATCTGAGAGTTAGAAAGTGTTTTTGAATAAAATAAAATCTTATTCATAGTCTACCTTATGGTAGAAGGTTACGGTAAAATTTTGGGTTGAAAATTCAGACAAAACCCAATCTACGTTTTCACTAACAGTACAAGTTTACTGAGCAGAAAACCTAATTTTGAACCGTGAACGAAACGGTTAGTGTTTTTGTGAGGTTTTGTATGATATTGGAAATTTTAGAAAATTTGAGTTCGGAAATAAAATATAATATTTATTCCGGGTAAAATACGATCGGAAACTTGAACCGGATACGCAATGGAGCAGAAAAGGGAACCCAAAGGAAGTGAAGTGACTTGATGGGATGTGATGGACATGGGTTATGACACACTCCAAAATTGTAATCATCACACTTTTCAAATTTATCATATTATATTCTAAAAACCCATTTTTCTCTCTCTTCTTCAACCAAACAAGGCATAAGCCAAAACTTGGCCATGAAGACTTGCTCCTTCCTTCTCTTTCATGCCCATCTCACCTTCCCTCTATAAATACCCATTTCATTTTCTCTTCATCACTTTCCTATTTCTTCACTTTCTCATTTTTAAGTTTCTAACACTTAAAGTTTCCATTTTTACTTAGTTTCAAGCTTCAAGTTCTTCATACGTTTTCTTTCTAGTTTCAAGGGTAACACTCACATACTCTTCTATTACAAGTTTTTCACTAATTTTATGATTTTACTTTATGTTTTCTTAAAAAGTTCTTAAAGCTCTTTTAACTTCTAAAATCTCTAAAAAATGGGAGAAAAATCATTTTAAGTTGAAACCAATTTCTATGAACTTCTACTAATCTCTACTTTCATATTCTAAGAGCTTGTATCAAACAAACATCTCTAACCTATTTTTCCAAGGATGGCCGAAACTATGTATTAGTGGCCTAGGAAGTTTTGTTTCAACTTTTTGAAAGATGATCATGTATTTGAGCTTCTAGATACCTCTTGATCATAAATCTAAACTCTTGGAAAGTTTGAAAATTCCTAGCTTGTTGATCCCATGATGGTCGAACCTAGTAGGTTGTGGACCTAGGATGTTTTGTTTTCATTTCCCAATATGATCATGGACTTGAGCTCCTTAATACATTTGGATGTTATGTCTAAGAGATTGGAAAGTTTAAAGATTTCTAGCCTATTTATCCTATGATGGCCGAACCTATGATGGTTGTGAACCTAGCATATTTTGTTTTCATTTTCCAATATGATCATGGACTTAAGCTCCTTAATATATTTGGATGCGAAGTCTAAGAGATTGGAAATTTTAAAGATTTCTAGTCTATTTCTCCTATGATGGTTGTGAACCTAGTATGTTTTGTTTCCATTTTCCAATATGATCAAGGACTTGAGCTCTTTAATACATTTGGATGCTAAGTCTAAGAGATTGGAAAGTTGGAAATTTCTAGCATACTTATACTAAAGAGGCCGAAACCCTAACATAAAAGGGGTGAAAGGTTTTTGATTGATTTATGAAATCAAATGATTGATTCATATTCTTTAATACTCTAAGATCATTGATCTAAGAAATTGTGTTGTTTTGAAAACCCTAGCCTATTTTTTAATACAAGGCCGAAACCAACCCTAAATGGTTGGATGATTTTTATTCCATATTTTCAAGTTATAGAAATTTATCTAAGTTATCTAGAACCTAAGTGATAAGTATCCAAAGGTGGGGGGAAGAATCAACCAATCGTCGGAATAGAATATGTGTCAAGTTCTAATGGAAGGTTAAGGCACTAGGATGTTGTTAAAACGGGTTGGTGAGATTCAACTATAGGTGTTGTTGTCCAAAACCGTGTATTGATAATATAATACACAAGGACAAAATTGTATTGGTAATATAATACACGATGACATCTGTGTATTGGTAATATAATATACCGTGTATTGGTAATATAATACACGTAAAACCAAGAGTTCTCGCGAGACCACTTCCACCTAAGGGAATGGGGGGTGGAACACCTTAATGGGAATGTGGGTGGAATACCTTAACGGGAATGGAGGTGTGCACTAGGTGGAACATCCTAACGGGAATGAGGGTATGCCCCGATGCAAATGAGGGATGGTGACAGGAGAGGTAGTGTCCACGATAACGTAAAGACATGGTGACATGATTAGAGAGGTTACGTTAAAATAAAGTGTTAGATTGAATGAGAGTAAGGGTAGAGGATGATATTTATTAGCTTGAGGATGATTCGTTAGTTATGTGTGTTGATTGTCTGTGACAATTACTGTATAATTTACTATGACTCTTTTCCACTTTTTGATGATAGAACTGTTTCTTATCCCTTGTATGTTTCTGTATGTTTTATTTTATCTCCTTGTGGAATCGTACGTGAATACCCTGTGGATGAGCATAACCAGTAGGAGTTGGATGGAACTCCCTACTAACCGGAGGTTGGAGGACGAGCTATGACCTATGGTGATTAGGGTCTAGTCAGTTATGGCCAGTGCATCTCGTGAGGCGTATTTTTTTATATGTTTCCCCTTTGCTTAACTTTGGTATAAGGATATGTCTGCAACAGTGTTTTGTAATATGTTTAATATACTTAGCTTGTGATGTGTTTTCTATATGAAGCTTTATACGTTATAAGTTAAGTTTTTAATTTTTACGTATTATATTTTCACGTTAAGCGTGCTTAAGTAATTAAATAATGAGGCTTTAATCTAATGACACAAAGGGGCACAACGGGGTGTGGCATTTTGGTATCAGAGCTGTTTGGTTCTAAAACGGACTGTGGGTTATGTTCGATCAGAATCAAGGAGTGCAAGGTCTAGGATGTTGTTACTGCCCGTGTCTAGTTGAATCCACATCGGATTTTGACTATGCTTAGAAGTTGGGTAGTGTGTCCGAATCTGATGTGAGAGGTTAATATTAGTATGGCATATGGTATTTATATACTTGTCTATGTAGTATTATATGTCATACTAATGAGAGCGGGTGATTTCTTTTAACAAGATCATGGCTCGCGGAAGAGGATGTCCAACCAACAGTGGTGACGGAACTCCATAAAGGATTATTGGAGTCGTCAATGGTGATACTGACAATACTGAGAATGGAGGAGGATCATCTTCGACTCCAAATGTAATGGAAACCCTAGCTGCTGCTATGCTATTGCAAACCCAGCAAAATGCTGAGTGCTGCAGATGAACAAAGAGTGGCTAGAAATTAAGAATCAGAGAAGGGCGGTAGCAGCTGAAGATGCCGGATTGACTAATTTTAAAGCCACCTCAATTCTGAGAAGAGTATGACCCAGAGAAGGCGGAATAGTGGATACAAGAGATCGAAAAGATATTTGCGACTATGCGTTGCAGTGAGGAGAAGAAAGTGACTTATGCTGCCTTCATGCTAACTGAAGGAGCAGAGTTCTGGTGGAAGGGAAAGAAACGATTATTGGAGGCTGAAGGCACAACGGTTAACTGGCAGTTATTCACTGATTGCTTTTTCGAAAAATATTTTCCGCGTCTAGTCCGACACGAGAAGGAAAAGGAATTCACAAACCTCAAACAAGGTAACATGTCTGTTAGTTAGTATGCATCACGTTTTGAGGCTCTGATCAAGTTCTTGGAATTCTATCAACGGTTTCTGAGTGAAGACTGGCAGTGTAGAAGATTTGTGGAAGGACTTAGGGACGAGCTGCAGAGGGCTGTAGTGTCTCTCGACATTTAGTATTTCCTGGAACTAGTCGAGAGATGCAGCGCCATTGAAAGTACAGATCTGAGGATGGCCAATGAGCATAAACAATTAAGGAGTGGAGGCCCTATTCGATCGGATACTCAAAGGAGAGTAGATAGTGGTTCTCAGAGGAGACGAGGACCATATACTAGACCAGTGCAGACAGCTGCACCAGTATCAGTTCCTACAACACCAGTGGGTGGAGCAGGTCAACAACAGCAGAAGGGATTAGCTTGTTTCATATGCGGGGGACCGCATTATGTGAGAGATTGTCGAGAGATACGTGTTTGTTACATCTGTGGTGAACTAGATCACTTGGATCATAATTGTAGGCAGTGGGATTTGCAACAGCCTGTAGTTGCTGGCAGAGGAACTAGTGTGCCAAGAGGTGGAGCTGGAAGAGGAGTCCCAGCAGCAGGACTACAGGTGGCTAGACCTCAGGCCATTGGAAGAGTGTTCACCATGAGGGGAGCTGAGTCCCCTCAACCCGTGAATCTTATACAAGGTATGTATTGGATATCTGGTAGACCTTGTTTGTTTATCTACGTAGAATGTTAGACAAGAAGCTTACTAGAAGGATTAGTTCCAGGGGATGAGGTGTAGTGAGCAATTGGTTATCGAAAGAAGGGGTCACTAGTGGAAATAATGTAATATACGGGAACGTTTTACGTCAGTTGACCATATGTTTGACGTTAAAAATGTGGCGATGACAGTTTTGTAAATATTAAATCACTATTTGCGTCAGTTGTGTAATGAACTGACGTTAAAAGTGATTTGCAAGAATTATTAACACTTTTAACATCAGTTGTTTATACAATGATAGTAAAAGTGTGATTTTTACTTCAGTTAAATAAATAACTGACGTAAATAATCCTATATTCCTATCTGAAACTCATTCCTATCTTTCTTTCATTGTCATCTCCCTGTTGTCACTCTTAACGCAGATCACTCCAAATATAGTGCAGTTTATTTCTAATCTTTTTTTTAAACAAGTTTATTTTTAATCTTAATTAATTAGCTTGAATTAGTAAAAAAATTCTTGTGCAAATTAAAATAAATAAACACTTAACATAAAACAAGTTATACGTATAATCAAATCGTATCACATTGAAGCGATTCATAAGTTACAATTACATGATTAAAAGATAAAAAATTTCTGCATCATAGCCCTAAAATATAAAAAAGTTTCTGCTTCAACGTCATTTTCTTCTCAGTCCTGTCCTCAGAAACTCCAATGGATGCATCCCCTGCCTCATTTGAAGTCCTTGATGCTCCATCTGAATCCACAATCACTTGCTGCCAAAGCAGAGTGAAAGGGATGAAGAGGATGAAATAAAGTGAGGGAATCGCATTATGTGATTCACTCAACCTTACCATCCATGTTATGTGATTTACTCAACCTCAGAATTTTTTTGACCATTAAGACAGAAACCTTTAAGTCTAGGTATAGGGAAGAAATAACAAAAGTCTCAAATATGACAGAGCCATATTGTGAAGGAATAGAAAACGCACGAAATATAGAGGAAAAGAAGAGGGTGTATTACAGACTAATACAGAAGAATGATAATTTATATAGAGAAGAGAGACTACCTGATTTTCTTCAAAACTGATCTATAAACTTAATGTTCATTAAGAGCATTAAGTTACAAGGTGCATGGGTAAGTAGCACAGTAGTCAAATGAATGAATGTTTTTGTAGAAACTTATACACTTTTAACGTCAGTTGTCTTCAACAACTAACGTTAAAAGTGTTTTTAAAATAAAAAATATTTATTTTTAACGTCAGTTGTTTAATACAACTGACGTTAAACAATGACTTCTAACATCAGTTGTTTAAGACAACTGACGTTAAAAATGACTTCTAAGGTCAGTTGTATTAAACAACTGACGTAAACTGTTGTTTTATTTTTGATTATAATGATTACACCCGAGCACCTTCATCACTTCACTCTGTACGTCTCTGTTCTTGTCTTTTCATCACGCTCACTCTCACTCTCACTCTCACTCTCACTCTGCCCTAATCGCGAGCTCCTCTCCACCGCAACCACCGTGAGGGCTTCTTCGCCACCATCGTGAGGTACACTCTTAACCCTAACTCTGTCTTTCCTGCTCATTCTTTTCAATAACTTTACATCTCTCTTTCCCCTTCCCGCGCACTAACTCTACTTGTCCCTCTGCTCTCAGTAACCACATCGAACGTTGGCCACCACTCGAGCTCCCTTCCCCACCACCACGCGAGCACATATTTCTGGTGAGTCTTTAGGGCACATTTTTTTATTTTTGGTTTTGAGTGTATGTTGAAATTGTAGTCTCTGAAGTTGAAACTTGAAACTGTGAGTTTGAGTTGTTTGGAATGTCTCTATTTTTGGTCGTGGGTTTTGTGTTTTCTCTTGTTTTTCTTCTGCTATCATGACCTATTTCAAAATGGGAAGAAATTTAGGGTTTCTTGTAGCATGTGACATCAACAATATATTGCTCATTGGAATTCTGTTTTGTTAATTTATCTTCATCTGCTTATTTCTTTTGTCTTAAGAAACCTGAAAATGGTGTAAATTTGAAATAATTTTTAAACGCCTTGCTTGTATATATCATGCTCTCTTGATCGATTCATATGGTTGAGTGGTTATAGTACTAGATATAGCAATAGTCCTAATATGTGTTGTTGCCTGCTTGATGAGAAGAATGATATGAGATTATCTTGGAAATTTTGTTTTAGGCAGTTAGTCAAATAAGATATACATGGTTGACGGGATTTCAAAAACTAGTTTTCAATTAGGATTTCAAAAACTAGTTTTCAATCTCCCGTATTGTCCTTATATTGGATATATGTTTTGTATATCTACAGAACCTATCTAGTTATGGATCGTAGTTGGATGGTTTGTAAGCGCACTAGTGCTTAGTATTTGAAGGGGGTGGGAGAATTTATAGAATTTACTCAAAGGAATGTTCCTAATAGTAATGGAATGTTCTGTTGCCCTTGTGTCAAGTGTTTGAATACGAGGAAATGTACGGTGAAGGATATACGTACTCATTTGATTTGTGAAGGGATTTGCTTGAGTTATACAAGATGGATATGGCATGGTGGTGTGTTTTTGAGTAGTACGGCAAGTGTCTCCCAAAGTGAGGACATTGACGTAGATATGGAGGATGATCGAGTAGAGGACATGATTTGTGATATTGGACAAGAATTTTTTCATCGAGCTCATGTGTATGAATGGTAGTACTGCTTCTGATGACGTAAGATGGCTAGTTACTCGTACTTCACCCGTCTAGGCATACTGTCATATTCTTCTGCTCTCTCCACCAAAACCCGCCACAGGAGGTGGTGGAAGCTGTAAATACGTAAGTAACTAATCTTCAATTTAATTTAAGTTTTAATATCAATTATTTTTAGTTTATTACACACATGATATATGAATTTGTTAATTGACATGATTGTTTGTTTATGACAGCGCACTGAAGGCGAGTAGCATAAGTTGCGCCAACGGGAGAAGTAGGACTTCTAAGGCTAAAGGAAATCCTGATTGGATCATCCTCAATGTTTGGTAGTTTATTTATGAATTAATTAATATTATAATTACTAATATATATGTATATTTAACTAACATTGAAAATAATTTTGTTTGTAGTCTCGATTTCAACCTGGCGGGTGGTCGTGCGGCTATTATGTGATGCTTCATATGCTGAACATAGTCTCCGCATCTATTACGGATGGATGGAAGAAGGTAATATTTAAACAACTTGTTAAATTATATATTATAGTTTTGGTGATGATTTGTGTTAATGTTATTGTTATTATTTGAACGTGTGTAGGCATTTAACAACCAATTGCCTCTTCAAAAAGATGAGTTTAGAGACTTGAGGATGCGCTTGACAGAATTCTTCTTCAAGTATGCGGCTGAAAAAGGAATTGACAAGATACCTTCGCAATACTTAGATGAATAGTTTTGTTGTTAGACTTTAGAAACTAATTAATAACATTTATATATATATATATATATATATATATATATATATATATATATATATATATATATATATACTTAGATTGGTAGTTTTGTTTTTAGACATTAGAGACTAAAATTTATATATGTATACTTGTAGATAGTTATGTTTTTCCTATACATGGGTTTTGGTTTTAAGTCCCCCCATTGTTCCTTTGTATATTTCTTTTCTTTTAGTTAATATTGAAATTTAAGGGTAGTGTTTGCAATTATGTAATATGTGTGATATTCTGTGCTACTGGGATATTTACTGAATGCAGGGATAGTTGAGGGGAGTGATATTTTAAAACTGAATTTAAAAAAAAAATCTATTAACGTCAGTTGTATCAGACAACTGACGATAATAGTATTTTATAAAATATACAGTACACTATTAACGTCAGTTGTATTAGGAAACTGACGTTAAAAATAAAACCTGTAACGTCAGTTCTTTAACATAACTGACATTAGTTTGAACAACATTAACGTCAGTTGTGTTAAAGAACTGACGTTAATAGTTTTATATTTAACGTCAGTTGTTTAAACAACTGACGTTAAAATATTAACTATTAACGTCAGCTGTATTTACATCCACAATATTCTGACGTATAAAATCAATTTTAACTGACATAAAAAGCACTTATTGCACTAGTGGGTTATTAAGAGAATTCATTTTAAGTACTTGATATAATCTGGAATCGTGGAATACACTCTAAGGAACTAAGATTGTGATTGGGTATATGGAGTAGGCAATCATGGTGGTATTGATCTTGGTGCCAAATGTAAGAGTCAGATGTTGTAATCGAGTTTTCTAGTGGACCGGTATTAAGAAGAGAGAAATGAGTAAGTTTGGATGATGCCCTTCAAGGCGATAGATTTAAATCAAAAAGTTAAAGGACAATGAACAAAAAGTAGTGGTGGATAAGTTCGAGGATAAATCGCATGTTATAAGAATGAATTTTGTTACGAAGTTACCACTGTTAATTAAGGGAAGACAGCGATGAAAAGTACGAGGAATGATCTTTAGATTAAGAAGCATTGGTAAGATGTTACCCAGTTTTGAGTTAAGAAATTCTGAGGACGGAATTTTCTTTTAAGAAGGGTAGTAATGTAACAGCCTGATTTTAATTATACTGTTCAGCTGTTAAAATATAATTAATTATATTTTAATCTGAGATTTAAAAAGTGTTTTTGAATAAAATAAAATCTTATTCATAGTTATTTATTAATTATAATAAAATCTTATTGGTAAGATTGACACAGTTATTTATCCTGGTTCACTCTTCAAAGCAAAGAGTTACGTCCAGTCCTTGGCAGCACCAAGATTTATCCACTATGACTGACAAGGTTACAGACTCAAGTATTATTTGCACACCTAGCCTCTTCAGGCTCAAGACAAGTATTGTTTTCACACCTAGCCTCTTCAGGCTCACTCTGGTTTGTTTGAGAGATTTGGTTTTTAATAAATACAACTTCTCACAGAAAGATCTTTCACTAATACTCAGAGAGTGGTTTAAATGTAAGGCTTAGGAAAGTCTGCGTAATAACTTCAAATGATTGAAGAATACAGAATAAAAGAATGAAGAAATTAATGCAGAGTAATTGCGTTTTAATGCAATGTGTATTCTTTTCTTCTTCATCTTCAATGACTTCTGTATTTATGGTCTTCAAGCATTTAGGATCAGTTAGAGACATCCCCTCAGATGTTGGCTTCAAGCAGAACTTCATTAAATGCAATAGAGTCGTTCTGGGCAGCCATTAATGCAATAGAGTCATTCTGGGTAGTCATTAATGCAATAGGAACGTTGGTTGTACTCTAACATGAATGATCATGGCTTTATGCATCGTGATACAGCCATATCAGAGTTGTGCAGAGAGCTTTTTGTACTTTACTGAGTACACTTCCCTTTTCGTGTAAGGACCAGAGGTACTAGGGAATAAAGCACGTTGGAAGCATTCTTTAACTGGTCTTTGGTTCTGATTATCCAAGGTTGCTTGAGAGAGTAACTTCTGACTTTTCTTGATAATCGTGAAACTGAGTAGGAGAGAAGGCTTCAAGTCTCTTTATGGTTCTTGAAATACGATTCTGATAATCCTTATAGAATTCGCGTTCATAAGATAAGTGCTTCCATCTTGAAAATAATCACGTCTATCTAGTCATTTGAGTTTTCATTTGGGCTAGTAGATGAGCTCCATATTAAGGACTCAGCAAGTCCGAAGACTAGTGGACGAGCGCTTCTGTCACCTTTGGTGGACGAGCACTTTAGTAACTCTAGTGGACGAGAGCCTCTGTTACTTTAGTGGACGAGAGCCTCTGTTACTCTGGTGGACGAGCTCCATTTGCCACGTCATTGGACGGATACACCTTTAACTGGTTGAACGTAACATAGTAGACGAGCTCCATATGCCACGTCATTGGACGAGCCATTATGACCTTAATGGACGAGCTCCAAATGCCACCTCATTGGACGAGTCATTCTGACCTTAATGGACAGGCTGTTCTGATACCTTAATGGACGGGCTGTTCTGATACCTTAATGGACGGGCTGTTCTGATACTTTAATGGACACGTTGTTTTGATACTTTAATGGACACGCTGTTTTGATACTTTAATGGACGCGCTCCAAATGCCACGTTAGTAGACGCTGGCTTTCATCACTTTGGTGGACGCAAGTTTCTATCTCTTGCGATCTGGACGTGCGCTTCAATCACTACAGTGTTGGACGTCTGCTTGTTACACTTTGTTGGACATCTGTTTGTCTTATTTAATCTGCACACTCGATAGACAGGTTAGCAACCAATGTGAAGGTTAATTAAATCATTAACCAATGTTTAGTTCTCATCAAAACTTAGGGAAATGCACATCAGACATTTTAGAGACTTAACACTTTGTTGCAGAACATAAAATAATTTAAGCAGAATACCAGAAAACAAAAAAATGAGGTGAGATCTGTATTCGTCATACACATAATGCAGGCATGCAGTGGTACGAACCACATCTATATTACAACATACATATATCCATATTATCACCCCTTATCAGTCCACAAGTCAAAACTCCAAGGATATACAATACCAAGATAAACGGTAAGCTTATCAAAGCATACCAGACACTGTCTGTTCACCGAGGCACGAGAATAGAGAGAAAACTGATTGAAACCGTATAGTCCCAAACGTACACACCCTCAAGGAATATCTGATCCTAACTCCGGAGCTAATTGACATTTTGGAAAGGAATTGGTCAGTACAGGTTTCACATCCGCCCACCTTAGGCACAAGGTGTGACTAGCATACTAGGAACACAAGGCTTAAATCATAACGTACGTACAATCATAATCACATGTGATCTCAAACTCTCTGTAAGACATCAAGTGTAACGCCAAGTTTTAATTAACACTAATTTAGATGATTAAAATAAGGATTTTAATAAATCATTTTCGAAATGTCTCCTTTGAAAAATGGAGATTTGTATGAAGTCGGAAAAACATCTGATAAACAGTTTATAACGTCAAAACTTTATCCAACCAAATTTGGTCTCTGGTGTTACATCAACTGCCAAGAGCAGAAAAAAATAAAATAAAAGCCTTTAGTCATGATAAAGACTTAGAAAATAAATAGATATAGTAATCCCACATTGGTTTTTCATGCATACACATAGTTTTTATCAATAACATAAAATATTCACAAGGTTATAAGTCAGATGGGGCTTGCAGAGCTCCCACCGTCAACCCTATAGCAGGATAAAAGTGCTATATACATCAGTCATAAATTACAAGGAACTGCCATCGTACAGGCTGATACAAAATGATACATCAAGTTCCCCAAGCATTTGTACATAATGAAAATAAAACAAAGTATGCAAAATATCTCGAGACGCAGGATCCTCTAAATACAAAAGTCTATACATCGCATCATCGAAGGTGAGACCCTCCAAGTTTGGGAGTCGCATCCCTGATGTCTATGAGGTCACGACAGATTCTCGGTCCCACGTGAGGGGCAGTCATCAGAAGCAACTACTCACATACACAAGAAGAAAAGAGAAACAACATATGGAGGTAAGATTCTATGCCGGGCTCATAACGTAGATATGGGTATGCGGCGACAAACAATCAATCAAATGGATACATATATTTAAGGATACGTTCGTAGAATAAATATATAATTTTAGAAAGGGCTGATACTCGAATGCATGTCTAAGACTTACACCTAACTTTGCTCCAGAAGACTATTGTTGTCATAATGTTCTGTCGGGATAGCATTCAGGTAATATGCGTAAACAACTCGGTGCACAAGTCCCTATTGGAGTACGCTAACAGCCATCTCCATGGTCCTTTCACACGAGAGTACTTAACATCTGAATAATATTTAGTTCAGTGGAGTTTCAAGTTAACCCTGCTGTCCAGGTCTCCACAGGCGTAGAGAAGTTGTACATTGAACCATTGGCAGGATCCATGCCTGACTATCCACAAGGTCTCTGTCGCTCCCACACAGTCCCCTAATATCCTATAAATAGGTGTCTATGCTTCCAGAACGACAACGACTATGATTAGGTTGGAATGTTGTCCGAGGATACAAGGCGGAAACTAAAAAGTCCCAAAAGCGCCGGTATCAATTTTAAAGAAAAGGTAATGTTAAGAATTGAGCTCGAATAGACCATTATCCAAATCATTCTCTTTAACTTAAATTCATTTGAACACTTCAAAATTAATTAAAGCATACTTAGACTAAAATTAATTATTTTCAAGTGCAAGTACCAATAAAATGATTTAACTCAATAAATTACCATTTGACTATTTTGGTGTAAAATGTATAACAATAGTTTAAAATCAATATTTACTAACTAAAAATCATGTTAAAATCATAAATTTAAAACATTAAACGAATGAACCTTTGAAAAGCTTTTAACTTTTCAATAATTGGTCTATTTGATTCATTTAAAAATTCTTAATGTCGTATATTAAATTAATGTCGAGCTCAAGACTTGGCAAAATATATAAACAAGGATGAACCTTGAACATGAATTCATAATTTCGATAAAAAGAATCGATACCAACTAAATATTTAACGTTCCAACACCTCCTGAATCTACGTTCGGAAACATAATGTATTTCCTAAAAGTCCCTAAATGACTTAATGATCGAACAAAAGGCTTATACTTAAAGGCCAATTACGTGAAATTTATTTCCAATGATTAGCGTACGCGAGATACAAACGGGTAAGGTTCTCAAATTCAAACCTTACGCCAAATCAACAAATTTAAATTTAGCTTAGTACTAAATTAAAGTTAAACAGTTACAACAAGGTATAACTAAGGTCGTAAAATTTCACAGGCAATCACAATATTAAAGAAAATATTGAGCAAGCATATTAAAACAATTCTCAATATTCCTAAGCAGTTATACTAACCCGCATATACCCCAAACTACACCTAACATATAATCTTCCCCATCTCTAAGGTGTTCAGAGCCTTTCCGGTACTTGGCAGCTAGGCAGTCAGCTCCAGTCAGCTCCTAGAAAGTAATTTCTGCTTCCCAAAAGCAAGCACGAACATGAACAACATGCTAGAGAGACGATTCAAGCATTGAAACAACCAGACAAATAACAAAATTAATTTCTCAACATCAACACTATATATATAACTCACTAATATAATTAATTTCACAAAAACCACACTGATTTAAATTAAAACAGATTTGCGGCTTTTAGGTTCATGATGAAAATTTGGGGGGAAAATCAAACTAACAAGAGATTGACAAAATTGGTTTAGGGAAACACTTAATCCTGATCCCAATTGCATAAAACACCAATTAATTCCAAAATCAAAATCTGAAATCAAAAGACTAGGGTTTGAGATTGGGGAAAAATCGGGGTTCTTGAAAATAGACAAGGAAAGTGGGAAAACCACTCACCCAAAGAATGAGATGAACTCGTGGTGGTGTTGTGGCGGCGATGGACGATGGCAGACAGTGGCGACGTCGCTTCTGGAGCATTCGTGGAGAACGGCGTTTCGCGGCTGAGGACAACGTTTCACTCGACGGAGGACGCGAAAAAGACGTGCGGTCTTCTCCCCCTCGATTAATGTGCATGAATCAGTCCAACCATCATTAGAAGCATGTGTTGCAGATTTCATTAATGATGGTTGCTTGTCTATCCCTTAAGTTCTATCCTCATTATACCCAGTTTTAATAGAGGAAATCAAGCAAATTACAATTCCTAAATTTGAAGCATATGATCAGCTTCTTTGGCAGCATTCAGATTCTGGTCTGCTCACTTTTACGGGTGCATTCAGTTTTTTAAATCATCAAAGTCAGCCTCTTAATTGGTGTAAGACTTTATGGAATTATTTTGTTCCTCCATCTAGATCCTTTTTGTTTTGGAGGATCTTTCTTAAAAAGGTGCCAACGGATGACAGGCTTAAGAGTAAAGGTTGCTACATTCCATCTGTTTGTAATCTTTGTGGCTGTGAAGAAGAAACAACACAGTATATCTTTCTAACCTATAGTTTAGCATTAGCTTTATGATCATGGCAAAGTAGAATACTGAATATAAACTTGAATGTCTCCTCTGTTTCGAGTTTGTTTGAAGTATGCTTCTCCAATCACAGCTCTCAAATCAAACACATCAATGTTGTAGCAGTCACCAATGTTTCATGGTACATATGGTACAATAGGAATAATTCCAGGTTTGATGAAAAATCTATGTTAGTTAGGAGTGCCATTAGTCTAATCTCAACTGCAGTCTCACTATCGGGTGATTACTCAAATGGCACAATGTCCTCTTCTTTAACCGAGTTCTCCATTCTGAACTACTACTTAGTAAAAGGAAAAGTTGACAAAGCTCCAAAAATTATTGAAGTGACTTGGCATCCTCCATCATATGTGTTGGTTCCAAGACTCAGATGGAAGCCACAAAGTCCCTGAACACAAAACAAATATACAAAGAAAAACAACAGCCGCACATGAAATACACCAAACATTTGGTAGGCACAGAAAATTTCAGAAATTAACAAACAAGAAAGGGATAGAAGAATGGACACACAAGATTTAGCGTTGTTCGATCAATGTGAGCTACATCCACTGGAGAGACCAGCACCATTAAGAATCAATGATTACAGTTTTACAATAGACAACTCCTCTAGATTTGCCACTCCCATTTTCACAAGAAGATGAACAAACCATAAGCCTATCTTTCTATTTTCACACAAACCCTAGATCAATATTCTCACTTGATTTTCTCTCAATCTCTACGAATCAATTACAATGAATAACCTACAATGTATCTGGACAAAATTTGAGCTCCAAGAACCCTTGAATCTGGGGAATCAAGATACCCTCTTTCCTGCAAAATTCATTAAACTGCTCTGAAACAAACTCCAGGCCGTTGTCAGTCCTTAAAACTTTCAGTTTAGTTCCCAACTGATTTTCTATAAAAGTGTTCCATTCCTTAAACTTTTCAAATGTTTCAAATTCATTTTTCAAAATATAAATCCACACACTTCCATACTACAGTTCCATCTTATATATATATATATATATATATATATATATATATCAAGGAATATTTTTATAAAATACATATATAGTTTCAGAAAAGGTTGATACTCGAATGCATGCCTAGAGCTAGACTTAACTTTGCTCCATGGAAACTATTGTTGTCAAAAAGTTCCGTCGATATAGCATTTTGGAAATATGCGTAACAATTCGGTGCACAAGCCCACAATCGGAGTACGCTAACAGCCATCTCCTCGGCACTTTCACATGTGAATACTTAACATCTGAATAATAGTTAGTTCAGTGGAGTGTCATGATAGCCCTGCTGCCTGCTGTCCAGGTATCCACCGAAGCCAGCTGAACATTGAGCCATTGGCAGGATCCATGCCTGACTACCCACAGGGTCTCCTTGGCCCCCACACAATCCCCTAGTAGTCTATAAATAGGTGTCTACACTTTCTGAACAACAACTATGATTAGGTTGGAATGTTGTTCGAAAACAAACAAAGCAGGAACTAAAAGTTCCAAAGCTCCGGTATCAATTTCAAAAAAAGAGTTATGGTTAAGAATTGAGCTTGAATAGACCATTAACCAAGATCATTCTTTTCAACACAATTTCATTTGAACACTTAAAATTAGTTAAAGTATACTTCGGCTAAAATTAATTAAATGGTAATAGTTAAAATTAACATTTGATACTGAAAATTAAGTACAAACCATAGATTTAAAATTGTCACAAGACTAAGATTTGAAAGGCTTTAACTTTCTGATAGGAACCAACTAATATTACTATAGAAAATAGGGAAAATCCCTTACAGAATGTAATCCCAGAGTATTTGAGAGACTCTGGACTCTCCCAATGCCCAAAGGCTCCAACTATTTCCCAAATGACAAGATACCTCATCTCTCAATCTCTCCTTTAGTTATAGGCAACATGCATTATTTCCCTTATCTAACTCACCCACTAACCAATTAACTAACTAAATACTTAGCTCACAATATCTAACAATACCCCCCCCCCCCCGGGAACTTTCACCTTGTCCCCAAGGTGAATAGCATCTGGTCTCTTACGAACAATTTTCCCTGGGTCCCGCTGCTGAAGCATGACGATCCAGTTGCAGTTTTCATATGAAGCTGTCCACCGAGGTCCCATTGTTGCTCTTCTTCCATTCCTACCCAAGGTACCAACATCTCATGTTGTTGTTCCTTTTGGGCCAATTTTGTCACTTCAGCAGTCCTCAAAGTTTTGGGCTGTGGCCCATTATTGAAACCATTCTGATACATTGGTCCAATATTCAATGAAGTTTGATTAATGGGCAGTGTACCCACAACAGTTTTATGACTAACCCATTGCTTCTCCTCAGAGATTTGGGCCTGGCCCATTAGCTGAAAAAGGGAGCTCACTTTGCAAAATTCACATTCTACTCTGCCTTCTTTCTCTTTCTCCTCCACGATGGTTACATGCAGCACTAATATTGTTTCAACCCGGAGCCTCTTTCCGACGCTAGGGCACCCAGGTGGCTCTTCGGTTTCCCTTCCGACCACCAGAAGTGGGTACACGTTCACCGGCTCCACCATGGTTATTGTCTTCTTTGTTGCAGCCCTATCTATTTGGTTTCACCGTGCGTCTCCCATTTCTTCTCCTCTAGAGATTAGTGTTGTTGCTCTGGTCTTGTCCACCATTGTCGAAAGATTTCTATCTGTTGGTACCAAGCTGCTTCATGGATTGACGACTATCCCCACAAACCAACACATGTCTTTTCAGCGTGCTTTGTCCTCACTCACACGCTTCTTGGGAAAACTTCTCAGGAGGTCACCCATCCCAGAATTGCTCCAAGTCAAGCACGCTTAACTGTGGAGTTCTTAAGTGATGGGCTTCCGAAAAGAAGATGCATCTTGTTGGTATAGGTAGTATCAATCAATTCATATAAGTCATCCTCAACTGTTCAGTCCCATACCTACATAGTCTTAGGATCCCTCTCATTCCAGTGAGTAATGGATCATTCATGTGTCCCTCCGTCGAGAAGCCTGCCAGGAGTCGCTCCTTATACGTGCCTTCTTACACAGGCGACCACTCCCGGCCCTCAACAGCCCGTAACATCCCTGGCTGCTTCATTGATTGACGACTATCCCCACAAACCAACACAGGTCTTTTCAGCGTGCTTTGTCTTCACTCACACGCTTCCTGGGAAAACTTTCCAGGAGGTCACCCATCCCAGAATTGCTTCTAGTCAAGCACATTTAACTGTGGAGTTCTTAAGTGATGGGCTTTCGAAAAGAAGATGCATCTTGTTGGTATAGGTAGTACCAATCAATTCATATAAGCAATCCTTAACTGTATAGTCTCATACCTACACAGTCTCAGGATCCCTCTCATTCCACTATGTAATCGGTTCATTCATGTGTCCCTCTGCCAAGAAGCCTGCCAAAAGCCGCTCCTTATCAGTGCCTTCTTGCACCGGCGACCTCGTCAGCCCTGGGTGTCACATGCCCACTAGGAGAGGTGCTGCTCTGATACCATTTGTAACATCCCTGGCTGCTTCATTGATTGACGACTATCCCCACAAACCAATACATATCTTTTCAGCGTGCTTTGTCCTCACTCACACGCTTCCTGGGAAAACTCTCCATGAGGTCACCCATCCGAGGATTGCTCCAAGTCAAGCACGCTTAACTGTGGAGTTCTTAAGTGATGGGCTTCCGAAAATAAGATGCATCTTGTTGGTATAGGTAGTACTAATCAATTCATATAAGATATCCTCAGCTGTATAGTCCCACACCAACAGTCTCAGGATCCCTCTCATTCCAGTGTGTAATTGGTTCATTCATGTGTCGCTTCGCCTAGAAGCCCATTAGGAGTCGCTCCTTGTCCGTGCCTTCTTGCATCGACGGCCACTCCTCGCACTGGTCAGCCCCGGTTTAACAATTGTAGTGGGCTGACCACTCTTCTCCAAACTTTTGTGGTCGCAATTGTTATTGCATCCTCCATCGTAGTTTGAGAATCTTGGTTCGGAGGTTCCGGTGGCGGTTTCTTGCTGGAATCCCTTGCAAGAGCACCGAGTTACGTGGTTATGTTGGACCCATTAATCCACCATCAGACGAACCTGGTCCAGCGGTTCCGGCTCTGGCGATGGTTCTGGCAGTTCCAGTGTCTACATGACAGGAAGTGTGTCATCCGCAGCCGCTCCCCTCTCGTTCTCGACCTCTATCTCCTCTTCGTCATCAAAATTTCGATGGGGTGGTGGTGGTTTCCCTTTTATTCTCTCTATATCGAATTCTTTATAGAGATCCTCCTCTTTCCTAGTTATTACAACTACATCTGAGTTCTAGAATTTATGGATCTTGGATGCATCACCATCTTCCTTCTCTTCATTTCTTGACTCAATCGCTTGTGATGTTTCTTCTTGGCTTTGCTATGTATACCGAAACCTCGTAGGATCTTGATTCTCACTGTGATTCGCTAATCGGTGATGCATCGCTTCGACTAATTCTCTGATCTGCCTCCAAATTTCACATTTTTCAAACCTTCCTTCTTTAACACTATCTCCTTATTTGCTTCTTGGCTGGTTACATGGTGCTTTCTGTTTTGAATGTGGATATGGACCCCCTGGATCATCCTCCTTTCTCCTTCACCCCAATTCTTGCAGCTTTCTTTTGGATTCTTGTAATCGCCTCTCTTTCTTCCGCTTTCTTTCTTCTTCCCACTTTTTCTCTAAAGCTTTCAACTTTTCTTCCCACGATTCTGAATCTGGCCCCATTCTTGACAAGAATGATGAACTTCTCCCAAAACAAAACACTCCCAGAACCTAGTGCTTTGATACCAGTTGATAGAAACCAACTGATATTAATATAGAAAATAGGGAAAATAACCAATTAACTAATTAAATACTTAGCTAACAATATCTAACACGTTCCAATATCTGGTTTATTCATTTCATTCCAAAATACCATGAATCATATTAACTTTGAGCACAAGACTTGGTAAAATATAAATAAGGATAAACCTTAAGATTGAATTCATAAATTCAAAAAATAAGAAATTGATATCAACTAATAATAACATTCCAACACCTCCCTAATCTAAGTTCGTAAACAAATGCACGTCACGAAAGTCCCTATGCGACTTAACGATTGTATCGATAGGCTTATACTTAGAGCCCAGTTACACGTAAATTATATCCAACGCTAAGTGTAACACCCCATTTTCTTGATTCTTGTTTAAGGAAAGGATTAGACATATTCAAGGACTTGATCATGTTCTTTAGGTGTTGTGAGCTTATGTTTCAAATTTGAGGTCAATCGAACTTCAAACGAGCTCAAAACGTGAATAAACACGCGAAGTCAATGTTGCTAACCAGAAGCCACGCTGAGCGTGGGAAGTTGATGCTGAGCGTGGGCGCGTGTACCTAACCCCACTATCACTTCATCATCTTGTTGCATGGCTCACTCTCTCATAACTTTGCACGACCAGAAATGTCTAGAGAGAGGTCAGAGCTATTTTTGTGAGAGAGTCAGTTTTCGGGAGATTCGCTCGTCCGTTTCCGATTCCGACTCCATAAAATGTGAGATTTTGAGCCAAAGGGGTACTCACAAAATTTTACCCCATTCTTTGTGTTAGAGTGTTATTCCTCTTGGTTTGTTTTCTCTAGAACTTGACTTAAAACCATTTTAAAGCTTAAAAATTTTTGAAAACATTTTTGAAAATGATTGAGGCAATAGGTATTTTTCTGGCCTTCTGAGCTTTGAATGATGAAATGCTACCCCTTAGTTGCCCAATTTTGAGCCTGAAAGAATAGAAATACTTTTCTTGGTACCTTGAAATATATTGTTGAATGATGTTTGGTAGGATACCTTCTAAAGTATTACAAAAGGGTAAAAGGGTAGTTGAAGAAAGTATGGGATGAAAGAATCAGAAAAAAAAAATTCTCTTGAGCTGAAAAATTTCCCCTTCTCCAAATAAAAGAAAAACAAAAGAAAAAAAAATATATAGAGAAGGGGATGACAAAAAGAAATGAGAAATAAAAAGAAAAAGAAAGAAAAGAAAGGTGGAAAAATAAATCGAAAACCCAAGAAGGTATTTTAGAAGGTGTCATGTGTTGAAATGTTGATACTTGGTTTAGCCCTTTTGAAATGTCCTTTTCTTGATTGCTCCACCTAACGATTAATCACATGGCCAAGTTACAACCAAAGCAAAAGACCTCTTGATTCTTAATTGTTTTCATTAATAAAGTAGAGATTTGGTTGATAGTCAAGCCTATGGTAGAATGCATTCCTTGAGGAAAAATTGAGCGAAATGTTATATCCCTAACACTTGAGTGAGGTGAGAAAGAGAGCCAAGCAAAAGAATAAGCTTGGGGTGACCTGCATGTGAGAAAGAGTGCCCAATTCAGTGAGAATATGAATTTAGAGAACCTAAGCCTCTAATTGGACTTGAATTGATTGTCTCTTGCTGAATTGTTTGAAATGCCTATTACTTGGATTATGTGCTCGGGTTCTTGGTTCACTATCTATGCTTTGATTATTTATCTCTTCTGGCCTTAGTGATTGCTTGAGGACAAGCAATTGAATAAGCTTGGGGTGATTTGATAGTGTGATTTTACATCATGTTTTCTGTACACTTTTGCATGCATTTTTCATATAGATTAGGCATTCTTTATTTGATTTTAGTTAGATTTTCCCTTGGAACGGGTGAAGCGGTTTCTTGGTGTTGTTTTGCAGGAATTAATGTAAAAATACTCAGAAATTAGCCTTGATGGAGCTTGGATGAAAAAGAGCCTGAAAAGAGAAGAAATTGAGCCAAGCGGAATTCTGGTGATTCGCCCCGTGAGACTGTATTCGCCTCGCGACCCTGAGAGCTGACTGTTCCAGCAGAATGTCATCTTTCTGGTTCGCCCCGCGAACCATGTTTCGCCTCGCGAGTCTGGAAACCAGAAGCCATCACGCCCAGGCCCTGATGCTCCTCACGGGCATATTGAAGAACCATTTTACTGGCTCGCGACGCGAAGCCACTCTCGCCTCGCGAGAGCCCATTTCTCAGCAACAGCAGATTTTAATATTCGCCTCGCGAGTGAGCGCAGAACTGATTGGTATAAGTTGCTGTTTTAGGACAGAAAAGGAGTTTTTGGAGGAGGAGCACTTGGGAGCACTTAGAGGCTGCGGCTGGACTAGGGTTCCAGCCCTAGAAGGGGAGATTTCCTTGCTCTGGGAATGGAGGAAGCTTGGAGGATTCTTCTATGAGTGTTCTCCATCCCTTCTCTCATTCTCTTTTGTATTTCCTTTTATCATGAGTAGTTAAATCCCCTATTGTTGGGGTTAGATGTAGCTTTTCTGAACTTGTTTGTATTTGATTTGGTTGTTTTAATGCAAGTCTCTATTTCTTTATGAGTATGTGATTCTGTGCTTAATGCTTTCCTTGGCTTAGCTACCCATAGGAATGATATGTTGCTTTGATAGACAATTGACAGATTGATGTTAAGGCATGCTCATGAATCATATGCCAAGTAGTTCAAGAATCTAGACATAGGTGTTGGATGCTTGCAATCCTATAAGTCTTGACTTAATGCAAAATCTCAGGTTAATCCACCTAAGACATTAGGGTTTAATTTGGGGTTTTAGGCTCAATGCACCTAAGACATTAGGCTTGAGTATTTTAGAAAAGGCTTGATTGTCATTATTGAATTAGGACTTGTGTTAGAAGCCATTTCATTGCAATTAAGGGAGGATTAGTGTAGTCTAACCCTGACAATCTTAACCGCATTTCTGTTGCCCTCCAAGTGTTCGATAAAATTCCAAAAAGACCAAAAATATTGTATTGCTTTGTTTTCTGTTTTAATTTTTCATACCATAGTTTAGTCTAGATAGTTGTTGAGTTTGTGAATTGGTAATTGACAACCGATCCCTGTGGATACGATAACCGGTCTTACCACCGTATTACTTGTTTGCGACGAGGTGCACTTGCCTTTATTCTTAAAAATACGCATCAAGTTTTTGGCGCCGTTGCCGGGGATCGGCTTTGCCAATATCAGTAGTAACAAATGAGACAACTAATTTAGACATTTTTTTTATTTTTATTTCCTGTGTATATTTGATTTTTAGTATATATTTGATCTTTTTGTTTTGAGTTCTGTTTTTGAAAGGTGGACGAAAGTCATGGAAAATTTTTATTATCCACCTGATGAGGAAGCTTCTAGTCATATTTTGGAGGATAACTTGTGTTGGGAAGACGATATAAATTTGGGAGAATTCTTTGAGGAGTTTTCTCTATCTCATAATATTCCATCACGAGTCGATCCTATGACTAGTGAGCTTAGATATATATTCTCTGAGGAGGATTGGGAAACCTTTTGTTTATATTTGCCACCTCCACCACCATGTATGATTCCCATAGAGCCACATGAAGTAGAATTTGAGAAAAATCTGGTTGTGGGAATGGATCAAATTGAAGATGAAGTGGTGGTGGTAAGTGAACCACAACAAGAGGGATTACCTTCCACAAATCCTTGGGAAACAAGTGAGGAGGCAGGGCATTTGGAAAGCATTCCCTCCACCATGTATGCTGAGCAATCTGATTTTACTGCATTAAATAATTATGTTGGCTTGCATGCATGTGTGGATACTGGTAAGTTAGCCCTTTCCACTTGTCTGTCACATTTCCTCCTGAAAATTCCATTTGACCAGGGAGGAAGTGAGTTCATAATTGCAAAGGTCAATGGAGTTTTCACACCATGACTAGGTGGAAGTGGGGATAAAGTCATATTACTGCTACAATCTCCACTCCAAATACCATTTGACCCGGGAGGAGGATCCAGGTGGATGCTTTTCAATAAGTCAAGCTAGTGACATTAAAGAAGTGCTTATTGGGAGGCAACCCAATTTTTCTTTTCTTTTTTTGTTTTTTGTTTTTGACTTTTAAACTCTTGAATAATTTGAGAAGATCAAGAGTTTTCTTCTATTAATAAATTTTTTTTAAGTGTTTTCAGGCTAATAAGGAAGGAGAATAAAAAAGGGCAGGGAGAAACAAAGCCAAAAAGCATGTGAACCAGCACCCGCTACCGCCTCGGTAAGCCGTTCCAATTTTTCTCCTCTTTCCAACTTAATTGTTTACATTGGGGACAATGTAAATTTTTAAGCTTGGGGTAGGGGTATTTTGCATTTGCATTTTTCATGTTGCATTCATATAGTTTTGCATGATAGTTTTGCATGATCACACAATTAGATTGCCCTTGTTTAGATTTTGCATCCAATTGTGAGAACTAAGTGCCTATTAAATTGAGATAGTGAATTTTTGAACCCAATTTTTTTCATTCTTGTGATATGGCTGCAAATGAAGATGTTTGAGATAATCTTGGATGGTTGATAATTAGCATATGGTTCTATAGATTTGTGTTGCTCATTGATGGTTGAACTACTAAAATGTGAGATTTTGAGCCAAAGGGGTACTCACAAAATTTTACCCCATTCTTTGTGTTAGAGTGTTATTCCTCTTGGTTTGTTTTCTCTAGAACTTGACTTAAAACCATTTTAAAGCTTAAAATTTTTTTAAAACATTTTTGAAAATGATTGAGGCAATAGGTATTTTTCTGGCCTTCTGAGCTTTGAATGATGAAATGCTACCCCTTAGTTGCCCAATTTTGAGCCTGAAAGAATAGAAATACTTTTCTTGGTACCTTGAAATATATTGTTGAATGATGTTTGGTAGGATACCTTCTAAAGTATTACAAAAGGGTAAAAGGGTAGTTGAAGAAAGTATGGGATGAAAGAATCAGAAAAAAAAAAATTTCTCTTGAGATGAAAAATTTCCCCTTCTCCAAATAAAAGAAAAACAAAAGAAAAAAAAATAAAATATATAGAAAAGGGGATGACAAAAAGAAATGAGAAATAAAAAGAAAAAGAAAGAAAAGAAATGTGGAAAAATAAATCGAAAACCCAAGAAGGTATTTTAGAAGGTGTCATGTGTTGAAATGTTGATACTTGGTTTAGCCCTTTTGAAATGTCCTTTTCTTGATTGCTCCACCTAACGATTAATCCCATGGCCAAGTTACAACCAAAGCAAAAGACCTCTTGATTCTTAATTGTTTTCATTAATAAAGTAGAGATTTGGTTGATAGTCAAGCCTATGGTAGAATGCATTCCTTGAGGAAAAATTGAGCGAAATGTTATATCCCTAACACTTGAGTGAGGTGAGAAAGAGAGCCAAGCAAAAGAATAAGCTTGGGGTGACCTGCATGTGAGAAAGAGTGCCCAATTCAGTGAGAATATGAATTTAGAGAACCTAAGCCTCTAATTGGACTTGAATTGATTGTCTCTTGCTGAATTGTTTGAAATGCCTATTACTTGGATTATGTGCTCGGGTTCTTGGTTCACTATCCATGCTTTGATTATTTATCTCTTCTGGCCTTAGTGATTGCTTGAGGACAAGCAATTGAATAAGCTTGGGGTGATTTGATAGTGTGATTTTACATCATGTTTTTTCGTACACTTTTGCATGCATTTTTCATATAGATTAGGCATTCTTTATTTGATTTTAGTTAGATTTTCCCTTGGAACGGGTGAAGCGGTTTCTTGGTGTTGTTTTGCAGGAATTAATGTAAAAATACTCGAAATTAGCCTTGATGGAGCTTGGATGAAAAAGAGCCCGAAAAGAGAAGAAATTGAGCCAAGCGGAATTCCGGTGATTCGCCCGTGAGATCGTATTCGCCTCGCGACCCCGAGAGCCGACTGTTCAATGAGAATGTCATCTTCCTCGGTTCGCCCCATGAACCATGTTTCGCCTCGCGAGTCCGGAAACCGAAGCCATCACGCCAGTGCCCCGATGCTCCTCACGGGCATATTGAAGAACCATTTTCTTGGCTCGCGACGCGAAGCCACTCTCGCCTCGCGAGAGCCCATTTCTCAAGAATAAAGAGATTTTAATATTCGCCTCATGAGTGAGCGCAGAATCGATTGGTATAAGTTCTTTGTTTTAGGGGCGAAAAGGAGTTTTTGGAGGAGGAGCACTTGGGAGCACTTAGAGGCTGCTGGGTGGACTAGGGTTCCACCCTAGAAGGGAGATTTCCTTGCTCGGGAATGGAGGAAGCTTGGAGGATTCTTCTATGAGTGTTCTCCATCCCTTCTCTCATTCTCTTTTGTATTTCCTTTTATCATGAGTAGTTAAATCCCCTATTGTTGGGGTTAGATGTAGCTTTTCTGAACTTGTTTGTATTTGATTTGATTGTTTTAATGCAAGTCTCTATTTCTTTATGAGTATGTGATTCTGTGCTTAATGCTTTCCTTGGCTTAGCTACCCATAGGAATGATATGTTGCTTTGATAGACAATTGATGATTGATGTTAAGGCATGCTCATGAATCATATGCCAAGTAGTTCAAGAATCTAGACATAGGTGTTGGATGCTTGCAATCCTATAAGTCTTGACTTAATGCAAAATCTCAGGTTAATCCACCTAAGACATTAGGGTTTAATTTGGGGTTTTAGGCTCAATGCACCTAAGACATTAGGCTTGAGTATTTTAGAAAAGGCTTGATTGTCATTATTGAATTAGGACTTGCGTTAGAAGCCATTTCATTGCAATTAAGGGAGGATTAGTGTAGTCTAACCCTGACAATCTTAACCGCATTTCTGTTGCCCTCCAAGTGTTCGATAAAATTCCAAAAAGACCAAAAATATTGTATTGCTTTGTTTTCTGTTTTAATTTTTCATACCATAGTTTAGTCTAGATAGTTGTTGAGTTTGTGAATTGGTAATTGACAACCGATCCCTGTGGATACGATAACCGGTCTTACCACCGTATTACTTGTTTGCGACGAGGTGCACTTGCCTTTATTCTTAAAAATACGCATCAAGTTTTTGGCGCCGTTGCCGGGGATCGGCTTTGCCAATATCAGTAGTAACAAATGAGACAACTAATTTAGACATTTTTTTATTTTTATTTCCTGTGTATATTTGATTTTTAGTATATATTTGATCTTTTTGTTTTGAGTTCTGTTTTTGAAAGGTGGACGAAAGTCATGGAAAATTTTTATTATCCACCTGATGA
The DNA here is from genome assembly GCA_030762895.1 of Sophora flavescens. Taxonomy (NCBI): domain Eukaryota; kingdom Viridiplantae; phylum Streptophyta; class Magnoliopsida; order Fabales; family Fabaceae; genus Sophora; species Sophora flavescens. The sequence goes on from CM061064.1 coordinate 129,832,783, forward strand.
GGAAGCTTCTAGTCATATTTTGGAGGATAACTTGTGTTGGGAAGACGATATAAATTTGGGAGAATTCTTTGAGGAGTTTTCTCTATCTCATAATATTCCATCACGAGTCGATCCTATGACTAGTGAGCTTAGATATATATTCTCTGAGGAGGATTGGGAAACCTTTTGTTTATATTTGCCACCTCCACCACCATGTATGATTCCCATAGAGCCACATGAAGTAGAATTTGAGAAAAATCTGGTTGTGGGAATGGATCAAATTGAAGATGAAGTGGTGGTGGTAAGTGAACCACAACAAGAGGGATTACCTTCCACAAATCCTTGGGAAACAACAAGTGAGGAGGCAGGGCATTTGGAAAGCATTCCCTCCACCATGTATCTGCCGAGCAATCCGATTTTCTTGCATTAAATAATTATGTTGGCTTGCATGCATGTGTGGATACTGGTAAGTTAGCCCCTTCCACTTGTCTGTCACATTTCCTCCTGAAAATTCCATTTGACCAGGGAGGAAGTGAGTTCATAATTGCAAAGGTCAATGGAGTTTTCACACCATGACTGGGTGGAAGTGGGGATAAAGTCATATTACTGCTACAATCTCCACTCCAAATACCATTTGACCCGGGAGGAGGATCCAGGTGGATGCTTTTCAATAAGTCAAGCTAGTGACATTAAAGAAGTGCTTATTGGGAGGCAACCCAATTTTTCTTTTCTTTTTTTGTTTTTTGTTTTTGACTTTTAAACTCTTGAATAATTTGAGAAGATCAAGAGTTTTCTTCTATTAATAAATTTTTTTTAAGTGTTTTCAGGCTAATAAGGAAGGAGAATAAAAAGGGGGGGGAGAAACAAAGCCAAAAGCATGTGAACCAAAGCACCTCACCGCCTCGGTAAGCCGTTCCAATTTTTCTCCTCTTTCCAACTTAATTGTTTACATTGGGGACAATGTAAAATTTTAAGCTTGGGGTAGGGGTATTTTGCATTTGCATTTTTCATGTTGCATTCATATAGTTTTGCATGATAGTTTTGCATGATCACACAATTAGATTGCCCTTGTTTAGATTTTGCATCCAATTGTGAGAACTAAGTGCCTATTAAATTGAGATAGTGAATTTTTGAACCCAATTTTTTTCATTCTTGTGATATGGCTGCAAATGAAGATGTTTGAGATAATCTTGGATGGTTGATAATTAGCATATGGTTCTATAGATTTGTGTTGCTCATTGATGGTTGAACTACTAAAATGTGAGATTTTGAGCCAAAGGGGTACTCACAAAATTTTACCCCATTCTTTGTGTTAGAGTGTTATTCCTCTTGGTTTGTTTTCTCTAGAACTTGACTTAAAACCATTTTAAAGCTTAAAATTTTTTTAAAACATTTTTGAAAATGATTGAGGCAATAGGTATTTTTCTGGCCTTCTGAGCTTTGAATGATGAAATGCTACCCCTTAGTTGCCCAATTTTGAGCCTGAAAGAATAGAAATACTTTTCTTGGTACCTTGAAATATATTGTTGAATGATGTTTGGTAGGATACCTTCTAAAGTATTACAAAAGGGTAAAAGGGTAGTTGAAGAAAGTATGGGATGAAAGAATCAGAAAAAAAAAAAATTCTCTTGAGATGAAAAATTTTCCCTTCTCCAAATAAAAGAAAAACAAAAGAAAAAAAAATAAAATATATAGAGAAGGGGATGACAAAAAGAAATGAGAAATAAAAAGAAAAAGAAAGAAAAGAAAGGTGGAAAAATAAATCGAAAACCCAAGAAGGTATTTTAGAAGGTGTCATGTGTTGAAATGTTGATACTTGGTTTAGCCCTTTTGAAATGTCCTTTTCTTGATTGCTCCACCTAACGATTAATCCCATGGCCAAGTTACAACCAAAGCAAAAGACCTCTTGATTCTTAATTGTTTTCATTAATAAAGTAGAGATTTGGTTGATAGTCAAGCCTATGGTAGAATTCATTCCTTGAGGAAAAATTGAGCGAAATGTTATATCCCTAACACTTGAGTGAGGTGAGAAAGAGAGCCAAGCAAAAGAATAAGCTTGGGGTGACCTGCATGTGAGAAAGAGTGCCCAATTCAGTGAGAATATGAATTTAGAGAACCTAAGCCTCTAATTGGACTTGAATTGATTGTCTCTTTTTGAATTGTTTGAAATGCCTATTACTTGGATTATGTGCTCGGGTTCTTGGTTCACTATCCATGCTTTGATTATTTATCTCTTTCGGCCTTAGTGATTGCTTGAGGACAAGCAATTGAATAAGCTTGGGGTGATTTGATAGTGTGATTTTACATCATGTTTTCTGTACACTTTTGCATGCATTTTTCATATAGATTAGGCATTCTTTATTTGATTTTAGTTAGATTTTCCCTTGGAACGGGTGAAGCGGTTTCTTGGTGTTGTTTTGCGCAGAATTAATGTAAAAATACTCGAAATTAGCCTTGATGGAGCTTGGATGAAAAAGAGCACGAAAAGAGAAGAAATTGAGCCAAGCGGAATTCTCGGTGATTCGCCCCACGAGACCGTATTCGCCTCGCGACCCCGAGAGCCGACTGTTCCGTGAGAATGTCATCTTCCCGGTTCGCCCGCGAACCATGTTTCGCCTCGCGAGTCCGGAAACCGAAGCCATCACGCCCGTGCCCCGATGCTCCTCACGGGCATATTGAAGAACCATTTTTCTTGGCTCGCGACGCAAAGCCACTCTCGCCTCGCGAGAGCCCATTTCTCAAAGAATAAAGCAGATTTTAATATTCGCCTCATGAGTGAGCGTATGAACCGATTGGTATAAGTTCTTGTTTTAGGGAAAGAAAAGGAGTTTTTGGAGGAGGAGCACTTGGGAGCACTTAGAGGTGCATGGTGGACTAGGGTTCCAGCCCTAGAAGGGGAGATTTCCTTGCTCGGGAATGGAGGAAGCTTGGAGGATTCTTCTATGAGTGTTCTCCATCCCTTCTCTCATTCTCTTTTGTATTTCCTTTTATCATGAGTAGTTAAATCCCCTATTGTTGGGGTTAGATGTAGCTTTTCTGAACTTGTTTGTATTTGATTTGATTGTTTTAATGCAAGTCTCTATTTCTTTATGAGTATGTGATTCTGTGCTTAATGCTTTCCTTGGCTTAGCTACCCATAGGAATGATATGTTGCTTTGATAGACAATTGACAGATTGATGTTAAGGCATGCTCATGAATCATATGCCAAGTAGTTCAAGAATCTAGACATAGGTGTTGGATGCTTGCAATCCTATAAGTCTTGACTTAATGCAAAATCTCAAAGTTAATCCACCTAAGACATTAGGGTTTAATTTGGGGTTTTAGGCTCAATGCACCTAAGACATTAGGCTTGAGTATTTTAGAAAAGGCTTGATTGTCATTATTGAATTAGGACTTGCGTTAGAAGCCATTTCATTGCAATTAAGGGAGGATTAGTGTAGTCTAACCCTGACAATCTTAACCGCATTTCTGTTGCCCTCCAAGTGTTCGATAAAATTCCAAAAAGACCAAAAATATTGTATTGCTTTGTTTTCTGTTTTAATTTTTCATGCCATAGTTTAGTCTAGATAGTTGTTGAGTTTGTGAATTGGTAATTGACAACCGATCCCTGTGGATACGATAACCGGTCTTACCACCGTATTACTTGTTTGCGACGAGGTGCACTTGCCTTTATTCTTAAAAATACGCATCAACTATCCTAAGAATTTCTCCCCACAATAAATTCCTAAGCAATTACACTAAAATTATCTTCCTACCTATATACCATATACATGAACCTCATTATTTAATCTTTAAGCACTCAAAATTTCACTAAAAACAACTTAGAATTTCATGCCTCCTTCTAAATCTGAATTTAACATAATTGAGATACAATCTTATGCTCATCTTTAATTAATTCCACCTTAATCAACATTAACAACTAATTTCCAAATAACTCGTTTCCCTAATCCCACATATATCCACAAATCCTTCACGAAAATTGTTACAACTCACTCTAGAACTTATCCAATTAATTTAGAAACTTAAGGTTCTTCAAAGAGATTCTAACTTAACATCATAAAAATCAAATTTATATCATATCTCCATCAATAACCAATCATTGCTTAAAGTCATACCTAATCGTACCCAAGTGGTGTCTTTAACATCAAACTAACTCTCAACATTTATTATACGTCATATGTAGTCACAAATTAGAGTATTATATGTACCCTACAATATATTCAAACTTAACTCCTCATTAATAAATATATTAATCCCTCTAGATAACTCCTATATCCATAAAACTTCATTCTTCCATGATGGTATGAACTTAACCTCAATAAACAACTATCGTTATTTATTCAAAAATCAAATCACAATCAAGAAGTTCTCAATATCTTTCGATCTATACCTTAAAGGGAATACTCGCTAACAAAAATGACTTGTATCTATAATTCAAATCCGCACACTAGCAAGAAGGACATCATGCCTTGAAGCGATTCCTTTGCCCAAAGTCTACAATAACTACTAGTGCATGTCAAAGGCATGATTGAAACATATTCCCTCTGTCTCTCTATTTTAATCCCTACTACCCACAAATATCGTCCAGCACCCTTCCAGTTTAATAACCAAGATAAATCAAAGGTAAACAAATTTGACAAAGTTTCAGGAAATCATCCAAATAAAACCACAATCATCAATTCCACTTTCCAACCAAAGACACATCTACATATTTATATCATATCACGAAAATCTTCTAGAAAAAATCATACAATGCCTCACATAACATCATAAAGGTCCTAATCACATAATCCATACGGATAAAATAATAATACTCTAATTAGGCAGTTCATACACTTTATTTCATGTAATTTTCTAAACACACAAACTACAACCTGCATTAAACCACACTACGCCTACTGTATTATCTTCCCCCACCTGACATTGACGTTCTGGGTTCCTCTGGTGCTTCACACAACATGCAGGCAACTCCTGTTAGCTCCCAAAAATATAAATCATGCTCCTCCAAACATGACAGCAACAACCAACATCCCAGAGAGGGAGTCCGAGCATTTGCAACAACAAGATAAATGACATAATCAATCACGAATCATCAAAATCATTAATTTAATTTATCTACATCCTTAATTTCACAAAACAGAACTACTTTCAACAAAAATCAGATTTGGGGTTTAGGGTTCATAACACAATTTGAGGGGAAATTAATCGAACCAAAGAGTGATGAAATTAGCTTAGGAAATCGCTTATTTGCAACCCCAATTGCTTAAAAACAAAGGTAATTTCATATTTAAAACTGAAATGAAAGTGATAGGGTTAGGATTTGATAAGTTGGGGTTTTTGAATATGAAAGGTAGGTAGGTGAAATTTTCACTTACCGAACTGAAAAGAAGGAGGAGAAGTGGTGACCACTTGGATGTCCGGCACGGCGGCGGCAGCAGCGACGACGCGGAGGAGTAATGGAGGCAGAACGTTTCCTGCAACAACCATGACCAAAATATGGAAGTGAACTTTAGAGAAAGGGAAGAAGAGGTTCAACCGAACGGAAAGAGGTGGAAACCACCCCGGTCGGTGGTCGGGGAAGCTTACCGTGGTGGTGATGGCGTCAAAAGGAAGAACCAAACGCGGTAGAACGTTCAGAAGGACGAGCCCTGTTGCGTGGTCGAGTTCACCACTCCAAACGGTGGCTGGACGGTGGCTAAAGGTGCTTGGACGGTGGCTGGACTTAGAAAGAAGTAAGATAAATTTGAAGTGAAGAGAGAAAGATGTTCAGACCATATGAAAGAAAAAGAAAGAAAAGGTGGGGAGGAGGAAACATGTATCAAGTCCTAGCCAGGGAAAAGAAAGAAATAGTTTTGCTTTATTTTTAATTTTTCTTTGTTTCATTATTATTTTTAGTAGTTGTAGGTAAAAGATGTGGTTGAAATTGTGTTTGGAAAAAGGAAATAAATCTTGGCCCTTAGAACTAAAAACAAAGTGGGAAAAATCTAAAATTTCAAAATTTGAAATGGAGTAGAGATTGATGGTTGAATCAGTCAATCAAGGAAATCAATGATTCAAAATTAATCTCCAATTAATACTAAACTAATTTATTTTCAAATCTAAAATTAAATAGAGTACATTCTGAAAATAAATTTATTACAATCATAACATTTAAAATATTTTTCTAAACAAATAATAATAATGATAATAGCGTAATATTATTGTCTTGCAACCGTGCATACATTGCAACAACGCAGTGTTAATGCACTCAATAAAAATAGTTTAATAAGAAAAGAAAAGAAAATAAAATAGGGTGAATCACATGAAAATTAAATATTTAACTAATTAACAAATCTAGTTAATAAATAAAGACATATATATAATTATCGAGATGTTACAGATGCAAGTATATAAAATTAGGGGAGCAAAATATATCTAACTCAAAATATTAATGGTAATTTTATACAACCTAGTGGTTGCATCTGCACACACTAGATTATATGCGGATCTACCCCTGTTTATGACTCACTCCATTTCCTTTCCCTTTTCTCAGATTCACAAGAAGCAGGGTAGATTGTTTAGGGTTGTAGGTCTACCCAGGAGTTCTCTTGTATTTTGGTAGGCCCTTATTTTGAGTGGTGGCATATGTCGTCGACTTCAGTATGATGCAACTATAGGGATACAAATTCCTTGACATTTGGGTTATATATGATTAGATAGAATTGTTATGTTAATTTATATGATTGATATTCTTTTGACACTATGTGCAAACTTTGTACCCGAATGATGAATACTCTAGTTGATGAACTCTGGTAAAATGCATATGTGAAGTTGACAGGTGTTCACTTTTTGATATATTAAAATTCCAAAGGAGACTTTACCAAATTTTTTGTAGTAATTTGTTTTAGTAAGGTGTAGGTGATTCTAGTATAATTCTGTCTAAAGGGTTACTAGCTAAAAGGACATATGAGTTAGTGATAGCCTATGCGCCGGTCATGACCTAAGAGTGTGTCGTGAGAGAACCTGGAAAAGAGTGAAACGCAGAGGTCGCACTCACAGTGGGCTGCGCTTATAAGGGCTACCTTCTCTTGGCCGCGCTCACAATGCCTTCAACAGACACAACAAGAAGGAATTTTTGGAACCCTTTCTTCATCACCTTTCGGACCACAACAACCAAAGACTTGGGTGGCAGACGTTGACAAACAGAGACCCAACGACAGTTGAGGTGCGAACAAAGGTACGGTGGACTTGGGCTACACATAGAGGCAAATGCGGTTTGAGAGATAAGGGTTTGAGGGAAAGGGTGAGGATGTATTCTAACCGATGTGGAAAGCGAGAGCTAATTTTTTCCCCTTATTTCTACACTGGTTAAAAAGGAACTGATGTATAGAGGCACCCTTTTTTTTCATGTTTCTACATTGGTTAAATAAGAACCGATGTAAAAAGTGAGGCGTTAATTTTATTTTGGCTTAAATGCACTTTTGGTCCCCCAAGTATTTGTCATGTGCGATTTTGGTCACCCAATATTTTTTTAGCACATTTGATCCTCCTAGTTTCTCAATTAAGCAAATGTATCCTTCCTTCCATTAATTTGCCGTTAAATTGATAACTGAGGTTGCTTACGTGGCATGACAGGTGGATTAAAATATATTAATTTTTTATTTAATAAATTTAAAATTATTAAATATAGTTTTTAGTGGTCCACATGACCCTTAATGTGTGTCAAATGCCTCTGTCTTCTTTATAACATCTGTTTTTTAGAACTCTAGTTTATATGTTTGATAAGTAGGTTTTGATGTTTGAATGCATGTTTAAGAGTTTCATGATCGTTCGACTTTGAATCAGATAAGTATGTGAGTTAGGGTTCCCTAGTTCAAGCAGCACGCTAGAGCGTGCAGTGGTGGGCCCTTGAGCGTTCATGTTGCCCTGATACGTGGCAACATGTGTGAAAAGGTGGCAGCTAGAATAGGACGCGTGGCAACGTTTCTTTGGGATGAAGGAGTTGACCCGATGACCACGCTCAAGCATGGAGGAAGGCCACGCTAAAGTGCTAGGATGCTCAAGCGTGGGCACTTCCCATGCTAGATCGTGCTCAACAGGGGGATAAAAATAAAAAGAGTTCAGGTGAAGATGAGAGAAAAGGTACAACGGTAAGAGGCTAAGGCCCTTGAAGTTTTAGGAAGGCGACCATGTTTTCATTAGGGTCACTCCAAGAACTGGAATCATCAGGGCAACCAAATCCAGAAAACTAACATTTCGTTTCATCGGCTATTTCAGATTCTTTGCCCAATTGGTCCTGTAGCCTATCAGATAGCCTTACCACCAAATATGTCCAACATCCATGATACATCGCATGTAATAGAGCCCGAATCAATCCAGATAAGAGAAAACGTTGAGTACTAGGCTTTACTTGTACGGATCTAGGACCGAAGGATAAAGGAACTTCAAGCAAAGAAGATTCCATTGGTCAAGGTCATCTGGGATGTTGTTACCTGAGATGCCACTTGGGAGGGGGATGAGACACCCCGTTGTCCAGTTAAATAAAAACCTCATTAATTAAAACTTAATCGTGACATTAACGTTAAACGCATATAAAAAAAATTAATATTTTCAAATCTTAAATATAAAACATCCTGCTTATGAAAGATAAACCATCACACCATAGATATAATATACATATACAACATATATCTATCCATCAAGGTACAAAACACTGTCTAGGGTATCACATCAGTTGGATCCCCTGCAGGTACATACTGATACAAACTATCACAAGCAACGGAAAATAAAACGTCTCCAAAGACGAACTGGCCATAGACACTAAACTCTACAGCTAGAATCCACAGCTCGTCCTCCAGCATCTGGTTCATAAGGAGTTCCATCAAGATCCTCAGTAGCTGGCTCCTCTGCAGGGTCTTCTCATACGATCACATAACAAAACATATACAATATAGCAAAATAGGAGATAAGAAACAGTTCTGTCATCATAAGCGGAAAAGGAATACATAGCATACAATACAATAATAGTCAAAGACACGCACCACATATATATAACATTAATCCTTAATTTACGATATCATCCTCTATCCTTAATCTCATGCAACTAAGCCTTTATGCTGACGTGGTCATCTCTAATCTTGTCACCATCCCCCATCCCCGTTAGGGATGTTAGTCAGTAGTCCAAACGGTGAGTTTCTAAGAACTCGGTGTGCTCCTATTCCTTTATCTCTGGTAGTGAATAGTGCATATGTAACATCCCAGTTTTTCACATATACATATAATTATTTTATTGAAATAATTAATTATCTGGATGGTTATTTTTGTTTAATTTTATGTGGTTTAGTTTGAGTAATTTTATTTACTCATTTAAAATTATTTTAGTCGGTGCGTTAGCAGTGTTACTGTAGTGTATACACACTTACAAGGCAATAATATTATGCTATTGTCACTATTATTGTGTGTTTAGAAAAAATATTTTAAATAATATGATTCAAAGGAATTTATTTTCAGATGTTACTCTATTTAATTTTAGATTTTAAAATAAATTAGTTAAGTGTTAACTGGAGATTAATTTTGGATCACTAATTTTCTTAGTTGACCGCCGCCGGAGTGAGGACAGCCACGCGAGCCCCGTTCCTGGTTCGTGTTACTCGTTATGCATAGCAGTTCGTCTCCATTGTGAACACGCTGCTGCCCTTATTCGTCGTGTCAACGTCGCCGCTGCCGTGGTAAGGCCTCTAATCGCCATTCGTAATTGTTTCCACCTCTTTTAGTTCATTTCAACTCCTTACTCATACCTGAAACTCACCCCTTTTTCTGTTTGGTTTCATGCTTGGCCACTGCAACCTCACCGGAGCCGCCTTTATTCCGCCGCGTCGGACCTTCATCAGCCACCATGACATCTTCTTCCTCCTTGGGTAAGTGTTTACCCTTAATTTCTTCTAGTTTCAAAAAGCCCCAAATCATTTTGCAAACCCTAACCCTTTAATTTCATATTATAATTTTGAAATTGAACATTGTTTCGTGCTTTTGGGACTATGAATTAGTGCTTCCCTAAATCAATTTCACCATTCTTTAAGTAGATTGATTTTTCCCCACATTATGATATGAACCCGAGAGCCCCAATATGATTTTATTTGAAATTGGTTATGTTTTTGTGAAATTAACTATGTTTCTATGTAATTGAGACTGTTAATTGATGTTCTAACAAACTGATTTCGCATTTCTAATGTCAAATATATTTTCCCCAATTTTGATGATGAATCTTAATTTTCCCAAAAACTGATTTTTATTGAAATTGGTTCTATTTTGTGAAATGAAGTATTTAAATCAACTTAGAGTGAGTAGTTGATGATGGGTACCTATTTGTCAGATTTGTCTGATTGTTGAAAATGTTTCGTCTCCCTCTCCGGGATGTTGTCGTGGTTGTGTTTGCTTCGGGAAGCAGGTTTTATATTGTTCGGGAGCCGTCAGGAGTTGTCTACACCTATCGTAAGGTGTCAGAGGAAACTATATCGTCCAATCGGTTTATTAGTTGGAGCTTAGCTTTGTGTAGCTTCGATCTGAGGGAGTCTGACGGTTGAAAACCAAGGAAATGATATTCCCTTATCTACAAAAGGTAAGGGCAGAGTGAACCACATCACACCATATTGGTGGATGTGAAGATGGCTTTATTTATCTGGTTGTCGGAAATCCTAAACCAAGGATTATCCACTTTGTATATTTAGTCCCTTATGAGGACATGATTGTAGTGGTTAATTGTTGCTGATTCATGTTTAGTGGTGTGATTTATTGGTTGGAAAATGATTTCTAGCGTGTTGAAAACCATCACTTTGATCATTGTATCAAAGTGAGGATTTAATGGTTGATTATTACAAATAAACTGATTATTGTAGTTATTTGATATAACATGATATGTTGATGCGTATGAATAATTGTGAGATTGTTTGGTGAAGTGTAACCTTCACTTTGGTTGTGATTGACTTTTGGCCAAGTGTGAATGGAAATGGGAGTTTAACTCCAATCCTTGAAACTTAAGCGACATTAATATCCTTAAGTAAGAAAATGGATGTTTCATCTAGTACCACTATGTGGCTGTTACTATTGAACACACAAGATTCCTAATATTGGTAGTTGTGAAACATGTGCTCTAATCACTCATTTCGAATGTTCTCTTAGCTCCAGAGTTAATTAGGGTCAAATCTTCCTTGAGGATATGTAGGTATGGGACTATGCAGTTTCAATCAGTTACCTCTGTTCTCGTGTCGCTATGAACTAACAGTGTCTAGTCATGCTTGATGAGACTGTGGTTACATTGATATTGTGAATTGTTGGCTATACGTGCACGTGTTATCTGTTACTTGTATATACTGGATTGTTTGACTGAGATATATGTTTACATGGATATGAATGTATGATATGCCGTGTCGTGCTATTTTCATATCTGCCATATGTTGTGATGTTTAGGAATCTCACCTCCTTATTTTATATTGCCTATGTCGGCTGGCTATCTGCCTTCTGTGTTCATTTGAGAAGACTGAGATGTCAAGATGTCCCTTGGCTGATTCATCATAGAGGTTGAGGTTCGAGCTTGCAGACGATACGTTGGAATTTCTAGTGGACGTCTTCCACCTTTCAGATGGTCCAAGATGATGATCTTTGTGTTTTCTGTCATGCCTGACCTTTCTTTTCTTAAGACAGGCATGATTGTCATTGGTCTGTAGGCTATGACTTTCTCCTTGGTAAAGGAAAGGGCTTAGTCAGATAGATACTTTTGTAACGGCTATAGTGATGTCTTTTGTGATGACGTCAGTAATGGACTCAAGTAGAGTTTCCACTAGATCTCATCAGTTGGGTTTGTCCTTCTCACAGTGTATGAGAGAGGATGGTCTTTTATATTTTAGTTTGTCCAGCTTAAGATGTCTGGGAGTTAGTGTTACCGTTTATGGAGCTGCGACTCCAAGTATCTTGTATTTTAGGAGCTGCGCCTCCATAGCTGTATGTTGGGTCTGTGTATCTTTATGTTTTCTATTTATGAGTCGGGTTGGGTTTTTATGTAAATGATTTTCGAACTTATAACCATAATTATGGTTACCAAATATTTTATTGTACATTTACTTGATTCCAAGTATTTATATTGATGTCTTGTGAAAAAGAAAAAAATTACCCCATTTTATTACAGCAAAATTTAATTGAACTACTTTTCGGCCTTAAAATGTCACGTACAATGTAGCACTCGAGAAGGGTGTTACATTAGGTGGTATCAGAGATGGCCGAGTCTTTTGGGCTTGGGGTATAGGTTTGTAGTCATTTGTGTTGTGTTTTCTCTGATTGTTTTCAGTATTGTTATGTGTTCTTGGTTTCTTGAAGAACCAATGCTTGAAAGGATGACGACCTTGGTGATCCTTGTTTGTGTTCCTGTTTTCGTGATGTTGTTCTGAAGGAGGACAACGATGTTTGCTATTCTTTTCATTATTGTTCTAAGGAGGAATGATAGTGGAAGAATTTTGATGCCTAGCTTTGCTTTAAGTTGTCATCCTTAACCTTGCTAAGGATGGACTGTTTGTGGGTTGAAGCGGAGAACATAATCGTTGATAAGGAAGTTTTCAGGATAATCTTCTAAAAGAGTTCTTTTCTAGGAATTTTTGAGGAGTATCAGAGAATGGAGTTCTGCGACTACGCCAAGACAAAATGTCTGTTAGAATATGTTAGTTGTTTTGAGTTCCATCAGTTATCTCTTATAAAGCCGCTAAGGAAACAATCATAACAATAGCGAACCCAAAAGAAGAGTGACAAGGAAACTAGTGAAGTCTTTGTACTTTTCAAAGTTGCCAGAGATGTGGAAAAAGATATACAACTAGGAACCACAATAGTATGGAAATTGTTTGTTTTCAATGTAGAAAGCTGGATCACATTGCAAAAGTTGCAAGCAACGACTTTCTAGAAGGATTGGTAGAGTGAGCTAACATGTGACTATTGCATTATGTTGCATGAATGGTGGGAGTAAGCCCAAAAGAAGTCACTGTATCCTAAAAGTTCTTGCCTATTCTCGATATGTTGAATCGGGGCATACAACAAGTAGGTGTGATCAACCCATGGGAAAATGTACCATAGAGAGTAAGCTTTCGGCTATGTTGTATAGTTCACACAAGAGTCATTCTTAATTCCCCATGAATATGTGAGATATTCTTATTACTTATCTTTTGTTGATATCTTAAGTTGAATTGATTTGATTTCAATGTTCATCTTCGATGGTTTTTGCTTTGTGTGAACCAAACAAGATTTGTATTCTTCTGTTATCATTAATATAAGGATTTCTTTCAATCGTTGGTTAACCAACCCTTGCAGGTTAAATCAGTTTGAATTCTCTGTTATTATGGAGAACTGAGTTTTGTGAACTTGATCATTTACCTTTTTCGTAAATGAGTACAACCGAGAAATGGACCAATCTTTTTAGATCACATCTTGTTAGCCTTTATGGGCAAAAGTTAGAAATTTCCTTGAGGATGAAAACTCTGGCAATTCATTTCATTTTTGGTGCCAAGTGAATTAGAGTTACCCAGAGTGAGGGAACTTGCAAAAATTTATTGTTGCCTTTTAAAAGACCAAGAGTATTTTCGACTTGAATTCTACACTCTTGGGAAGAAAGAAGGAAAAAAATATTATCTTCAAATTTGTCTTTCAAAAGAAGTTCTCGTGGAATGAGGAACTTTATTAGGGTGACGCTTGTAAATATGTGGATGTACAACGCATTTTTTTACATTAAAGAACCTATTAAAGACCGATTTGCATATTGAATACCCTTTGTATTATCTTCATCTTACTTTATTCTCTCTCGTGAGAGTGGAACAGAAGAATTTATTCCTCTTTTTTTCCGAAAACTTCTTGTTCATATTTAAGTTTTATCTTATCATTGGTGTGTTAGAATCGCCACCATATATAGAGTCGGAGTTTCATATCGTTTAGATATCAGGATTTATCTCATATGTATATACCTTATTTGGTTTGACATTCGAATTGTCCGATTGTACTTCAAGCTTTAGCAATTTAAAAAGGATTTGCCTCAAGTGTTTTCTTGTGTCGTCTCACTAATACAGTTCAAGTCTGGAAGAAAGCTTAATCTATGAGGTACATTATGTCATGTTTTGAACGATGAGAATGTGGCGCATCTGAGAACGATATAGAAGATCGGTATCCGCGTCTGTTTTCCGTAGATTAGAGAATTTCGGAGACGAAATTCCTTTTAGTGGGGTAGTGTTGTAACATCCCAATTTTTCATATATACGTTTAATTATTTTATTGAAATAATTAATTATCTGGATGTTTATTTTTGTTTAATTTTATGTGGTTTAGTTTGAGTAATTTTATTTACTCATTTAAAATTATTTTAGTGGGTGCGTTAGCACCGTGTTACTGCAGTGTATACACACTTATAGGGCAATAATATTACGCTATTGTCACTATTATTCTGTGTTTAGAAAAATATTTTAAATAATATGATTAAAATGAATTTATTTTCATATGTTTTTCTATTTAATTTTAGATTTGAAAATAAATAAGTTCAGTGTTAACTGGAGATTCATTTTGGATCACTAATTTTCTTGGTTCACCGATTCAATCATCAATCTTTACTCTAATTTAAATTTTAAGATTTTATATTTGTCATTAATTATTTTTAGATATAAGGGTTAATATTGTTATTTTTTTTCTAAACTCTATCTCAACCACACCTTTTACCTACTACTAACTAAAAGAAAAAGAAAACAAAGAAAATAAAACTATCTCTCCTAGTTGTAATTTTTACACGACAGCCACCCCCTCCTTTATTTTTACGTTCTCTTCTTCTTGTCACAGCAAAACACACGCATTTCTTTTCCTCTCTCTAAGTTCATCTTCCTCCACCTCACCAAACCAGCGCCTCCCTGCCACCCTTAGCCACCGCGGACCGCCATCCGACCGTCGTCGGAGTGAGGACAGCCACGCGAGCCCCGCGCCTGGTTCGTGTTCATCGTTGTGCATAGCGGTTCATCGCCGTCGTGAGCGCGCCGCTGCCTGTCTCTGTCATGTCAACGTCGCCGCCTCCATGGTAAGGCCTCTAACCACTGTTTGTAGTTGTTTCCACCTCTTTTAGTTTGTTTCAACTCCTTCCTCATACATGAAACTCACCCCATTTCTGTTTGGTTTCATGCTTGGCCACTGCCACCTCGCCGGAGCCACCCATACTCCGCCGCGGCGGACCGTCATCAGCCACCATGACATCTTCTTCTTCCATCCAAGTGTTTACCCCTAATTTCTTTTAGTTTCAAAAAGCCCCAAATCAGTTTGCAAACCCTAACCCGAACCATTTAGTTTCATATTGTAATTTTGAAATTGAACATTGTTTTATGCTATTGGGACTATGAATTAGTGTTTCCCTAAACCAATTTCACCATTCTATAAGTAGATTGGTTTTTCCCCAAATTACGATATGAACCCTAAAGCCGCAATCTGGTTTTATTTGAAATTAGTAATGTTTTTGTGAAATTAACTATGTTTCTATGTGATTGGGACTGTTAATTGATGCTCTGACAAACTGATTTCGTATTTCTAATGTCAAATCTATTTTCCCCAATTTTGATGATGAATCTTAATTTTTCCAAAAACTGATTTTTATTGAAATTGGTTCTATTTTATGAAATTAAGTATTTAAATCAACTTAGAGTGAGTAGTTATTGTTGAAAATGTTTTGACTCCCTCTCCGGGATGTTGACGTGGTTGTGTTTGCTTGGGGAAGCAGGTTTTATATTGTTCGGAAGCTGTCAGGTTGTCTGCACCTGTCGCAAGGTGTTAGAGGAAACTGGAGCATCCAGTCGGTTATTAGTTGGAGCTTAGTTTTGTGCAACTTCGATCTGAGGGAGTCTGACTGTTGAAAACCAAGGAAATGATATTCCCTTGTCAACAAAAGGTAAAGGGGAGTAAACCACATCACACCATATTGGTGGATATGAAGATGGCTTTATTTATCTGGTTTTCGGAAATCCTAAACCAAGGATTATCCACTTTGTTTATTTAGTTCCTTATGAGGACATGATTGTAGTGGTTAATTGTTGTTGATTCATGTTTGTTACTGTGATTGATTGGTTGGAAAATGATTTCTAGCATGTTGAAAACCATCACTTTGATAATTATATCAAAGTGAGGATTTAATAGTTGATTATTACAAATAAACTGATTATTGTGGTTATTTGATATAACATGATATGTTGATGCGTATGAATAATAGTGAGATTGTTTGGTGAAGTGTAACCTTCACTTTGGTTGTGATTGGCTTTTAGCCAAGTGTGAATGGAAATGGGAGTTTAACTCCAATCCTTGAAACTTAAGCGACATTAATATCCTTAAGTAAGAAAATGGTTGTTTCAAATCCATAAAGGAAAAAGGATTAGTTTTGAACAATTATTTTGAAACTTTGATTTTCGGTCAAGGTTATTGAGAGTGTTTCACAATAAATTATAGTACCACTATGTGACTGTTACTATTGAACGCGCAAGATGCCTAACATTGGCAGTTGTGAAACATGCGCTCTAATCACTCCTTCCGAATGTTCTCTTAGCTCTGGAGTTAGGGTCAAATCTTCCTTGAGGTTGTGTAGGTATGAGACTATGCAGTTTCAATCAGTTACCTTTGTTCTCATGTCTCTATGAACTAACAGTGTCCAGTTATGCTTGATGAGATTGTGGTTACATTGATATTGTGTACTGTTGGCTATACGTGCACGTGTTATCTGTTACTTGTATATACTGGATTGTTTGACTGAGATATATGTTTGCGTGGATATGAATGTATGATATGACGTGTCGTGCTATTTTCTTAATTGCCATATGTTGTGATATTTGGGAATCTCACCTCCTTATTTTATATTGCCTATGTCCGCTGGCTATGTGCCTTTTGTGTTCATTTAAGAAGACTGAGATGTCAAGATGTCGCTTGGCTGATTCATCATAGAGGTTGAGGTTCGAGCTTGCATGCATTAGGTTGGAGTTTCTAGTGGACGTCTTCCAGCTTTTAGATGGTCCAAGATGATGATCTTTGTGTTTTCTGTCATGCTTGACCTTTCTTTTCTTGAGATAGGCATGATTGTCGTTGGTGTGTAGGCTATGACTTTCTCCTTAGTAAGGGGAAGGGCTTAGTTCAAGAGCTACTTTTGTAATGGCTATAGATGTCTTATGGCAACGTCGGTAGTGGACTCAAATAGAGTTTCCACTAGATCTCGTCAGTTGGGTTTGTCCTTCTCACGGTTTATGAAAGAGGATGGTCTTTTATATTTTAGTTTGGCCAGCTTGAGATGTTTGGGAGTTAGTGTTACCATTTATGGAGCTGCGACTCCAAGTATCTTGTATTTTAGGAGCTACGTCTCCATAGCTTTATGTTGGGTCTGTGTATCTTTATGTTTTCTGTTTATGAGTCCGGTTGGCTTTTTATATAAATGATTTTCGAACTTATAACCTTAATTATGGTTACGAATTATTTTATTATACATTTACTTGATTTCAAGTATTTATATTGATGTCATGTGAAAAAGAAAAAAATTGCCCTATTTTATTACAGCGAAATTTAATTGAACTACTTTTCGGCCTTAAAATGTCACCTATAATGTAGCACTCGAGAAGGGTGTTACAGCATAAGCCCAACGTGCCACTATTCCCATATGGGAAATAGTGCATAAGCACAAAATACATAGTATCTCTATCCTCGATGGGATAATTAGAGCAACTCGTCAAGGACTACAAGAGTATCACGGTAGTCTTCCTTGAACCTCAGCATCCATAGGGCACTCATCCGCAATATCTGGTATCCATAATAGGATACTCTAACCTCGTGTGTTCCACTCACACGACTATGAATAACAATGCATCTATATGAGTCTCACTGACTCGCATCGGGTTACAACCTAGTGCCTTAACCTTCCATCATAATCTCAACACATATTCCATGTCACATCTCATATGTAAAATAATATTTAATTAGATTAGGCACCTCTAAGTCACATTCATTCTCTCCTCGATATGCATATCTCCCAACCAACATATATCATTGCATAGAAGTCAACTAAGCATGAAATAACATATTTTGCAGGTTATCAGGCAAAGCATATTATACATAATAAAATAATAATAAAATATTCATGTGTCACAAAACTTCACATAAAGCAGATTATCACAACCAGCGAATCACAAGAAGCTCAACAGGGATAAAGTCATACATCCTAGAATATCATAAAATTATCCTAACGGTGATAAACCAACAATCCCCAAATCATCATTGATACTATGGGGTAGTTATCAATGTAATTTTGGTATTGTCGATTACTCGCCCACTAGTAGGGTTTAGGTTGCCCTACACCATTATTATAAAATATGCTACTTAGTCGTTCCAACAATAGGATGCTTTTTTCTCCCACCTGAGGTGTATATAGCTAACACTGGGATCACGAAATTGAAGCTCCTCTTTACCACTAGCCTTTCACTACACACTTCCACACCACAAGCTACCAATCAACCTTCAACCAAATCAACGTAAAAACAATATAAGTTAACAAAATCCATCTTGGATAACAAAGGGCTAGGATTCGGCCAAGAAATCAAGGGGGGGCTAGGATTATTTTCTCATTTCAATATTTTGGATACTAGTTACTAGGGTCTTAGATAGCATATGAAAAATTATCACACGTCAAAAATTGAAAACAAAACTATTTAACCCACTAGTGAGGGTTTCGGCCAAGAGGGGTAAACTTTGCTAGGAATTTCTTTTGATTGTAAGCTCTTGGATCATCAATCTAGGGATCTTAGATAGCTTCCAAAAATCATCACACAAACTAAAGGTTGAAGAAAACTCGTTTAACCCACTTTGAGGGGCATTCGGCCAAGTCAAGAAAAATTGGCTAGGGATCTTTAAAATTTTCAAGCTCTTGGATCTATGATCCTAGAGTGTTAGAGAGTTAGGAACAATTATCATACTTCAAAAATTTTCATTGTATGATTTTCTAGAATTATCCGAAGAAAATCAATGAAAAAGGAAATATGGTGAACTTGACTAGATTGAAAGGAAATAATTGATGAGAAGTGTGACCATGATCATAAGAAATGAGGATTTACCTCTGGATGAAGGAGAAATTTAAGAGAAATGATCAAAGCTTCATGTTTGTCAAGAATGGAATCTTAGGTTTTCAAAGAGAAATGACTTAGAGTATTTTGTAAAATGCATGAGTGAAATGGCCAAGTGATTGAAGAAGGGGAGAGGGAGCCGTATTTGTGGGGGTAAAATGGTCCACAATTTTGTGGGACAAACTAGGAATTACAAAGAAAGGTCAAGGGCAAAAAGGACATTTCACACCAAGTCATCATTACATGGTGAGTCAAACCATGACTCACCATGGTGACTCATCCTACATGAGTCATCGATGACTCATTGTTCTCATCTCTTAGCGGGTCTCAAGTTCCGTTTCAGCCTCTGTCGTTTACCCGATTCAAAATTTCTCGTGCGTTTTCTTTGAAAATTCACCCGAATAAAGTATAATAATTTATTTTTTGAGCAAAAATTTCAAAATATCCTATATAGTTGAAAATGTGATATAAATCTAAACCGTTTCGTTCTCGGGTCAAAATTAGGTTTTCTGATCAGTAAAATTTTACTGTCAGTCAAAACGAAGATGGGGTTCCGTCTGAATTTTAAACCCAAATTTTAACCATAACATTCTACTATAAAGTAGAGTCTAAATATGATATTTTTTATACCTAAAATCATTTTCTTGGTCTCAGGTAAAAATATCATTACCGGTAATACAACGTATATAAAAAGCAGGGTGTTACAAAGGAAACAAACATGCAACAACAATATCCTCATCTGTTCGCCTAAGGTAAATTAATTCAAATTTCGGGGATGAAATTTATTTTAAGGGGGTAGTAACGTAACGCCCCGTTTTCTCAATTTTTAGTGTGCGAGGAAAATATTAGGCATGTCTTAAGGCTTAATCTTGTTCCTTAGGTGATATTGAGTTAGTGTTTCAAGTTTTAGGTCTATCGGATATAAACCAAACTCAGAATGCACCGAAACACGAGAAAATCATCCACCGACATTAAGAGATAACACTCATACGTGGTGTATGGGTGGTCTAGCGTTCTTTGGTCTCTTGCACGTGGAACCCACATGTCAATTGCATAGGCATGTGGTGATCATGGTGCCAAGCTAGCGTGGAGAGACCCCAAACTCTAGCGTAGGGTGCTGGCATGCTTGAGCGTGCTTGTAACAGCCCGATTTTCGGATACGCTGTATTAATGGTAAATATATATTTATTTATATTTTTATCTGTGACCTAGGAAATGATTTTGGCGAAAAAAAAATCATATCTGGAACCTACTCTATGGTAGGAAGCTCTGGTTAAAATTTGGATTTAAAACTCAAACGGAAACCGGTCTGTGTTTTTACTAACGGTATAATTTTATACCGGCAAAAAAATCTAATTTGACCTGAAACTGAAAATTAGTAGATTTTTTATATTATGTCCGTGAGGAGTTCTAATTTCCAAAATTCTGATCAAAAATAAAATTTTATGTTTATTCGGACGAATTTTGGTGATTGTTCGGACGGAAAACGGTCTGCGTTTTCACTGACAGTAAGATTTTACTGATCAGAAAACCTAATTTTGACTCGTGAAATAAATGGTTTATGTTTAAATAATAATTCCAACGAGTTTGGTTATTTTGAAAATTATCGATCGAAAAGGAAATATTACGTTTTTATTCGGGCGTAAAACCCTAATTGGGAAACCGACAGAGTGGAGAACGGATGTGCAGAGACAAAATCGGACACCAGAGGAGCTGAGTCATGGGGTGAGTCACCACCATGACTCACCAAGCATTTATGAAGTATTAAATGCAATTTTAGGTGAAATGACCAAAATGCCCTTAAGCTTAACCTAACATATCCTAGTTAATTTTTAACCATGGTTAAGGCAAGTCAAGGCCAATTTGGCTTCCTCCCCCTCATTTGTGGTCCAAAATCAGCCACACTCCCTTTCACTCTCAACCACACATTTTAACCTTACCATGATTACTATTAACCATAGTTAAGTTATTATATTATTTTCTAATTTAACCTATGTCAACTAACTTAACCTTGGTTCATTTTAATCAATTAAACGAACCATTTTACTCCCTCACTATCTCATTCTTGCGCAACTGTCTCCCCATCCCACACTTAACCAAATTTCTTTCCTTTCTATCTTCTTTCTTGCTTGTTCTTCACCAAAAACCTAAAGAACACCATACTTGTTCTTGATAAGTTCATCAAATCTCTTCATTCCCTTCATCAAACTTCTTCATTCCAAGGTGAGGATCATGTTCCTCATCATCTTAGCTTCATTAATCATCCATCAAACTTCATTTTCATCAACTATTTCATGAATTTCCATTCTTAGATCTAGAACTTCAAATAATTCTAGAAAATTGTAGAAAACTAATTTTAATGTGAAACCAATTGATATGATCTCTAAATGACTTCTACTTTCATCATCTAAGAGCATGTGAGCAAAAGCATTTTCTTTCCATATTTTTTTTAATAAGGCCGAAACCCTCATGAAAATGGGTTTGATGATTTTGTTCTTCTTTTTGAAATTTAATGCTTGATTTGAGCTCTCTAGTACTTATATCATCTAAATCAAAGTGCTTGAATCCAACTAACACTACAAAAAAATGGTGTTTAGCGACCGAAGAAATCGGTCGCTATTCATCAAAATTCGGTCGCTAAATAGGTTAACGACCGAATTAGCGACCGAATAATGACGGTTGCTAAAACCCTGGTCGCTAAATCATTTAGCAACCGAATTTGTAATCGGTCGCTATTAGCGACCGAATAATTCGGTTGCTAATTTATAAAAATCGGTCACTAAATTGGTCTCCTAAAACCAGCTATGTGACCAATTTTAGCGACCGAAAATTCGGTCGCTAAATTGGCCACTAAATTAAAAAAAAATCAGTCACTAAATGTGTCCCCAAAACTTGTTCTAGGGACCAATTTAGTGACCGATTTCTTTAAAAAACATATAACAAACCAAATATAATTTTTTTTATAAGCTAAAGTGTATTGAAAGAGTATAATGGGTACTCTAAACTCATAAACAAAAGAACCAAATACAAGAGGGATAAGGTAGAGATTCAACCAAAGTCGGAGAAGACAATAATGGTTGATATACTAACTAATCGTCGACCAAAAAGAATTCATCGGCACCTAATATCTAAAACCAATCCACCGCCCAGCTATTGGCAATTTAGTGCCTAAAAGCTTATTAGGGATAATTGCAGCAAAAGTGAAAAAGCCCTTTGAACCTTTACATCCAGCAAAACACCAAATTATGGGGATCTTTGTGGAGTTCACCAAGGAACCGTTTGAATCCAACTTTTAGACCTTTGTGGAGTTCATCGCCTCCATTGTCCCTTAAAAAGTAATTGTCTTCCCAACCTCGCATAAGAATATAATGAGACAAAAATATAATGCTTCCCTTATACAAGAATATAATGAAACACAGATGATTGAATGGAAAATTGGATATAAAATGTATCCACAAATTCACAATCTTCAAAATCTTCAACAACCTTGTAGGCTATAATCCTTTTCTATCAAGTTGTCTTATCAATAAGAGAAAGAGAAAGCATATCATACAAAGTCTAAAAGAAATGGGTAGGATTCATTTCTTCCCTTTTCTTTACATTTCATTCTTTCTAAAAGTTTCCACACAAAGTCTAAGAGATATGCTTTGTGGACTTACTCACGTGAAGAGATGTTCTTGTTGACATGTTCGCTAGAAACCAAACCACAAAAATTACCCAGAAATACATCATACCCTGCGAATAAGAAAATAATATACATGATATAAGAAGAGGTTGGGGTGGTGTGGTGGGGCTCCTCGCGGCGGCAGACGACGACGCACGGTGTCCAGCAGCGGTGACAGTGTTCCTGTAACACCCATGTACTCAAAACTTGAAGGTAAATCTAGGAGATGAAGGAAGGAACTTAAACTAACAAAGAGAGGTGAGAAACCACCAGGAATGGAAGTCAAACCACCTTACCGTGGCGGAGGACGGCGCAACCGCAGCTGTGTGTGCCAGGAGGGCGGTGGCGAGTCGCGGGTCATCTGCCCTCGCCGTACGGTGGCCGAACGACGGCCTCAGGGCGGTGGTCGCGCGACTGAGAAGAAGGAAGGAAAAAGGTAGAAGATGAAGTTGGGGAGAATGAAGAAGAAGTGTGGAAGAAGAAGGAAGAAGGAGCAGAGAAAGAGAAGAGAAAGTGAGGGAGAGGGCGTCGAGACCAAAATATTAGTTTTAGGGATTTTAGTTTTAGCGACCGAATTAATCGATCGCTAAATCGGTCGCTAAAATGGTTAATTTGAAATTTGAATTCATAATTTTAGCGACCGAATTATTCGGTCGCTAAATCGGTCGCTAAATCGCTCTATTTTAATTTTTTACGCGTCGTTTAGCGACCGATTTAATATCGGTCGCAAAAGATAACTTAATTTTAACCGTTGCATTTAACTCGGTCGCCATTTCGGTCGCTAAAAAATCAAAAATTTATGACTTTTACTTTCCTTTATTTTGCGACCGAAATAGAGACCGATAACTCTGCTACGCTCTATTTCGGTCGCTATTTCGGTCGCAATATCAACTCTAATCAGTGTTTGATTTAGATTCTACAATCGGTCGCTATTTCGGTCGCAAACAGCAACCAACAAATTCGGTCGCTATTTTCGGTCGCTAAATAACCTTTTTTTATAGTGTAAAATTTCTAACCTAATTTCCCTATGTTGGCCGAAACCTTAGAGTGAAGAGATTGAAATATTTTTATTCAATTTTAGAATGATGAAGCTTGTTTTTGATTCTATCATGCTTTGTGATCACAAATCCAAGATTTTGAACTCAAAAGAATTTTCTAACCTATTTTGGTTCATTGAGGCCAAAACCCTAATCTAGTTGGTTAGAGGATTTTGTTTCATATTTTTGAATTGTAACACTTTATTTATGTTAGTTAATAATCTAGGAAATAGTATCTAAAAGATTGGATTAAGAAAGTAACCCTAGCCTCATTTTTGATCAGTTGGCCGAACCTAGCACCATATGTCCATAGTTGGATTTTTTTGATTACTATATTTGTATGTTGAATTTGGTTGAAGGTTGAATTGTTAACTTGTGGTGTGGTAACGAGGAGCTTCGACTTCGTGTTTCCAGTGTTAGCTCAGGTGGGGGAAAGATTCAACCTATCGTCAGAATGGATAAGTAGTGCATAATATAATAATTGTGTAGGGCGACCTAAACCCTACTAGTGGTCGGGTAATCGACAAGACCAAAATCGCACTGGAATCTTTTCCGTAATACCAATGATGATTTGAGAATTGTAGGTTTATCGACGTTAGGATAAACTTTAATATTTGAGGATATCTAACTTTATGATTATTGAATTGTTTGTGATACGCTGGTTGAGGTATTCTACTGCATGTGACATTTTATTTTGATGTTTGAATATTTTATTGATTATTGTGTTACGCATGATCTGCCTTTTTTGATAAATTGCTTAGCTGATTTTAAGTAAAGATATATGTTACTCGGAGGTATTTTGTATGGGTGAAAGAATAATTGTGACTTAGAGGTGCCTAGTATGAATTAATCATTTCGTATATGAGAGGTGGCATTTAGTATGTGTTGGGGCTAAGATGGAAGGTTGAGGCACTAGGTTGTTATTGATGCGAGTTAGTGAGATTTATATATTTGCATTGTTTATTCACCACCGTGTGTTGGGAACACATGAGGTCCGAAGTTCTTGCGGGATCGTCCCAACTTAGATTTAGGCCGTGCAACTATAGTGTCATAGATATTCATGAGCACCCTTGAACTAGGGTGTGCACCAACTGTACCCTGTAGCTATAGTGTCATTGCTTTGCATGAGCATTCTTACCATGGATGAGGTTATGCACCGACTGTACTGTACAGCTATAGTGTCATTGTTATGCATGAGCACCCTGGATCCAGGGTGTGCACCGATTGTACCGTGCAGCTATAGTGCCATTGCTTTGCATGAGCATTCTCCCATGGATGAGATTGTACACCGGTTAAAGGGGACGTGTCACTTGAACGACTGACTGATATCTCTAAAGAAGGAAGTGTTACCGGATTGGTAGTGACACACTTTAGCGTCAATGTTTAATCGTATGAGATTGAGGGTAGAGGAAGATATTATGATTGAGGATGATTGTTAGTTATGTGTGATGTTTGTCTTTGACTGTTATTATACTATGTGCTATGTATTCATTTTCACTTTTGATGATAGAAATGTTTCTTATCCCCTATTTTCTGTATTATGTGTATGTTTCTTTTATTCCATGAGAAGATCCAATGGAGGAACCCGTTACCAAGGAACTAGATGGAACTTCATTTGAACAAGATCCTGGAGCACGAGCAGTGGATTCGAGTGTTAGAACTTAGAGAGTTTATGGCCAGTGTGTCTTAAGACATTTTATATTTCCACTATTAATAGGTTGTATAAATATGCACCTGCACGGGATCCTATTGCTGGGATACTAAACGCGCTGTCGCCACGCGCCAAAAAGAACGAGCGATTAGTAAGATAATGTAGTATAGAGCGACAACTCGGATATCGTCTCTCAAGGACTCTTTAGTTGTTGTTATTATTAACAGAAAATCAAAAGTTAGTTTTGGGGGTTTTGGATTGAGTGCAATTAAAATAAAGAAAACAAAGCAATAAAAACAAAGCAGTTAAAAGATTAACAAATAAGCTAAAGAGCGATTAACCTACTGTTCTTGGTTTCCCACTATCATTGGTTCAAATAAATCCAAGCCCTAAGCGGATTCTAATCCCCTCCCGGTTGTAGCAACAATTAACAACGCAATCACTACTACGGATGTATGTTCCTATTCCCGAAATAACAAACGGGGTTAAGCTCTCATGATCAAACGAACATGAACGAACACACACGAAATAACAAACGCGATTAATTATAGAAACATAACATCATCGAAATTAATCAACACAATACTATACACTCCTGAAATAACAAACAGAAATGTATAGCATGGTATTGAAAAGAGAATAGTAAATGAAAACAGGAAATACAGAACCTCAAGTGTAATTGAAACCAATCCCAGTAGATTAATCTAGGAGACTAGTTCTCCATTACAAAAGTAAACAATAAACTAAAGAAATAAACTACTGAAAACTACTACTACTATCTATCAAAGACTAGCCAAAACTGGCTAACTCTGACCCCCCCTTCAGTTCTACCTAAGACTGTCTTATATACACGTTTCTGGAATCAGAGGACTCGCGAGGCGAAGCCTCTCTCGCGACGCGGAAATTATGAACAGTCTGCAACTTTTGATCTTCTCGTGGGGCGAGCATATCCTTCGCGAGGCGAATCTCTTTAGATCCCAAACTGTAACGCCCGTGACCTTCAACATGCGCAAACCGTGATGGCTTCTGGTCTTCCAAGGCTCGCGAGGCGAATGGATGCTCGCGAGGCGAACGCTTCAACTTCAAAACGGCCACAGTCGTGATCTTCAACACGGGTAAACCGTGATCGTCTCTGACTTTTCAGGCTTGGTGACTCGCGGGGGGAGAGCTTCTTCGCGGGGCGAACCAGTTTTATTCCTTTTTATTAACCTGAAAAATAGAAAATAACATAAGTACTTTATTTAACTCTAAATCAACTAAATTAACATAAAAACACTTTACAGACTCAAAATACTACTTAAGGACAATCAAGTCTAATTTGGGTAAAAATGATATAAAATTAGCACAAAGCCAAGGTCTTTACTAGTTATAAAACCAGTCAAACAGAGGCTCATCAAAATACCCCAAACTTAAACTTTGCTTGTCCTCAAGCAAACTAAAACTTAAAAACTTAAAAAGACTCAAGACCTGGCAAAACATGGCAAGCTTAAGGACTCAATTAACTTTCACACAAATTTCAAGCAATTTATCAAAACAATTTTTCCTTCAATGTTCCCCCCCTTTCAAACAAAACAATACCCACATTCATTTATTCTAAACAATTGAGAATTTAATCATTCCAACAATTATTAATCTAAGCAGGGGATCTAAGTTACACACAAGAAGGAGATCACCAAATTCAAACAACTGCCTTCCTCACAAGGGAAATTTGTGTTCACTCAATCGCTCAGTTTGTGTCAGGCTATCAACATTTCACTCAGTTTCACTTTTAAGAGCACTTCCCATAAATTTGGTTTTCATCTCAAAATGGTTCCCACAGAAAACATGCATGCAACATCAGAAGGTCTTTTATGGGTTGTAATGGGGCCTGGCTAAGGGTAGGATATACAAAAGAACTAGGCTGAAGACCCTAGGAACTAAGAGAGCATGAACATTATTTACACTTTGAAATTCCACTCAAGTTCCTTTTCTCATTTTTTTTTTCTTTTTGCCTTGGGTGACTACAGCCTCTTTATTCAAACAGCCTTTTTGGCATTTTTCCACTTTTAAATTTTTTAATTTTTTAATTTTTTTTTTCAAATAATTTTTTTTTTCTCAATCCCAAACAACACATTACACCTTGCAGCCACCCCAAACTTAGTTTCTTGCACCCATTCTAAGATTACATGCTCTCCTAATCCTAAGATCGGGTTAACATGGTTTTCCAGATTTTTGGGCTTATAACATTAGGTTATCAAGAAGCAATAGGCTAATCAGGCTCAAAGGGGCTAACTAGGGAACATGCATTAGGATTTGGTTATTTTAGGCCAAGTAGCTATTTACAAAGAAAATGCCTAAATCATTTGAAGCAAACACATAATCATGCAAACCAAAAAGAGATTCAAGCAAACTCAGGAAAGTGCAATTCAAAAGTGATTTCTCACAGTTTAAAACATGTTGGAGGCTCAAAACCTCACCTGGACATTTTTTTTGCAAATTATTTGAAAGAGATTCTATCCCTAGTGTGTGCTTCCTATCACCCCAAACTTATCATAAATCATGCCATCATAACAAAATCTCAAAGTTCAGTTTTCAATCATATGGGGATCAAAATTCAATTTTTCAAGTCCTAGGGGGAACAGTCAACAATTAACATGCAATCCATCTATGCAAATTCAACCAAATCCAATAAACTTGCCATAACCAAGACACAAACACAACTCCTGAGCTTCTCAAATTATTCAGGAGCTTTATTAAAAACAAAACAGAAATAAAGAAAGGAAAAGAAAATTAAAAAGAAGAAAGGGTTAAGAAAACTCATTAAGGGCGGTTCCACCAGGATCCCATTGCTTGTAGCATAAGGCCCACGTGGTGGCCAAAGGCTGGAAGCCCATTCCATGCTTCCCTAACTCGCAGCCTTGATGTGGGGGTGAGCACTTGACAATTATGATGACTTCGCCGAGTGCGGCGGACTTCTCACTCCCCTTCAGATCACACTTGACTTCTTTCTCAACAAAGTCTCCCCGATAGAAGTGGGGCTCAACCTCTTGGACCGGCCATGGTGCAAAATCCAAGGGTGCAAAATCCGGAGCTTTTGGTTCCACAGGGGGAGGTGGCAAACAGTTAGCTGGGGTTACTGGTGCTGCTTCAACTTCTGCATTTTCTTCATTCACTGCACTAACAAATTCAACACCTGCTATACATGCAGAAATTTCAGCACACACCACACAAAGGTTAGAGTTAGTAGAATCAGTACATATATCACAATAAAATGAATCAGGAAAATTCTGAATGTCTGGAAACTCAGCAATTAATTCATCATCCACCCCATTACTCTCAACACCTGCATCTAAGACCAAAGATTCTTCTTTATCCTCAAGCACGGTGGAGCAAATGTTCTCCTGATCCTCCTGATGCTCATTTCCTATATGAACATGGCCCTCAACCTCATCTGTCTCCTGTTCCGTATGGATGCTTTGCTTAACATACCTTTCAAAATAACATTCTACACACAAAGCAGTGCCATCACAATAACAATCGGTAGAATCAGGGGATTCAACAGACAATTCATCATCAACAGAAATATTATCAGAATTATCATCAGAAATATTTTCAAGAATAACTTGTGCCTCTGTATGTTCTTCAATGGGCTGTGGAGTTAGCATTGCAGCCGAGTTGGCGGTAACTTGATCAATTAGAGCGGACAACTTCTGAGATTCAGCTTGGCTCCTCTGGTATTCAGCCTCCATCTTCTGTTGGAATTCAAGATTGCTCGCCTCCATCATCTGTTGAATTTCGAGAAAGTTTGCTTCCATTTGTGCATTCATTTGCTTGATCAGGTCCTCCAGTGAAGGTTCGGAAGGTGCAGCACTGAAGGCAGGATAATATCTAAACAGGAAGGCTTCCTTCAAATCAAACCAGCTTGAGATGGAATTCTCATCAAGACAATACAACCAATCTCTTGCAGCACCTTCAAGTGAGAACTGGAAAGCTTCCATCTGAATGTGATCTTCAGTTATTCCTGCAGGTCTCAGCATTATAGAACAAGCAATCTGGAATTCCCTCAGATGCTCCTGCGGATTTTCACCTGCAAAACCACTAAACCTTGGCAACCAGTGTGATAAACCAATAAAATCAGGAAAATATATGCATGATGGTTGTTCATAGTAAACATTAGGCATGTAACCATATATGTGATTATCCATGGGGGGTGCTAAAATTCACAACCAGACAATGCAGACAAAATTAATTCAGCAAAGAGAATTTTTTTTTTTAATTTTATTTTCTGCTAATAACAACAAACCAGAGTCCCCGGCAACGGCGCCAATTTTTGAACGTGCTGTCGCCACGGGCCAAAAAGAACGAGCGATTATTAAAATAATGTAGTATAGAGCGACAACTCGGATATCGTCTCTCAAGGACTCTTTAGTTGTTGTTATTATTAACAGAAAATCAAAAGTTAGTTTTGGGGGTTTTGGATTGAGTGCAATTAAAATAAAGAAAACAAAGCAATAAAAACAAAGCAGTTAAAAGATTAACAAATAAGCTAAAGAGCGATTAACCTACTGTTCTTGGTTTCCCACTATCATTGGTTCAAATAAATCCAAGCCCTAAGCGGATTCTAATCCCTTCCCGGTTGTAGTAACAATTAACAATGCAATCACTACTATGGATGTATGTTCCTATTCCCGAAATAACAAACAGGGTTAAGCTCTCATGATCAAACGAACATGAACGAACACACACGAAATAACAAACGCGATTAATTATAGAAACATAACATCATCGAAATTAATCAACACAATACTATACACTCCTGAAATAACAAACAGAAATGTATAGCATGGTATTGAAAAGAGAATAGTAAATGAAAACAGGAAATACAGAACCTCAAGTGTAATTGAAACCAATCCCAGTAGATTAATCTAGGAGACTAGTTCTCCATTACAAAAGTAAACAATAAACTAAAGAAATAAACTACTGAAAACTACTACTACTATCTATCAAAGACTAGCCAAAACTGGCTAACTCTGACCCCCCTTCAGTTCTACCTAAGACTGTCTTATATACACGTTTCTGGAATCAGAGGACTCGCGAGGCGAAGCCTCTCTCGCGACGCGGAAATTATGAACAGTCTGCGACTTTTGATCTTCTCGCGGGGCGAGCATATCCTTCGCGAGGCGAATCTCTTCAGATCCCAAACTGTAACGCCCGTGACCTTCAACATGCGCAAACCGTGATGGCTTCTGGTCTTCCAAGGCTCGCGAGGCGAATGTATGCTCGCGAGGTGAACGCTTCAACTTCAAAACAGCCACAGCCGTGATCTTCAACACGGGTAAATCGTGATCGTCTCTGACTTTTCAGGCTTGGTGACTCGCGGGGCGAGAGCTTCTTCGTGGGGCGAACCAGTTTTATTCCTTTTTATTAACCTGAAAAACAGAAAATAACATAAGTACTTTATTTAACTCTAAATCAACTAAATTAACATAAAAACACTTTACAGACTCAAAATACTACTTAAGGACAATCAAGTCTAATTTGGGTAAAAATGATATAAAATTAGCACAAAGCCAAGGTCTTTACTAGTTATAAAACCAGTCAAACAGAGGCTCATAAGATACCCTAGACAGTGTTTTAGTACTATGATACTTTAACAAATGGTGTGTATTCATTATAAGTATATGGTGTGTTGTTGTAATTGTTATCATGTTGTAAGTTTCTAATTAATTTTTAATATTTAAGTATTTTTGGAATATACTTTTAACGTTTAGCGTGCGATTAATTAATTAATTAATAAGGTTTTAATTTAATGGCACAACGGGGCACAACGAGGTGTCTCATTTGGTATCATAGCAGTTCGATTCTAATCGGACTGTGAGGTTTAGGATGTTGTTACTGGCCGTGTCTAGTTGAATCCACATCGGATATTGACTATGCTTAGAAGTTGGGTAGTGTGTCCGAACTTGATACGATAACTGATATTAGTATGACATATAGTATTTATATACCTGTTTACGTAGTATTATATGTCATACGGATGGGAGCTGATGATTTCTTTAAGTAGGATCATGGCTCGAGGAAGAGGACGTTCTACCAATAGTGGTGATAGAACTCCCGAAAGAATTGTCGGAGCTGGAAATATTGAGAATAATTCTACTGGAAGTGGAGGAGAGTCAACTGAGACTCGTAATGTCATGAAGGACATAGCTACTGCTTTGTTACTGCAAACACGACAGAATGCAGAGATGCTACAAATGAACAAAGAGCAGCAGGAACTGCATAATCAAATAAGAGCTACCGAAGCTGAAGATGAAGGGATGGTTACATTCCTGAAAGCGAAGCCACCACAGTTCCGAGGGGATTATGACCCAGAGAAGGCAGAATGGTGGGTACAATAGATAGATAAGATATTCGACACCATGTGCTGCAGAGAGGATAGGAAAGTGACTTATGATGCCTTCATGTTAACTGGAGGAGAAGAATCTTGGTAGAGAGGTAAGAGAAGATTACTGGAGTTAGAAGGCAGGATTATCTGCTGGAAGTTGTTTACTGGATGCTTCTTCGAGAAGTATCTCCCGTGTTTAGTCCGACGTGAGAAGGAGAGGGAGTTTACTAGTCTTCGACAGGGAAACATGACTATTGGTGATTATGCGTCACGCTTTGAGGCTCTGATTAAGTTTTCAGAATTCTATCGCAGATTTCCAGATGAGGATTGGCGGTGTAGAAGGTTTGAAGAGGGACCGCGACATGAGCTACGGAGAGCTGTAGTGTGTTTAGATATTCAGAGTTTTCCGGAGTTGGTTGAGAGTTGCAGTGCTATACAGAGCATAGACCAG
This sequence comes from Sophora flavescens, assembly GCA_030762895.1. NCBI lineage: Eukaryota > Viridiplantae > Streptophyta > Magnoliopsida > Fabales > Fabaceae > Sophora > Sophora flavescens. The sequence continues at coordinate 129,865,051 of CM061064.1, forward strand.
AGGCAGGCTGCTGAGCGGAGACAACAAAGGAGTGGAGGCCCTATTCGATCAGGCTTTCAGAGGAGAGTCGATAATGATTATTAGGGGAGACGGTAACCATATACCCGACCAGTGCAGACTCCTGCACTGGCACCAGATGTTACAGCAACAATGAGTGGAACGTGCCAACTGTAGAGAGGCTTAGCTTGTTTCAGATGCGGGGGACCGCATCATGTGAGAGATTGCAGCGAGATACGTTTTTGTTACATCTGTGGTAAACTAGATCACTTAGCTCGTGGTAAACTAGATCACTTAGCAAGATACGTATGCAGCAGTCAGTAGCTACAGGTAGAGAAGCCAATGTTCAGAGAGGTAGAGCTGAGAAAGAAGTCCCAATAGTAGGACCACGGGTGGCTAGACCTCAGGCCACTGGGAGAGTGCTTACCGTGAGGGGAGCTGAATCCTCTCCATATGGGGATAAGGTATGTATTTGATATTTGATAGACTTTGTTTGTTTGTCTAAGTAGTATGATAGACAAGAAGTGATGGGAGTTTGGTTAAGGTATAGTGGTGACTAGTAGGAGGTGAATCCTTAAGATCAATATCAGTGAGTGAGACAATTATTATAAGTCAAATGTGATCGAGGCATAGTATCATTAAGGAATCTATGGTAATGATTAACATTCGTAGTTAAGATGAATTGTATGAGTTTGGGAAGAATGAACGAAAATGGATATAGTAATTTCACCTAAGTTGAATATAAGCAGAAAGAGATAAGCTCTTGTTTAAATTGAGTTTACTAGAGAAATTCAAAGTTGTTGAGTTAGATAATCCTAATCGGAGTAGTTTTTTTTTCCTTCTAATTTTAGTTTATCTTAAGGAGTGTTAAGAAGTTTTACTTGGAGACTTGAAATGTGTGATTTTGTTATAATCTGGAATAGTAGAATACACTCCAAGGAACTAAGATTGTGATTGGATACATCAAGTAAGATGTTATGGTAATATTGATCTTGGTGTATATTGTGGGAGTTAGATACTGAAATAAGGGTTTCTAGTGAATTAGTATTAAAAAGAGAAAATGACTAAGTTTTGATTATGTCCTTTAAGGATGATAGATTAAGGTAAAATGTTAAGGATAAGGAACATAATGTAGTGATGGATTGTTTCGAGGATAAATAGAATGATATAAGAATGAATTATGTTATGAAGTTACCGCTGTTACTTTGGGGGAAGACATCAAAAAAAGGGAAATACAATGTAAGATCTTTGGATTAAGGTACGATTACTAGAATCTATCTAGTTTTGAGTTACGAAATTTCAAGGACGGAATTTTTTTCCTAAGTGGGGTAGTAATGTAACAACTCGATTTTTGGATACGCTGTATTAACGGTAAAGATATATTTATTTATATTTTTATCTGTGACCTAGAAAATGATTTTGGAGAAAACAAAGTCATATCTAGAACCTACTCTATGGTAGGAAGCTCTGGTTAAAATTTAGGTTTAAAACTCAGACGGAAACCGGTCTGTGTTTTTACTGATAGTATAATTTTATACCAGCAGAAAACCCTAATTTGACCCGAAACTGAAAATTAGTAGATTTTTTATATTATGTCCTTGAGGAATTCTACTTTCCAGATTTCTTATCAAAAATAAAATATTAGGTTTATTCGGACGAATTTTGGTGAAAGCTTGGACGGAAAACGATCTGTGTTTTCACTGACAGTAAGATTTTACTGATCAGAAAACCTAATTTTGACTCGTGCACGAAATGGCTTATGTTTTGACTCGAAAATGAAATATTATGTTTTTATTCGGGCGTAAAACCCTAATCAGGAAACCGGCGGAGTCGAGAACGGATGTGCAGAGACAAAATCGGACACCAGAGGAGCTGAGTCATGGGGTGAGTCACCACCATGACTCACCAAGCATTTATGAAGTACTAAATGCAATTTTAGGTGAAATGACCAAAATGCCCTTAAGCTTAACCTAACATATCCTAGTTAATTTTTAACCATGGTTAAGGCAAGTCAAGGCCAATTTGGCTTCCTCCCCTCATTTGTGGTCCAAAATCAGCCACACTCCCCTTCACTCTCAACCACACATTTTAACCTTACCATGATTACTATTAACCATAGTTAAGTTATTATATTATTTTCTAACTTGACCTATGTCAACTAACTTAACCTTGGTTGATTTTAATCAATTAAACAAACCTTTTACTCTCTCACTCTCTCATTCTTGCGCAGCTACCTCCCCATCCCACACTTAACCAAATTTCTTTCCTTTCTATCTTCTTTCTTGCTTGTTCTTCACCAAAAACCTAAAGAACACCATACTTGTTCTTGACAAGTTCATCAAATCTCTTCATTCCCTTCATCAAACTTCTTCATTCCAAGGTGAGGATCATGTTCCTCATCATCTTAGCTTCATTAATAATCTATCAAATTTCATTTTCATCAAATATTTCATCAACTATTTCATAAATAAATAAAATTGTTAAATTTTCAAAAAATAATAAAAATGTATTTAAAAATATTCGACAACAAATAAAAAAATTAAATAAAAAAAATATTTTTTTAACAAAAATGATAAATTAAAAAAATAATAAAAAAAGGTGATAAATGTCGCCATTTTGGGATCCAACAGTGAAAAGTGGATCCCCTAATTAGTATGTTATAGATCTTCTAATTCTTTTATCATATTAAAAAAAACTATTTTTTTAGAGCTCATTCAAATTGAGGCTACCTCACCCAAGAGCGCTTGGATGAAATGACACGGATCTTTTACAGCTTAATCGGAAGTCTCGAGTTCGAATCTTGGCCCTGGGAATGCAGCATCGTTAAAACTCTTGAGGGAGAGCTTTGTCGCCCTTATGGTCCTACCCGACTCGAAAGAATAATCTTCGCAGTTGCACATAGAAGATACCTTGAAAAACCAAAAAAATTGACGATGCCTCATTTTGTGCATTCCTCTAACATGGCTCGTGGAACAGGCGAGAACCCACTAGATTCATATATTAAACATGTTTTTTTATTCTTCTTGTGGGGACTCACTAGATTCATGTATTAAACATGTTTTTTTTCCTTCTAGTGAGGTCTTGACTAGGTGTTGCCGGGTTGGTAACCATAAGTATTAGAGTGGTGTTAATTGAACATCAAATTTTAGATATCATATGTGATTCAGTATGTTTTTATTTTAATTTTTTTTGAATTGTTTTTATTTCTATCTCTTATTTATTTTTTATCATTTTTGTATCCATGTATCTCGAAATACATAAAAAAAAAACAAAGGTTCACCGTATGATGTCCCATTTCAGATATTCAAAAAAAAAAAATAAAAAATTCCGGTATGGATTATCCCCTGCACCGATAATGGGATGATTTTTTATTTTCAATCTTTATATTTTCACAAAAAAATTTACGTCATTTTTTAAGGATCGATTTATCTAACCTGTGCAACTTTTTCACATGTTGAGGATTAAAAAAAATAGAAATGTATTGGAAAAAGTAATTTTTAAACTTTCAAGGAATTGAATAGACAACTTTCTGTTAGATTCAATGACTTAAAGATTTTGATATATGACAAATACTACTTAATGTGTATGCAAGTGTTTAGTGTCAAATTGTAAAGACATGTATCAAGCAATATCCAACAAGTTCAGTGAGCAACCAAAGGAGAATATTCAAGGAAGAACTTGAAGGAATCAAAGAGCAAGGACGAAGATCAAGGAATCATCAAGACAAGAGCTTAAACGAAGAAATTAGTGTTAAGTCTTAGATGATTTGTAAGAGATGAAATCTCTTATTCACAAATAGCTCAATTAAGAAAGATGCATGAAGAAAATCATTTTTCAAAACCTGCATTAAAAGGAATAAGTTTTCGTTAATGAAAATGATTTTTGGAAATAATAATAGAAGCGCTCATCCAACACTGGAATAATATAAGTGCTCGTCCAACATAGGGAATAATAGAAGCGCTCCTCCAACAGTGGTAAAAGATGGCGTCCAAGAAAGTGGCAGAAGCTCACGTCTACTAAAGTGACAGAAGCACACGTCTACTAAAATGACACAAGCGCACGTCCACTAAAGTGACAGAAGTGCTCGTCCACTAAAGTGATACAAGCGCTCGTCTACTAAAGTAATACAAGCGCTCGTCTACTAGTTGGAGAACGCCCAACCCAATTACTTTGTGTTAGTACTCCCGTCTGCTGACGTGGCAAATGGACGCGGCTATTTTTTTTTTAAGATGGACGCCGCTATTTTTCCAAATGGACTCGTTATTTTATGGACGCGAATTCTATAAGAACTATCAGAATCTTATCTCAAGAACGAGAATCAAGAAAAATGATTCTGTTAAATCAGATCCAAATCTGTTTTAATTGATCCCAACGACTATAACTTGTTTTCTATATAAAGAGGGATCAAAGGAATACTTTAAGAAGAATCATAACGAATAAAAAAAGAATTATAACGATACACATATCATTCATCATCTTCATTGAGCTTATTGTGAAAAGAGTGTTTCAATACTCATAAGTGCTTCAATTTGTTTTATCTGACTATTGAGAGTTAGGAATCAACTTTTGTTTTTACTTTTCGATTGTAAAGAGAGAGGGAGTCTCTTTGAGTGATTAGGGTGAGGTATCCTTAAGGAAGAATATTGAGGCTCTTCACAAGAGTGTGGTATCTCGAGGTGAAGGAGTGCTCTGTGGTGTAAAGGTTTTTGAAGCTACCTTGCAAAGCTTGTGTGTTAGTGTATGAAATCCCACAGTGGAGTGGGGACTGGATGTAGGTCACAGTGGTGGTGACTGAACCAGGATAAATCTGGTTGTGTAGTATCTCTAAACTCAGACCCTTTAATTTCTGTTTATGATCAAGAACCTGTGATTTTGATGTTTAAAGTTCAAATATAATTTTTGTTCTTGATCTGTATAAACTGTATTTTGTTATTACTGAGTTATTGAACCTGAACCAATTCGTTATTAATCTTTTTTATCCTCATCAACTTCTATTCAAGATTTTGTAAAAACCCTTCATCGATTTTATAAAAGATCCTGAGAACACAAATCTGCAACTCCGATTTATAAAGCTTTGTGAAAAAGTTTTAAGAGGGAAATATTTTCTTTGAAAACTCAATTCACCCCCCCCCCCCCCCCGCCTTGCCTTCTTGAGTCGTTGAAGCCAAAAAAACAATTGGCATCAGAGATAAACTCTTAAGTTTGGCTTAACAACTATAAGAGCATGGCTTACAGTGACTGTTTAAATGAAGGGGTTTCCCTTGCACGCCCACCTGCCTTCAATGGATCTGAGTATATCTATTGGATGGAAAGAATGGTAATCTTTCTTGAGGCAGCAGGTGTTGACATATGGGATGCAGTAGAAAATGGACCATTTGTCCCCTCTACTATAGATGCTAATGGTGCTCCAAGAAATAAGCCTAAAACTGAATGGAATGAGGATCATAAGAAAATAATTCAATATAATGCATGTGCTAAGAATATTATTACATCTGCTTTAAGCCGTGATGAGTTTTTCAGGGTTTCAAATTGCAAATCAGCAAAGGAGATGTGGGATACATTGCAAGTAACAATTGAAGGAACCTCAGATGTCAAAAGATCAAGAATGGACACCATCACACATGAGTATGAGTTGTTCAGAATGAATCGAGGAGAATCTATGACTGAAATGCAAAAGAGATTCACACACATCGTAAATCAATTGGCTGGTCTTGGAAAGACAATCTCAAATGAGGATCAAATTAACAAAGTCATGAGATGCTTGAGTAGGGAATGGCAACCTAAAGTCACTGCAATCTCAAAATCCAGAGATCTCTCATCAATGACCATTGCCACACTGTTTGGAAAATTGCAAGAACATGAATTGGAGTTGAACAGACTAAATGAGAGTGAAGAAACTGATAAAAGAAAAAAGGGATTGGCTTTGAAATCATAAGTCAAAGAAGTAGAAGACAGTGATGATGTTGATTCAGAATAAGAGGCTGAATCTGAAGAAGAGATGGGAATGCTAGTTAGAAAATTCAAGAAATTCCTAAAGAAGAAAGGAAACTTCAAAAGAAAGCCATCCACCTTTCAAAGGAGAAATTTCAGCAAAGGTGACAACTCTTCCAACAACATCACATGCTATGAATGTGGAAAGATTGGCCACATGAAGCTTGGCTGGCCAAAACTGCAAAAGAAGGTCAAAACAGAAAAGTTTGACTCAAAGGACAAGAAGTGGAGAAAGCCAAGAAAGGCCTACATTGCTTGGAATGATAATTATCTAGATTCCACTGAAGAATCTGAATCTGAGGAGGCAAACTTGTGCTTGATGGCCAGCAATAACAGTGATTCAGAAAGTGAAGTAAGTTCTAATTATCAACCTTCTTATGATGAATTGCAAAATGCTTTTGAAGAACTTCATAGAGAATCCATTAGACTTGCTAGATTGCTAACTAAGTCTAAGAAAACCATCACAAGCTTAGAGGAGAAAACTTCTATTTAAAACAGAGAGGTAGATCAATTTAAAACAGAAAATTGTGCTTTAAAAGAAAACTAGTTACTGTCTTAGATGCACCTATATGTGATAAATGTCCTAAGTTGGAGAAACATATAAATCATTTGAATGGTGATCTATCTAGAGTTACTACTGATAAAGAAATCTGGAATGCATCTAGCTATACATTGACTAAAAAAGTTGAAAAACTGAAAAATGATTTAGCCAAGTTCACAAATGGTAGAGATAATTTGGATGCATAGTTAGGACAGCAAAAATGTGTTTATGATAAGACTGAAATAGGCTATAAACCTAAGATACATGAGAAATCTTTCAAGAAATTTTTTGCTGCACCTATGACATCAAACACACCATTTGTTAAATGCTATTTCTGTGCTAGAAAAGGTCACACAGCTTCTACATGTCATTACAGAAAATCTGCTTATAATGAGTCTAAATATATATGGGTTCCTAAAGGAACTAATGCTCCAACTAACTCAAAAGGATCCAAACAGATTTGGGTACCTAAAGCAAAAACATGATTATGTTTTGTAGGTGTGTTGGAAAGCCAAGAATGTGAAATGGTATCTTGACAGTGGTTGTTCCAAGCACATGACTGGAGACAAAAGCAAGTTCATTTCCTTTACCCCTAAGTCGAGTGGTAGTGTTACCTATGGAGACAATAATAAAGGAAGAATACTTGGCATTGACAACATTGGAAGTGACTCAACAACAATCATTGAGGATGTACTATATGTTAAGGGACTGAAACATAACCTGCTAAGTATCAGTCAACTATGTGACAAAGGCTTCAAGGTAAAATTCAATTCCAATAGTTGCTTAATAGAAAATCGGCATGATGAAAATTTGAAATTAATTGGACATAGGATAGATAACATCTATATGCTTGATTTAGATAATATCTCTTCAAATACTGCATGCTGTCTTATTTCAAAAGAAGAAGAGAATTGGCTTTGGCATAGAAGAATTGCACACATTCACATGAACCACTTTAATAAACTGACTCGTAAAGATCTTGTAGTTGGCTTGCCTAAACTGAAATTTGTGAAAGATGGACTATGTGATGCATGTCAAAAAGGAAAGCAAGTTAAGGTGTCTTTTAAACCAAAGAACATTGTTTCAACAACTAGACCCTTGCAACTTTTACACATGGATTTATTTGGTCCATCTAGAACCAAAAGCTTTGGTGGTAACTCGTATGCATTGGTAATAGTAGATGATTACTCTAGATATACATGGACATATTTTCTATCTCATTAGAGTGATTTATTTGCTGCATTTAAGAAAATGGCAAAAATGGTGCAAAATGAAAAGGATGTAAAAATTGTTTTTATAAGAAGTGATCATGGGGGAGAGTTTCAAAATGAAGTGTTTGAAAACTTTTGTGATGAGCATGGCATTCAACATAATTTTTCTGCTCCTAAAACTCCACAACAAAATAGAGTAGTGGAAAGAAAGAATAGATCATTAGAGGAGATAGCAAGAACTATGTTGAACGACTCTAGCTTGCCAAAACATTTTTGGGCAGATGCTGTCAATACAGCCTGCTAGGTGCTAAATAGAGTCTTGATAAGACCAATCTTAAAGAAAACCCCTTATGAGCTTTATAAAGGAAGAAAACCAAATATATCACATTTTCATGTTTTTGGGTGCAAATGCTTTGTTCTTAACAATGGAAAGAATAATCTTGGAAAATTTGATGCAAAGGCTGATGAAGGAATTTTCCTAGGTTACTCCCTATCTAGTAAAGCATTTAGAATATATAATAAGAGAACACAAACTATTGAGGAATCTGTGCATGTGACATTTGATGAGTCAACCCCAAAAGGTTGGGAAAGGATTGTGTTATTGATGATCTTGCAGATTCAATTGAGAAAACTATCCTAGAAGAGAAACAGGACAATGAAGAAGATGAAAGCTTAAAGAACGAATCGCTGCAGCAGGAGCAAACAGAAAAATAGCCTGACCTACTAAAGGAATGGAGGACTGTCAGAAATCATCCAATTGATAACATCATCGGTGAAATTACAAAGGGGGTAACTACTAGACAATCTCTTAGAAATGTTTGTAATCATATGGCATTTGTGTCTCAAGTAGAACCTAAGAACATGGATGATGCTATAATTGATATACATTGGATGATGGCTATGCAAGATGAGTTAAACCAGTTTGAAAGAAACCAAGTTTGGAAACTAGTGCCTAAACCCAAAAACTGTCATGTAATAGGTACAAAATGGGTTTTTAGGAATAAACTAGATGAAAATGGTATAATTATAAGAAACAAGGCTAGATTGGTAGCCAAAGGGTATAACCAAGAAGAAGGCATAGATTATGATGAAACATATGCACCAGTAGCAAGATTAGAAGCTATAAGAATGCTACTTGCTTATGCTTGCATAATGGGATTTAAATTGTATCAAATGGATGTTAAGAGTGCTTTCTTAAATGGGTTTATACAAGAGGAAGTGTATGTTGGTCAATCACCTAGTTTTGAGAATAATGAATTGCCTAACCATGTTTATAAACTGTCTAAAGCACTATATGGCTTAAAGCAAGCTCCTAGAGCTTGGTATGAAAGGTTAAGTAATTTTCTCATTGAAAAAGGATTTAAAAGAGGTAAAGTTGACACAACTTTGTTCACTAAGAAAAAGGCACACAACACTTTACTTGTACAAATATATGTGGATGATATAATTTTTGGTGCTACTAATGAGCAGTTGTGCAATGAGTTTGCAAGTCTTATGCAGAGTGAGTTTGAAATGTCAATGATGGGTGAGCTAAACTTTTTCCTTGGACTACAAATAAAGCAAACTGAAAATGGAATCTTTGTTAGTCAAACCAAGTACTGCAATGAGTTGATCATGAAGTTTGGCATGGAAAAAGCTAAGGAGATGGCTACTCCAATGAGTACCTCCTGTTATCTGGGCAATGATGAGCAAGGTAAACCTGTTGATGTTTCTAAATTCAGAGGTATGATAGGCTCACTACTTTATCTTACTGCTAGTAGGCCAGATATCATGTTTAGTGTATGCATGTGTGCTAGGTATCAAGAAAATCCAAAAGAATCACACTTAACAGCAGTTAAAAGGATCATTAAGTATCTGTTAGGAACCAAAGACATGGGATTATGGTATCCCAAGGGAGCTACATGTATGTTAATTAGCTATTCAGACTCTGATTTTGCTGGTTGTAAACTAGACAGAAAGAGTACTAGTGGAACTTGCCATTTACTAGGAAACTCATTAGTATCATGGTTCAGTAAGAAACAATCTAGTGTGTCTTTATCCACTGCAGAGGCTGAATATGTAGCAGCTGGTAGCTGTTGTGCACAGATTTTATGGATGAAACAACAATTAGTTGATTATGGTGTGCAACTAAACCAAGTTCCTATTAGATGTGACAATACAAGTGCAATTAACCTAACTAAGAATCCCATAATGCACTCTAGAACTAAACACATAGAAATCAGACATCATTTCATTAGAGATCAGATACAAAGTAGAGAAATTGAGATTGAATATGTTGATACAACTAAGCAACTTGCTGATATCTTTACCAAGCCCTTGAACAAAGAAAGCTTCTTCTTCATTAGAAGAGAATTGGGCATAATCGATCAATCCTATATCTAATCTCTAAAGAAACAGGAGAAAATCTAAAAGGGGAGGAAAATTAATGGACGCACTTATTTTTTGATTTGTCCCTGCACCTATCCCTCTATCATGAACAATTTTATATGTTATGTTTGAATGTTTAAAATGCTTACCTTCTCTATTGCTTTGAATGTTTCTTTTCTTTACCTTTTTGATGATGCCAAAAGGGGGAGGAAAAAGTAAGATATAGAGAAAGGAGAAAATAACAAATTATACATGCATATGTTGAGGGGGAGCTAAGGAGTTTATAAGCTTACATGATTAATAGGGAGTAAATCAAATAGGAGTTAAAAGCTTACATGATTAATAGGGAGATTGTTAGATTCAATGACTTAAAGATTTTGATATATGACAAATACAACTTAATGTGTATGCAAGTGTTTAGTGTCAAATTGTAAAGACAGGTATCAAGCAAAATTCAACAAGTTCGGTGAGCAATCAAAGGAGAATATTCAAGGAAGAACTTGGAGGAGTCAAAGAGCAAGGACGAAGATCAAGGAATCATCAAGACAAGAGCTTAAACGAAGAAATTAGTGTTAAGTCTTAGATGATTTGTAAGAGATGAAATCTCTTATTCACAAATAGCTCAATTAAGAAAGATGCATGAAGAAAATCATTTTTCATAACCTGCATTAAAAGGAATAAGTTTTCGTTAATGAAAATGATTTTTGGAAATAATAGTAGAAGCGCTCGTCCAACACTGAAATAATATAAGCGCTCGTTCAACACCGGGAATAATAGAAGCGCTCATCCAACAGTGGTAAAAGCCGGCGTCCAAGAAAGTGACAGAAGCTCACGTCTACTAAAGTGACAGAAGCACACGTCTACTAAAATGACACAAGCGCACATCTACTAAAGTCACAGAAGTGCTCGTCCACTAAAGTGATACAAGCGCTCGTCTACTAAAGTAATACAAGCGCTCATCTACTAGTTGGAGCACGTCCAATTACTTTGTGTTAGTACTCCCGTCTGCTGACGTGACAAATGGACGCGGCTATTTTTTTTAAGATGGACGCGGCTATTTTTCCAAATGGACTCATTATTTTATGGACACGAATTCTATAAGAACTATCAGAATCTTATCTCAAGAATGAGAATCAAGAAAACAGATTCTCTTAAATCAGATCCAAATCTGTTTTAATTGATCCCAACGACTATAACTTGGTTTCTATATAAAGAGGGATCAAAGGAACACTTTAAGAAGAATCATAACGAATAACAAAAGAATTATAACGATACACATATCATTCATCATCTTCATTGAGCTTACTGTGAAAAGAGTGTTTCAATACTCATAAGTGCTTCAATTTGTTCTATCTGACTATTGAGAGTTAGGAATCAACTTTTGTTTTTACTTTTCGATTGTAAAGAGAGAGGGAGTCTCTCTGAGTGATTAGGGTGATATATCCCTAAGGAAGAACATTGAGGCTCTTCACAAGATTGTGGTATCTCGAGGTGAAGGAGTGCTCTATGGTGTAAAGGTTTTTCAAGCTACTTGGCAAAGCTTATGTGTTAGTGTGTGAAATCCCACAGGTGGAGTGGGGACTAGTTGTAGGTCACAGTGGTGGTGACTGAACCAGGATAAATCTGGTTGTGTAGTATCTCTAAACTCAGACTCTTTACTTTCTGTTTATGATCAAGTACCTGTGATTTTGATGTTTAAAGTTCAAATATAATTTTTGTTCTTGATCTGTATAAACTATATTTTGTTATTATTGAGTTATTGAACCTGAACCTATTCATTATTAATCTTTCTTATCCTCATCACCTTCTATTCAAGATTTTGTAAACACCTTCATCGATTTTATAAAAGATCCCGAGAACACAAATCTGCAACTCTGATTTATCAAGCTTTGTGATAAAGTTTTAAGAGTGAAATATTTTCTTTGAAAACTCAATTCAACCCCTCCCCCCTCTTGAGTTGTTGAAGCCAAAACAACACTTTCAAGATAACATTTTCGATTCCTTAAAGTAGTTTTAGGATAATCCTCTGAAGTAAATAAATGTGCAAAGTAAAAATTTGAGATTATATCCATTATTGATTGGTTAACGTGTACCGAGATCTCAACCTAATTTATTTAATCAATGGTGGATAGATTCTCACTTTTTCATTCTACAGTTTTGTTTTATTTCTTTCATAAAGACAAATCTTTTTTTATAAGTAGTTTTTCTTTTTTTGAAAAGTTTTCATAAGATTAACTAGTTTTCACAAATTATGAAAACAATATTAATAGATAATAAATGATTCCGATTTAACATTTTTCTTAATAAAATAAAACATCTGCATCAATAGGTGCTTCAATGTGTGGTTTGTTGAATGGTACGTCCCACACCTTCCATCAGTTCCATGGCTGCCTAATCATAACAAGAAAGAAATATTGTGTGAACTGTGAATCGAAGTTAATCATATATATTAAATGATCAATGGATTATTCTATGAGCATATTCATGATTAGGGAGTGTATTTACATTTTTAGGGGAATATCTTCGATTTATCCACTGTTCCGCTTTAAATTTCGACCACACCTTCGAATGTGCTTATCTAAGCTCGTTCAAAACCCGGCGGCCAGATTATATAACTCTTCCTAACCATCCTAACGTTTAATGTTCAGATCGGGCATGACCTTAACCTATAGAAAAGGAGGGGATGAATCAGTATCCCAATTAGTGACCTGATATCGGGTCAGGGACGAGCCTGTGTTGACCTCCGGATTATCCGACCCGTCCCATATAAGAAAATTATTTTATTTTTATCCTTCCCTATCTTATGTTTCACGCACAATCATTAAGAAAAAAAATATAAAGTAAATTACTAAACTTTTACTATCACATCTCACGTCTCACACTAGCCTAACAGTGGCTTTTAAAAAGTATTTTGTGACTTTTGTAACATTGAAATAATCATATTTAACGAAAGTATCATGTTCTTAATAACCTGCCTTCGGTAATACGAGTATCAAGGAAACATCCATCAAAATGATCTATTAATTGATTTTTTGTAACATTCAATTTTAGGTATATTTGATGACATGAGATCAATTATTAGCTTTTAGATAACATATTTTGTTGATATCTAGCTTATAAAAAATAACATTTTTTCTCACTCACGAGGATTAATTTTACCAAAAAATATATAATTAACTCAAGATCAATCCAATCTCGTCTCATTTAGATCCTGTATCCTGTATTAAATCAACTAGATTCCTTCGTATATAGGGTCTGAGTTCAAGTTTAAGGAATTGAACTACTAATATTTGGGGCCGGGCAAGGGACAATCATAACAAAAATGATAGTTTGACACATTATTGGGACATCATATTGTGGACACCGTATACTACTGTAGCAAATTATTATTTTGCTTTCACTGTACGGCACTGTAGCTGCACTGTAGTGGATTTTTTTTAAAATATTTTAAATTTTTTGTATAAATAGTTTTTTTGGTTAAGTATGTGTAAATATCTGGTGAATCGGGTATAAATATCTGGTGAATTCAGTTCATTATCTGATGAATGAGTTTTTTTGAGAAATAATTTTTTTGGTTAAGTATGTGCAAATATCTGGTGAATTCAGTTCATTATCTGGTGAATAGGTTTTTTTGAGAAATAAATTTTTTGGTTAAGTATGTGCAAATATATGGTGAATCGGGTATAAATATCTGGTGAATTCAGTTCATTATTTGGTGAATGTGTTTTTTTTTATAAATAAATTTTTTGGTTAAGTATGTGTAAATATCTGGTGAATTGTTAAGTATGTGTAAATATCTGGTGAATGAGTTTTTTTTATAAATAAATTTTTTGGTTAAGTATGTGCAAATATCTAGTGAATCATGTACAAATATCTGGTGAATTCATTTCATTATCTGGTGAATGGGTTAAATATGTGCAAATATCTGGTGAATTCAGTTCATTATATGATGAATGAGTTTTTTTAGAAATAAATTTTTTATTTTTTTAAAAATGTCAAAATTTTTATAAAAAAAAGTAATACTCCAGTAATGTGGAGTATGATGTCCGAATTCTTTTTACAAATTAGGACAGCTCCAATCATAATGCGTGGAGGACCCGTCCCAATAATACAAGTGATTTTAACAACTGAATCACACAGTCACAGTTGTGAAGACACGCTTATTTATGAATGGCTGTCATTCGCTCTTGTGATTGGAGGGTTTCTGAATCGTCATTTTCGCATTCATAGATAGTAGTTAATACTTAATAGCATAACTCTTTATGTATTAATACTCTCACAATTATTCTTTAAACGGAAACCCATAGTATCCATGGCTTTCTGTAACGCTTTCTTTTCTTTAGCCTGTCAGCCAGCATTTTCTCCAAACAAAAACTCACATATTCTGGGCGTCAAGCTCATTTCCGAGCATGATTGTAGTAACCATTACTATAGTAAAACCCCTTTTACTGTTGTCATGAAGCAAAATATTCATATTTCTACCACTAGAAACAGCAAGGCAAGGGGCACTTTCTGTTTTTTTCTTATGCTCTGTGTGGAACCTTTTGGATAAATATTGCATGTTTATATATAGCATCAGTGCATCACACTTAAATCTTAAGTTACCAACTTAAAATCAACGGTAAAGAACATAATAGAGCACACATTTTCTGCAACGTACTCCTTAATCTTACAATAATTTATCGTTTTTAGACTAGTACTTGTAGCTGACCCTTTTCAATTATTCAGGAAGCTCTTCATATCAGACATGCTAAAGCATTGGAAGAAGTTAAGCGTGCACTGGTCAGCGAGGTAAGACAAAATGCAGACGAAGGTCGATCTATGGTGGACTCACTCCAAAGGTTAGGCATTGCATACCACTTCGAAGAGGAGATTGAAGCTATTCTGAAAAAGAAGCACCTGATGCTAAAAACTCACAGCTATCAAGGAAATGATTATGGTGAACTGTCAGAAGTTGCACTTCAATTTCGTCTTTTGAGACAAGAAGGGTATTACATTCACCAAGGTTAGTGTGCCTTGGAGTGCCAGATCTTTGGACTAAATTTTTGAGCTGACCGAATATATACATGTTCAGATATTTGTTTGTGTCTATCAAAGAAGTACCAATTCTGACATACAGATCGACATGGGGAAGCGACTACCTTCAAAAACATAGGACATCGGGACACCGCTTATTTATATATATATATATATATATATATATATATATATATATATATATATATATATATATTTATATTTATTTATTTTGTTAAGTTTTACAATTTTCAGAATGATCCTCACAGAAAGAATACTAAGACTAAGAGGTCATTTCACTATATAAATTTTATAAAAATAATATCAAGATAAGAAAATGAGTCATGTTTTAAAAAACAACTAGTTAGGTCCTATGGTAATGAGCCTCACAAAAAATGCTAAGAGGCATCATTTTGTTTTATACCTCAAAAAGTAAAAGACCTAATTTGGGGTTGGTGACCCATGGCCTTTTTAGTAAATATTTGTTTAAAAAATATTTAGGTTTGTGACCCATGATTTCAAAATTCTAAGTTGACTTTTAAAAAAAAATATTTTTTTATGATAGGAGTGACCGATAAGTGCCCAAGTCGTGCCCGAGAAGTGTCTGAGAGGTATCCGAGTCGAAAAAAATTAATTTTTAATTGAGACACCGCAAAAGGGTGTCTGACACGTGTCGGAGGCGTGCCCGTGAAGTGTCGGTATCCGAAACGTGTCGACACATGACACGACACTTTCGAAGAGATGTCCATACTTCATATGTGTCTATGCATACACCTGTTTGAACTAACGATCGTGGATTCTCAGTCATTTAGAAAACCTTAATCATTTTTGTTTGTTGGTTACATAATTGAAGAAAAGAATTTAACCTCTCTTGTTATTTTCTGTCTCTTTTTTTTAACCGCTCAAATATCTTAATAGAGTAACGTTATTCTAGCAACCCGACTTAACGACTATACGGTGACAACCGTATATATGAGAACCTTAAAAAACTAAAACTCATCAATTAATTGTAAACATGCTTTAAAAGACTAAAAAGAATATAGTTGTCACATATAATTCTCGATTTGGGTTGTTAGAATATGATTACTCATCTTAATATATGTGCGTCTGTGTATCTATAATCAGTATATTAAAATACTGGAATAGGGTAATAACGAATTGGGCTAAAATAATGTTTCACCTGTGAACTAACGTTTGATACAATAATTAATGATCAACACTGACCATGGTCTTCCGTGTTTGCTGCATCTTATATATAGACGTGTTCGATAAATTCTTGGATAATAAAGGCAAGGTCAAACATACAGAGGATATAAAGGGGTTAATGGCCTTGTTTGAAGCCTCTCAATTGAGCATAGAGGGAGAAGATTGTCTTGAGGAAGCAGGGGAGTTCTGCCGCCAGTATCTTAGTGAGTGGGTATCAAGATTTCATGACCATCCTCAAGCTAAAGTTGTTGCACATACATTAAGGTTTCCTATTCATAAAAGTTTGTCAAGGTTCACGCCTACAAGCTTTCACTTAGAAAATGGAGGCCAATGGACAAATTCTTTACAAGAACTCTGCAAAATTGATACCCAAATAGTTAGGTCCTTACATCTTGAGGAAAGTTTTGAAGTTTCCAAGTGAGTTCAACTCAGGATCATGCAAATTTCAAAATTTGATATTTGATCGAATTATATATATATTGATGACTACTAACATATATTATCATGTT
Source organism: Sophora flavescens (assembly GCA_030762895.1). Taxonomy (NCBI): domain Eukaryota; kingdom Viridiplantae; phylum Streptophyta; class Magnoliopsida; order Fabales; family Fabaceae; genus Sophora; species Sophora flavescens. The sequence goes on from CM061064.1 coordinate 129,881,889, forward strand.
CGATAGATGGTGGAAAGACCTTGGTTTGGCAAGGGATTCAAAGTTTGCAAGAGCTGAGCCAATTATATGGTACATGTGGCTCTTGGCATGCTTCCCAGATCCACGCTTCTCAGAAGAAAGGATCCAGCTCACAAAACCGATGTCCCTAATCTACATCATAGATGATATATTTGATTGTTATGGAAGCATTGATGAACTCACTCTCTTTACAGATGCTGTCAAGAGGTACTGATATTCAATATGTGAAAGTGAAAACGAGATGTACAATTTTTGTATAAAATTATATTGCTTTCATTTGGTATTCCATTCCATCTCTAATCAGGACAATTCTTTGGACGCAGTTGGGACTTGGCAGCCATGGAGCAATTACCAGACTACATGAAATTATGCTTCAAGGCTCTTTATGACATAACAAATGAGTTTGCATTCATGACACTCACCAAACATGGATACAATCCTATAGACACCTTAATAAAATCGGTAAACTCACTGAAATTCAAAACATATTTGGTCTATGAATTTCTTGTATACAAATTGAGATTTCATATTTCATTATATAGATAATAATATTAGAGCCATATATCTAGCATAAGGCTATTTAGGCTGTAGGCAACCGTCTAAGGCATCTTAAAAAAAACCTTTTATAACCTTTTATATCAGTAATAAGTTTCACTCGTTAATTTTGGTGATAATTTTTTTATTTAGTCTCTTGGTTCTTTATTTCACTTTAAGACAAATCTATCATAACATTATAATTATTATCAATTGACAATCTTATCTCTAAATTATGACTATAATTTCCCTAATCAATTTTATTATTTAATATTTGTATTAATTAACTAAGGCCCCAAAATTTCAACACACCCAGGCTAATGCTATGATATCTTTCAGAAATTAATTAGTATGCTTTGTTTGTTACAGTGGGTAAGACTCTTCAATGCTTTCCTTGAAGAAGCAAAATGGTTTGCTTCAGGGCATTTACCAAATGCTGAGGAGCACTTGAAGAATGGGATAGTCAGCACAGGGGTGCAAGTGTTCCTTGTGCACATATTCTTTTTCTTAGGAAAGGATATAACGAAGGAAACTGTGACTCGAATGGAGGACGAGGATGACCTTCCAAGCATAATATCTTCAACTGCCACAATTCTTAGGTTGTGTGATGACTTGGAAGACAATAAGGTAATTAGGAAGAAAACTTAATTAGATTTCACTTTAATTATGGACCACACATAAAATTGCTATACATTGTGAAAGAGTATAACTTGGATAAATTTACACCCAAAGTAGAAGAACATGAGCATTTTGTCTTATTATAAATAGATTTTAATTAATGCAGGAAGTTAATCGTGATGGCAATGATGGGTCGTATTTGAAGTGCTACATGAAGGATCACCCGGGAGTTTCTATTGAGCAGACACGAGAGCATATTAGTCATCAGATTTCAGATGCATGGAAACGACTCAACCATGAATGCCTGATCCCAACAAATCCATTACCATTATCTTTTGCTAAAATTTGCTTGAATATTGCTCGAACGGTACCTTTGATTTACAGTTATGACAACAATAGCCCTCAGAAGTTAGAGGAGTATGTGAGATCGTTGTTTTATGGTGGTGGTTATAACATCCAAAGTATTCAAGAAGATCACAACATTGTTGCATGATATACAATCTCACACAGAGCTCGGGTTCTTTTGGGGGTTGATTGGAGATTAGGATTCATATAATCAATGGCGGATCTACGACGGTGGGACAGTTGGGGCAACATATTTATAAGATAACTAATAATAATTATCATCGTATATATGAAGATAAAGTGATGAATTGGTGCAGAATCAAACATCAAAGTCCAATATGATACTACAAGCCTACTATTTATTCAATCAGCAAATCAGAATGAGACAGTTGGGATGATTTCATTGTATTTGTGTATCTAATTCTTATATTGTGTGTTTAATTTTGTTATGTGAACGATTATGTTGTGATCAATGATTTTATTTGTATCTGTTTATGTCTTCGTATTGCAACTATACAATTTGAGGTGTCCTCAAATATCATTCTCACTTTATGGTACATTGTCTTCTTAACATATTCTACAAGGCATTACTTGAATCAAAAATGATTTTTGAACACAAAATTGGGACATCAATTTTCGACACAAAGTTAGATGATTAATGTTGTTCAAATACATGGTTAATTAAGTTTAGTGGATGATTAATAGATATAACAAGATGTCGCAACTCATTAATCATCCACTGAACATAATTAACCATGAATTTGAACGTTCTTAACTGATAGCATGAATCCGTAAATGTACGGTTTCGTCGTTAAGTAATAGGTACCGTGATTATGAACACCAATTAATATTTAAATCAATTAAACTAAACAATAAAAGATTTGATTTTTGAAATTGGTATCAAGTAACAAATCAAAATTAAAGTTGCAATTAAGCAAAATCAAGAATAAAATTGGAAAGAAAATCAAATTGGGGTTTTTCAAATTAAAAGAGGAATTTCCAGGAATTTGGTAACCAACAAGACCGTTCATGCCATTAAATTGACTTTCCCTATATTAATTTATTAAAAATACTTTGAAGGTGAATTTATCCAAAAATAGTTAATGTTTCCTCTCGATATACAAGAACCGTGGCCAATTAAACCAACTCCTACTGTCGTGGCAATTGTATTTGAATTGGACCCGTTAAGATTTGTGACAATTCAATGAATCCTCGAACGACCGCTTCTAACCCTCATGATTTAAGTCCTATGTTTAATCCCTATAGATCCAATACCTACGTTAACCTCTCGGATCATCCCTAGATATCTATGACATGCAAATAAGTGTGCACCAAATTCACAAGTAATTCATGCAATATGAATTAAATCAAAAACAAATTGAAATTAACAAAGGGAAATTACCAATTCATGACATGAAACAAGTCTTGGGCATAGCTCCAATTCCTAGAAATAGAAGAACTACTCAAGCATTGCCATGTTGACAACAATCTTGAATACGGAAAACATGAAAAACCAAGAGAAAAAGGGAGAAGATATGGAGAAGAAGAGCAATCCTAATCTCAAGCCAAAGTGTAACACCCTTCTCGAGTGCTACATCGTAAGTGACATTATAAGGCCGAAAAGTAGATTAATTAAAATTGGCTATAAAAGAATGGGATAAATTTTTTTTTCGTAAGTCGTAAATATAACTACTTTGATTTAAATGAATGGACAATAAAATTTTCCATTATCACATTTAGGATCATAAGTTCGAAAATCACTTACATAATACCCAACCCGACACGTAAACATAAATCATAACAGTATACAGACTCAGTATAAAGATATGGAGACACAGCTCCTAAAATATAAGATACTTGGAGTCACAGCTCCATAGACAGTTATATTAACTCCCAAACATACCCAGCTGACCAAACTAAAATATAAAAGACAATCCTTTCTCATACATCGTGAGAAAGACAAACCCAACTGACGAGATCTAGTGAAAACTCTATTTGAGTCCACTACCGACGTCGTCATAAAGGACACTACTAGAGCTACTACAATAGTAACTCTCGAACTAAGCCCTTTCCTCTTCCAAGAGGAAAAAATGGTCTACGAACCATCGACAGTCTGGAAGACGTCCACTAGAAAACTCAACCATATCGTTCGCATGCTCGAACCTCGACCTCAATAACGCATCAGCCAAGCGACATCTTGACATCTCAATCTTCTAAAACATAGTACAGAAGGCACATAGCCAGCCGACATAGGCAATATAAAAATAAGGAGGCGAGATTTTCATTTATCTTACACATAAGGCAGACATGTAGTGGTACGACTCTCAGATACGTACAATTAACAATTAGCAATCCTATTTACACTCATAACCAAACAATAATATTTCACAGAAACATGACCACATCACCGTGTTTTCCTAGATAGAAGACATCTAAGACTTGAGGAATGACCTCTGAATTCTTATACCATGGTTTTATGAACAGTCGTAGAGGGTGGTTCGGAGGATTGTTCCGGAGTCTACCAGCCTTGGGTAATAAAGAATGCATCAATAGAAGAGGGCGTTCACGTCATAGGCTTTTTCGGGAACATCCTACACTATTAGAAAACACGTAGCGTCTATTCAAGTATGTCGATGTATTGCCAGATCACCACACCACAGAGGAGCAACCCACTGGGCCTATGTGAGTATTTCATAACCCCGACATCCCCAAGCATCAACCAGATCGGCCCTAAGGAATTCGCACCAGCATTAAAGTGTTAGCTCAATCTCCTAGGCACAACGGCCTTACAGAACATAGTTTCACTATGTGTTTAGGCAAAATTGTCGGAAAATGCATTCTTCTTGTCTTTCCATCGGATGACATCTTGATTCCATCAGAATTCTCTTAGCGTGCTTTCTTATATGCTAGATGTTCTTAACATCAAGCAAAAGTTCTCAAGTAACTTTTCATCTTTGTGTAAAGATATCGTAAAATTGTTTAAAAGTCCTAACGCATTATGAAATTGGAATACAAGTCCAATTATTTATTTCTCTGTACTTTTCTAATTGAGCCTTTTTCTTTTGCTTCCAAGAAAACAAATCATTCTGAGTCCATTAAATTTTATGGAATATGGGTAATGAATTATCCATACTTTATGACATAAGGTCATGTTCCACCCCCACATCATAAATTATTATGTTCGTATTTTCACTAAGTCGTTCTTAACTTAGGCTTTTACATTTTACTGTAAAAGCTCATCTTTGAAGACTAAAATCCTTTTGACTTAAAATCAAAACCTTTAGATAACATCAAATCAATTTTCAAGAATAATTTCCATCAAAAATACATAAGTATCAATTTCTCAAAACATTTGCTTGAAAATCCTTAAAAACGTTTAACGACGGTTTCACCGCTTTTTACTGAATTTAGGCACAAAAGCCATATTTTCGAAAACATGCACTAGTGCAGAAAACACTTTTAACATCTGTTAATTTTGGGTTTTAACATCGGTTTTTGAACCGATGTGTATACAAGCGATGTTGTATGTGCTGGTGTTAGACATCGGTTATGAACTGATGTTGAAAGTACGCTTTACACATCGGTTAAAATTTTAATGGATGTCTAAAGTGCACTTTCAACGTTTTCTTACTCTTTTGAAAATAACTTTACACATCGGTTAATTGTCAAAACCGATGTGGAAAGTGTACTTTAGACATCGGTTAAAATTTTAACCGATGTCTAAAGTGAACTTTCAACGTTTTCTAACTCTGTTGAAAATCACTTTACACATCGGTTCCTTTATAAACCGATGTCTAAAGTCAACTTTCAACATCGGTTTTTATCAATAACCGATGTTGAAAGTTCTTTATTTTTTTTTAAAATCAGGCCTACAACAGTTACAATTCTTTCCCTGTTTCATTTGTACAGCCAAAATCCCAACAAACAAAACCTAAATATTCTCAACAGAATCCCATATAACCAAAATTTCATTCAAGTCCTATATTAACTAAAAATCTTAACTAAATACATAGAATATCTTAAATTCAAACTAAATAATATGACACCAAAGAAACTGCACATAGATGAGTATTTGATCACCAATTAATTCCCAGTCAACTCTAGAAAGAAGGTTACCCAATGCTTCTTTATATCCATAATGTCCTCTTTAGATAGTGGATCCCGAGTGTCGAATATCTGCATGTAACATAAGATAAATTAAACATTACAGATAATCAGACTAAAACAAAACATAATTAATATATAACTTATTACAAATTCTATTACTTACCATCATCCATCCTTCAGTAATTCCACCGGATACAATGTCGAGCATCCACTTCATAACATAGTAGCCGTACTCCCATGAGCCATGTTGCCTATAAGACTACAAATGAACCCGATTTGAATATAATGAGTAAACACTTAACATTAACTATATTGTAAATTGCAATTGAATCTCGGGTACTAATAAAATACTTATGTTAGGGAAAATCCACTTAATAGACCTAGGCCTAGTACCATCTAACATGCGACGTGCGTCCATATATCTATCATAAGAAAATATACTCTTAAAGTATCTTAGATTTCCGAGTAGTTAATAAAACAAATGCAGTACTAAATAAGAAAATTAAAAGCTTACGTTTCAACAATGGCCTTGAGTTCCTTCGTCGCTCTTCTTCCCAACGAATAGAAGAGCACCACAACATTCGAACTAGGACATAAGACCAATAATTGCTAATGTTCACTGCAGTTGGGAACAGTTGGTGACAAATCACAGATAATTATAAATCACTTTTATACTTGTACTTACCTCTTGAGGCAAGGTGCTAGGTAGCACTGTTTGTTGCCTCGACCATGCATGTGTCGCATGCTCGCAGTAATCTCATATGGGGGAAGTGTCTCACCCTCAATGAGGCCAGGGTCAATGAATCAATAAATATGGAGGTTGCCCCTAACAATACATTGGCAATGCAAATACCTAATATATTGAAAAAACATGTTAATTATAATAGTATTGAAAACTTATTTAGTTAAACTAACAAATAAAAAAATGTACTTACGTGCACCATAATGAGACGCACGACCAGCAAACATTTTCACCATCAAGAGCTATCTCCATAAAGTCCCTTGCGAGGAGATTGAAAGGTTGATCAGGCCTGCCATCGTGTTCAAACTCTATGGAAGCCGGATTCGTCGCAAGTTTCACAGCCATAATAGCCAGACGTTTAAGAGCATCAGAGTGATCCCCTTCGTCGATACCCTAATCAGCAAAGATAAAACATTAGTGAACATGGTTAACTTAATTCAATTGTAAGTAATTGAATGATTATATGAATACCTTGCCAGAAGCAGACTTCACAGGTCTTCCCAGATGAGACTTTTTGGGGTGGAACATCCTTTTCAAAATCCTAAACAACAAAAAAAGCATTAATAAACACAATTAAATTATTTCAATTTTAAATATAGAAAAATACAATTAATTGAATACCTTGGCTGAAACAAAAAACCTTAGAAGTCTTCTCGGCCAAGAGATGAAATTATCGAGGGCCTAGCCTACCATTTGAACATCCTCAGTGGGCACAGGGACTCGAGTATCGGCATCTCGAATATCTTCAACCACCACCCTCACTTCATCGTCTCCTAATGTCCGGTTGTGTAAGGTATTTCCCAAGTTGTGTGCCCTCCCAAATGCCACTAAGTGGTCTTGATTATCATCAGCATATAGCTTACACATGCCTGGATCCTCCTCCATGTCATCAGGCTAATGAGGAGGATCACATGACCCCTTGGTGCTCACACGGACAGAGGGTGAGACACCGGTATTTTGCAGGGAAATAGCAAAAGTTTGCATCTGCTGGGCAATCTCTCGTCTAAGTTCATCTGTAATCTCCCGTTTTAGTTGTTCTCTATCTACATTTTCCCTGGGGCGATGGTGTGTACATGGACCATGGTATTGGCAAATGCCAACGCCCCATCCAACACCAATGACACGGCCAGGGTGGTCTGGCTTACCAATCGCAGTAGCCAAAATATCTTTGCGTCCTTTAGGCACAAAACTTCCTTGAGTGGCCTGCTCGTCCAAGGAATCCTACAACATATAGAATGTCACATTAATTTTTGTAAGACAATGGATAAGATTGTTAAGATTACAATTAGAATTCAAAATAAACTTACAATCTTCTCAGCTACCCGACGTGTCTCCTCTGTTGTATATTGTCCCGATTTTCTTAGTCGGGCTCTCTTCCATGACTTATGGCGTGGGGCTGGAGGTGGATCAACAACTTCTGGAGGGTTTTCAGCATTAGGATAAGTCTGAGATGCTTCTTCCTGGAGTCTTCTCTTTTCCTCTTCCATCATTTTATATTAAGACCATCATATCCTGCACGAGCCATGACATGGGGGTAGACATTATTTTTCTTGAAGTCTTGTGCCTTTTTCCTTTTCACCTGTTATAAATGATAGACAACCGTATTACGTAAATTAATAAAATTAATAAAATTAACAACAGATGACCCAATTAAGTTAACCTGGTGGGAGGCCTCATGTTGGGACTGAATGTAACACCCCCCTTGGGGTGTTACGGCGTAACCCATGCGGAAGTAAATTTTAAAAGATAATTTGTTGGTTGCTTTCGGAAAATTTGTTTTCTCTTAAGTCAGAAAATTGGGGCATAAAATTTTCTTCTATAAGGATAACTCTGAAATCCATCATACATACATTTAAAATGTAAGTTACCATGACATACAACATTCCTCTAAGTTTCCACTTTCGGAAGAAAAGTTCAAACTACAGATGAATGTATAAAACACTACATTTACCGACCTCTCTAGATATATAACCCAACTCAAAACTCCTAAGTTGGTCATTCTATCAAATATTCATTGGAGAGACCCCCAATCGGAATACTTTCCCAACCTCTAACACTAGGTCTTCAAGTGACTTAGAAAGACTCCTCTGCAACATCGGTACTAGAGTACCAAGGTACTACAGCAAAACCCGAAGAGACCTGATATAATTGTAATAGTGAGATACCATCATAAGATATATCCCACAACAACCATATACATGATACATACATCACAAAATCATATAAGCAGTTAAATCATGCATATACACAATATAATAGTGTTATATCAAAGGGTCTCAAACCCGCACAGTCAACCTTTGAAAATATGCATGGTACTTCAATATCAGGCTCTAACTTAATCTCATGAGATATCAACACCGTTTTCCACTGGAGAAGAATTAGAGTTGGTCAATCTCTAGCCTACCAGGCAGTTGCCTCCATACCCTCATGCATTTAAGGTCTCAGGACGAGCAACGTCACATGTGCCTCTGAACTCGGTTTACATGGACAGACTCCCAGATGCCACCTTGTATCTGATATGTAAGAAAGGCACGTTTTCCTGGGGAAATACACATGAGAAAATATTTTATTTAAAGGGTTTTCTTTGTGTTCATTCTTTTTCGCTATCGCAGCTGAAAGCTAACGACTTAATCATCATTTCCCCATCACTTGAAAACTTAGGAACATAGGACACACAGTCCGAATGCTCAATCACAACGCCCGAGACCGATGCACCAGTCCTAGGCTTGTGGTCATAGAAAACAATATTCACTTTTAACAATGTTCATCACAACGTGGTTAGGACACAAAGTCCAAAACAACGTGACTAGGACACACAGTCCACAACAACGTAATTAGGGCACACGGTCTATCACAGCGAAATCAGAACGCACTGTCCTCAATTTCGAGAATTGGACTCTCAGTCCATAACATCATGAATAGGACTCAGTCCCGAATTAACACTGATCCAAGATCACGTGTGCATAACTGAATACTAGAGGCGACGTCTCGCGTACTAGATTCTCTTTCTTAAGTACTTATTTTTCGTTCAGTGAAAAACAAATTCAAACCGAATCCTCGATAACCTATCCAGGCTATCGGAAAGTTTCTAAAATATTTAGGAAAAACCTTTTCTTAGAAAATCTTTTATAAAGCATCTTTGAAATACTTTTATCTTTGAAATATTTCCCCCAATAGGATATTGCCAAATAATCTTGAAAGTTTTAACTTGAAGACACATAGTTCGAAAATGATTTTTCTCTTGTATAACAATAGTTCACCAAACCATTTCAACATTAAAAACAAGTACTTTAAGTTAATGAGCTTTTGGAAAAGAACACCAATCCCTTCATCTTCAAAGCTTATTAAGGTTTTTAATCCTTATAACAGTTGAGCACAGACGCAAGTCTGGCTTAGCAAACTTTCAATCAACAGCAGTATATATTATCAGTTCAAGGCTAATATCACAGTTGAAAGCAGTTCATCACATATATGCATTATAACATTTAGAACAAGTACAGTTCAACATCAGATAATAGCATAACAGTTCAAGTACATTAGATAATCAAGTAAGCTCACTCAACATATAAATATCCAGTTAAACACCTACACACATGCATACAGTTATTGAATATCTTTAGGAAATCCCCTCTTACCTCAAGAAGGTAAGAGAATGCGAGAAAATAAACAGTTTCACGAACGTTTTTCATAGTTGGTTAGGATGCAAGTCTAGGTTTCAAGACACAAGGTTCAAAGGATTAGAACTCAACCAAGAACTTAGGGCTAGAAGTTTCCAAAACACATGCAACTTAGGGATTTATGATCCTCAAATGCTAAGAGTTTAAAACATGATTACTTTAAACAAAGTTGAACAAAAATCCCACCAAGTTACACTTGATGGAGATTCAGCCTTGACCAATAAGATAGGCTAGGAACATTTAAACTTTCCAATCTCTTTGGTTTAGCATCCATTAATAGTAAGGAGCTCAAAACCATGATCATTTTGGGAAAATGAAAAACAAAACACCCTAGGTCCATAACCTTTAAGATTCGGCCATCCTTGGGTTTTTATGATAGAAATCTTTAAATTCTTCCAATCTCTTAGACCTTTTAGCATCCAATAACTTATGGAGCTCAAGTCTATGATCATCTTGAAAGCAACATAGGACTTTTAATAACAAAGCACATAAAGTAAGAACAACATAAGACTATAAGTAATTAAAGCATAATGAGATAAGTAAATGAATCATAAATGACATAAACATAAATGACATAAAGTAAATGACATAATGTAAATGACATAAAGTAAATGACATAAATATAAATGGCATTAATATAAATGACATAAAGGTAAATGACATAATGTAAATGACATAAAGTAAATGGCATTAATATAAATGACATAATGTAAATGACATAAAGTAAATGGCATTAATATAAATGACATAAAAGTAGAGTAAAAATCTTTAAACTTTCCAATCACTTAGACATAGCATCCTTTAACATAAAGGAGCCTTGGTCCATGATCATTTTGGGAAACAAATCTTTAAACTTTCCAATCACTTGGACATAGCATCCCTTAACATAAAGGAGCCTTGGTCCATGATCATTTTGGAAAACAAATCTTTAATACAAACTCATACTTGTAAAAGTTGAAACAAGATCCATCTAAACCATATGCATGGTTTCGGCCTCATTAGAAAGTAGAGGTTAGGAAACTTTGTTTTAGACAACCTTTTAGTATGTTAAAATACAAGTAAATACAAGACCATAGAAATTGGTTTCAACTCAAAAGGAGTTTTCTACCATTTTTGAGAGATTTTTGAAGATAAAAGCTCATATATGACATAAAAAAGAAACTTTAGAAAAAGATGAAGTTTTTAAAGAAAAGAATACATGAGAGTATTACCCTAAGCAAGAGGAACAACTTTGATGAAGAACACTTAGTGAAAATAAGAAGAAAAACTAGAGCTTTGGAAGCTTGAAGTTAAGAAAAAGATGAAAGCTTTAGAGTTTTAATGGAGTAGAAGAAAGGAACGTGATGAAGTGAAGATGAAGAGTAGTATTTATAGAGGAAATGGGGAGGGTGCACGGTTTTGGAGAGGAAGAAAGGCTTGGAGAGGAAGTTTTGGTTTAAGGCATTGTTTGGATCATTTAAGGAAGGTTTAATGGGTTTTTGGAATAAAATAGATTATAATTTGAAAAAGTAATGATGATTACTTTAAAGTGTGTCATAAGTATTTAAAGTGTGTCATAAGAATTTAATTAGGCATCCCATCAAGCATTCTCTCATCCTTTAAGGTTCCTTTAACTGCTTAAATACGTAACCGGTTGTACATCCGATCGTATTTTCTGAAGGTTTCGTCCGGATAAAATATTATATTTTATTCCCGGACAACAAAATTCGAAAATTTACCAAACCCACACAAAACCTCATGAAAACACTAACCGTCTCGTTCACGAATTAAAATTTTGTCTCTAGCTCAGTAAACTTGTACTGGCAGAGAAAACGCAGACCGGTTTTCGTCTAAATTTTCAATCGAAAATTTTACTGTGACTTCACACGGTAAAACAACACAAGAAAATGATTTTATTTTAAATAAAACCATCCTCTGGATTTTATAAAAAATAAATACATTAAAGCATGTATTTACTGATAAAGAAGCATACGAAAAACAGGGTGTTACACTGAACAAAACGATCCCAAGTCTCTTAGTCAAGAAACGAGTATGTTTTAAGTGGGGACTTGTCACGCTGCCCAAATATGTAGTATCTACCTAGGTCCGCCTTAAATTTCCTCCAACGCTCACCCGCATACTTATCCATGTCTTCCTCATACCCTTGGTATTGGGCAGTTCAAAGGTGAGCTATATTACACAACAAAATGAAGAAATTAGTGTATGATATTAACATGGTTAAATAAAATAAATACAAAAAAATACATTAGAAGTATATATACCATGATGCTATCCTATATCTGATCCTTCACACTCTCCGGTACATGGTCCCAATCCTCAATAAGAATACTAGTCTTGCTTCGAGCAATGAAGCCCACAAAACTGTGAAAGCCATTGGCCCTACAGGCTTGCAAAGTTCATCAAACTGGATCTGTATCCTTTGATTAGCACCACAATTGATGGTCAAATTCCTTAACCGTGTGGCATCTCTACCCTCTTTGCGTTTAGGTGGGGTATCCGACCCGTTGCGTGAAGGAGTGATGTCCTCGTGATCAGCCATGTATGCTTATTTAGACACAAAACAAAACGTAATGTCAGTAAGAATCGAGTTATATCAAACATAACTTAAATTAACTTGTAAATATCAAGAAAAATAAAACTTGTAAATATGACTTTAAACAAATCTTATAAACATAACTTATAAATATAACTCATAAATACATATGACTTATAAACATAACTTATAAGTATAACTTATAAATATAAATGTAAACATAACTTACACTATGGTCAAGTAGTAATGTTCTCCCATAACCCTTCTTGATTGTCATCACGAGTGGCATGTATATCGTTCACTTCATTTTCCTTATTGAAAGTAGGCACCCGTGTTGAGAAAGAAGGAGTATCAGAAATATCAAGAGTTGAATCTTGATTTTCCTCACTACCATTATGCATGCTTTTTCCTTGGAGAACCACTGACCACCTTTTGTTAGAAGGATCACTGATATAAAACACTTGTTTTGCTTGGAATGCCATGATGAAAGGCTCTTCCTTATAACCTACCTCGTCAAGGTCCACCAATGTAAATCCCAACTCATCAGTTTGTACACCGCTGTTACTATCGACCCACTTACATTTAAAAACGGCTCTAAATTTAGTGTAATCGACCTCCCAAATCTCTTCAATGACTCCAAAGTAAGATACGGATGCCATAACAGGGTTTGTATCTTTTGAACTAGAGAAGTGCATGGACTCAGCCACGACCATAACCCCACTGTTTTACACAGTACTCTATCATCCTGGAACTTTGTATAGAAGGAAAACTTGTTGATATCGTATCCACTCCAACATATGACATCAAAGTTAGGCCCTTGTGTTAGCCATTTTAATGTATCAGAAGCGGTACAATCAATTGCAATTTTTTCTTTAAACCAGTTTAAGAAAGTTTTGTTATGCTTGTTCAACAACCATTTTTCATTCATTCAAGGGTAATTTTCCTTGACAATGCTTTTGTGATCACGTAGGTAAGGTTCAACCTCGTCAGTGTTATTCAATATATACATATGTGCTTGAAGCACTTCCTATCGACCCATGCTCTTAACAGTAATACCTCGTGTACCCTTACCATCACATCTTCCCTCATGACGAGACTTAGGAAGCCTTACAGGTTCCGCTTCTGACACGTAGTCTGTACAAAACTCAATAGCTTCTTCTGCAACGTACCTTTCGATAATAGATGCTTCAGGACGGTGTGGATTATTTACATACCCTTTCAAGATATTCATGTATCGCTCAACTGGGTATATCCACCTTAAATAAACGGGACCACACAATCTAATCTCCCTTACTAGATGAACAATCAAATGAACCATAATATCAAAAAATGAAGGGGGAAAATACATATCCAATTGGCACAATATAATAGATGCCTCATTTTCCAACTCATCCAACTTCTAAGTGTCAATGACTTTGCTACATATAGCATTGAAGAATAAGCACAACCTAGTTATGGTGTGTCTAAATTTTTTAGGCAAGATGTCCAGAATAGCCACTGACAGTAGTTGTTGCATCAAGACGTGGCAATCATGAGACTTTAAGCCAACGAATTTGAGATATTTCATTGAGACAAGCCTCTTTACATTTGAAGAGTAACCTTCTGGCACTTTGATGCCCCGTAGACACTCACGGAAACTTCTTTTCTCTTTTTTTTGATAAATTATGACATGTTGGGGGTAAATAAGTCTTCTTACCACCTACTGATTGTGGAGCTAACTGCTCTCGTATACCCATCGCAACTACATCCAGACGAGCATTCACACCATCTTTTGTCTTGCACTGAATGTTGAGAAGCGTTCCAGTTACACTATCACACACTTTTTTCTCCACATGCATCACATCAATACAATGTCTTACATCAAGCTTGCACCAGTATGGAAGATCAAAGAAGATCCACCTTTTCTTCCATATTTTTTTCTCAGTAGCCTTCTTTCGGGTCTTCCCGTAGATAACATTGATGTCCTTCACCTGTTGATAAACCTGCTCTCCAGTTAATGCCGCCAGAGCAATTTCATTATCTGGAAGTCCATTGAAAGCTTTTCTCAATCTACGATAAAGGTGATTAGGTCCGAGAAATCTCCGATGCCCAAGGTAAATTGTCTTCCTTCCATGTTGCAGTTGATGGTAGCATCTGCCTTCTTCATATATAGGGCATGCTTTATGCTCCTTAACACTATACCCGCACAAGTTCCCGTATGCTGGAAAGTCATTGATAGTGCAAAATAACATGGAAAGCATCTTGAAAGTCTCATGGTAGTACCCGTCAATCACATCAACACCTTCATCCCACAACATTCTTAAGTCTTCAATCAAGGGACTTAGATAAACATCTATGTCATTTCCTGGCTGTTTTGGGCCCGAAATCATCATAGATAACATAATGTATTTGCGCTTCATGCACAACCAAGGAGGTAGGTTGTAGATTACTAGGAGAACAGGACATGAACTATGAATACTACATAAGTTACGATACAGATTCATTCCATTCGAAGCAATTCCAAGCCTAAGGTTTCGGGTCTTATTACCGAAATCCGGAAACAAACTATCAATTCTCTTCCATTGCAAAGAATCAGCCAGATGGCGAAGCTGTCCATCACATTTCCTCTCATCTGCATGCCATATAATGTTCTTTGCATCATTTACATTAGTGAACAATCGCTTGAACCTCGGAATTATTGGAAGATACCATAACACCTTCGCAGGAGGACCCTTTGTGACCACATCACAACTAGAATCGCCATCCTTCACTTTGTAGCATGATACCCCACACCTGGGACATTCATGCATCTCTTCAAACTCTTTCCTGTACAATATGCAATCATTGGGGCATGCATGCATTTTCTTATACTCCATACCCATCGGGCACAATATCTTCTTCGCCTCATAGTTACGGGATGGTAATGTGTTACCTTCTGGAAGCATGTCTTTCAACAACTCAAGCAATTCAGTGAAGCTTTTATCACTCCACCCATTTCTCGCCTTCACGTTGATCAATCTTAACACCGCTGTCAACCGTGTGAAATTAGTGCAGCCCGGATACAAAGGCACTTCTGCATCACTGCACAAAGTGTCATACACATGTGTTCGCTGAAAAGACTCTTTCCCAATATCTCGGATCATGTCCTCTAGTCGATCATCCATATCTACGTCATCAACTTCCTCTCTTTGATACACCCTTGACCTGTCTAACGATTCACCATGCCATATCCATATTGTATAACTCTTGCAAAGCTCCTCACAAATAAGATGCTCTCGTATCTCCTTAGCTTCTAGTCGTCTCCCATTCAAACAATTAACACCAGGACAATAAAACTTTCTGTTACTACTATCAGGAAGATTTCTTTTAGCAAATTGTACTCCATTCTCATACTCATCACTTGTACGTCTAGCATTCATCCAACCGCGATCCATAACTACAACAATAACTTCGTAGGATTGAGTTAGTATGGTTTAGGGAAATGATGTATGCAACTACCACCATTTCTAACTTCTAACTTTTGCATGTTTAAAGATAATCTTTCTAAGTCATCCTATAAGAGGGATGTCAGAATTTTAGCATGATTTCTCTCAAAAGAATATGGTTAATGCTTGTCGGTAAATATATAAATATGGTTAAGTGCAAAAGAAATTTAAAACAAAAAATGATATACAAATGTACTTCCAAACGTGTTTATCTCAACCAGAGTTTGGAGGATGAAAAGTGGGGGACAAAACTTGCTTGCCAGTAACTTGGTTTTAATTGTGGCTTAACACTAATAAGGTCACTGGTGCACCAATCAGGACCCCCCCATGATAACACTTGGCGATTAATTAAAACAAAGTACAAATAAGCTTTCTCCATCATCATCAGTGTAGCTTTTACAATAATGCAAAATACTTCTTCACGCATTTCACCAAAGATCGCATTGTTTTAAGTGATGGACCATGTCACTAAAAGGCTACCATTTGAACAAGATCCTATAGTTTCTTCCTTAAAATAATTAAAGTTATGCCATTAAGAAATGGGGGTTCTTGGCAGCCACAAGACATTGTTTTTACCTGAAATATTGTAAAACATCTTTAAATAAAATTGATGCATGTTATGTATATGCCTATATATAAGAAAAGCCCTGGTCTTAAACTCTACGTTTAAAAAAGCAAGTCAAAACACCTTATTCTAATATGATATTATATGTTGATATTATAGATTGCATCCTTTTATACATATAAATCAAAAGATAACAAAGTCATAGATTACCTTGAGGAACTAGAGGGACCAAAACAATCTCATAGCCACAAGAATATGTAAAATGTCACATTGATACTTTTTCTTGTAAATAAAATTTTGGCATAGTAAATTATGAAAGATATCTCACTAGAAGCAAAATATAAACATGC
The DNA here is from genome assembly GCA_030762895.1 of Sophora flavescens. NCBI lineage: Eukaryota > Viridiplantae > Streptophyta > Magnoliopsida > Fabales > Fabaceae > Sophora > Sophora flavescens. The sequence continues at coordinate 129,898,842 of CM061064.1, forward strand.
TCATAGCCACAACCATATGTAAAATTTATTTCATACAAGTATTTTTCTATACAGAGTCCTAACGGATTTTAAAAGAGAGAACTTATTCTTAGCATCTCAAAAGAATCTTAGATGAAATCTAGATCAGCACCAAGAATGACTCACCAGCCAAACAACAAAATAAATAAAAAAAATATTGAAGACAAACCACATTCATCAACATCAATGTTTTAAACATACTCAGCAATGTTTGAAGAAATAGCATTGTTGATAAATTTCATGGAAAGGTTAAATAAATTTGTCTAGAAGAAGGGTTATGTTTTTTAGCTAATAACATGGCTAGAAAGTCATTCCATTCTTTGAACAAGTAAAGAGCACAAAATGCCATAGCACAACAAAACAACTCAAACAACCAAAATGCCACAGTACAGACAACCAAGTAATCAGTCCTAATACAGGTTGTGTCAGTCCTAATACAGTCCTAAGAAGAGAGAAATGTAAACTCACCTTTGAATGGATAATGAGGTTGTGTCACTTCACTCTTCTTGGTTCCTTTCTCACAAAATAATCCCTAAACGCAGAAAATTACAAAAGTGAAAATCAGCACATAAACACCTTATTTTCCTTTCCAGTTACCCTCTTAAGCACCACCAGAATTGTGATCTAATTCAGGCACTCCAAAATGACAAGAATTAATCGCCATACACTAATCTTCAACACATCAACTTTATGCAGTCTTATCTTAGATTAATAGAATAAATCATGGGATCCACATAGCTTAATTAGCCAAAATATTCACCACAGGAAAAAAAAACAATATGGTAATCACTGTAAAGTATCAAAGATTGGATTCTCACATAAATAGTAAGAACTTAACAAGCAAAGCATCAAACATCAACTTTACAAAAGTCAATATCTTTTAACTTTAGTCTATTTACAGAACAAGCCAATACGAACATTACATATATCCAAACTAATATTATATTACTGCAATTGGAGGTCTGGATCTCTTTATTTATAACACGAAGTACCTCTTCAACCTAATCATATTTTGTCCACACTACATACCTATTTCCCAAATATGGATTTGATCCACCAAATGTCGTTGGTGTCTTGGGGGCCTTCTTCCTCTGGTGGAGGATCACTCTATGGAGTCTTGTGGAGTTTGCTCATATCATACCCTTCTATCTTAGCTTTCTCAACAAGCTGGTTGTAGATTTCATCATCCAAATGGGGCTTCCTGGATAATATCTAGGGACACCAAAATTGATCCCAAGTTATGGTAGCACAAATGAGCATGCACACAATTTTTTATTTTTGATAAAAGTTTTATCATCATTTAACCCAACTCCTTAATTGGGTAAAAGGAATCTCCCACTGCTTCATCCGACGAAGCTCACATTCCTTGCTCTTCAAAAATAAAAACATAAAAACAAAAACAAAAAAGAAACCCAGAATTTCTAAGCTCACTCATCTTCACTTCCGTTTCAACGTGTTACCTCTGTGATATCTTAAAATGTGAAAGAGAAAGAGAAGAAAACGAGGGAACGCCCAAGTTATGAAGTGGAGGAAGAGAATGGGTTACCTATGTGATGAGAACTGAAGAGGGTTACGTTGACGAGGAGCTTGAGTGGTGAGAACCAAAGCAATGAGAACAGAGCAGAACAGAGATGGACCACCCGCGATTGCTGAAAACAGAGATGGACCACCTGCAATGGCGACGATGGACACGCACGACGATGGACCACCTTCGTGTTGCTCCAACCTCTGCGAACGGCGAACGATGGAGCAAGCGAACGACGCACGGTGGAGCAAGACGACGGCACACATGATGAGGGTTTAGGTTTAGGGAAGCCAAGATAAAAGAAAGGGCACGAACGGTGATATTGGAGGGAATGAATAGAACAGTATTGGTTTTGAACTTTTAGACATCATTTCAAGAAACACCTAATGTCAAAAGTAAAACAATTTTAAAATTTGTTTTTGATTAAAAACATTAGACATTGGTTAATTAGAGAACCGATGATAAAAGTAAAGCAGAATTTCAATTTTCAATTTTTGCTCTATTCTTACACATCGGTTTACAAAATGAACCAATGTGTAACACTTTTAACATCGGTTATTTTAATAAACGATGTCAAAACTTTAGACATTAATTTCAAAAAAGCCACCGCCTCGTTTTAGACATCGGTAAGAAAAGAACCGATGTTAAATCCTGACGTGAAAAGCATATTTTGCACTAGTGATGGTTTTTCACCTCAAATGTATTACTCTCCTAGGTTATAATATTCATATGAAAATGTTGAAACACTGATTTTACATCTTACTCTCCATTTATACAAACTTCCTAAAAATTTGACCGAACGTCGTTAAGTTTGTAAATCGCGTAAATCCTTTTTCAACAATTTTAAACTCTAATAATCCAAAACTCATTTTGGAGTTTTAGAACAGTTAGATAGGTATTAAAAACAGTTTCTAACTGTCCAGTTACAGAAATTTTTGAAAATTATAGTTTAGTCCCCAAACTTTCATTAATTACAAAAAAGTCCTTATTCACTTAAAACCTTATAAATTTTTATTTTTAACTTCAAATCACACCAAACCAACTTCTTTAGAAATATTTTTCAGATACCTTCTAATTTCCAGAAATTACATTTCTGCCCCAAATAGTTTTCAATAATTGCAAAAAGGTCCTTGTTTACAAAAAAGGTTATAACTTTTTTATGTATTAATCCAATTAACACCAAACCAATTTCTATGGTTTTGTATCATCAAGGACTACAATCTTAACACACAAGAATTTACTGAAATTCTCAGAAATTGCATTTTATTCACTAAGGACTCACAAAATCATATCTTTCAATATACACATCCAAATCAATCCAAACCAATTTCTATATTCTTATATATTCATTAAATCCTTATAAAAATTATTCAAACAAATTAACACAACTTGAAAGCCCATTAATCAGTTATGGTCGAATGGCCTTAAATAAATATATCAAGCATTTTTCATACTAAGTCAAGCAAACAACAATCTTGATTCCAACTTAAGGTCATTGGAATCAAAACAACCATATGACATATCATACCACAACCAAACATCAAATCGAATCCTCCAAGAGGATCACACACATATAAATCAATAATACATAATCCTAACACTTAGGATTTATAAGACAACATACAAATACTTTAAACCACATACTTATCTACATTAAGGTAGGATAGTGTTGGGAATTTGCGTATATAAAAAAAATAACGCAGCGGAAAAATTCCCATCGAAGGATCCTTGCGAATGGTCATGATTCATGGTTAGAAGATTTACGTCTTGAAGCGATGACAGTTGATTAAAATCGTCTATCACGAACACCGCACGAACGATGTCTCTAAGGTATCCACACGAGCAGATTCCGTGAGCGTCCAATGTCATGAACCCGAAGCGTCTTTGTCTCACAGTGCTAGCTTCGAAAACCGAGACCTGTTGCTCACTATCACTCTCTATGTGCAGCTAGGGTAAAACAAAACCCGTGTGGGCACAATAGCTTAAGTGGTCTACTTATAGCAACACCTCATTAATTGAGTTAGTGAGCAGCGTTTCACCTAAGCCCCATGTACTATGCGCTAGGCCCAATAGAAAAGTCCAACTCTCCTTTTAATGCTTTTAATGCTTCTTGTAATCCGCTCTTATGTGTGTGACCCTATAGGTTCCCAAAACGTTAGTAGTAATATTAAATCCCATTTAATATTACAAACAGTGAGCGGTATCTAGCAATACATCACTGCTACCTAAGTAGTGAGAAAGTCAGTGATTTGACGAAACCTTTCTGTGACAAATATTCATGTGCATTATTATCCCTTTGTCCATATATCTATATTGAACACAAGACATGGAATGTGTCACCCTTGTATGGTTCAATATCATGTTCCCTGATACCCGAGTAGACTTAACAACAAATGAGGTCAATATCTCATATTGACTCATTTTAGCACGGCCATGCATTTTACAGTCTCACTCTATTAGGGGCCCCGCAGATATTACTCCTGTTATGTAGGAGGGACAAATTCCATCTAGGTCACTCACATCCCTCTTCATGGCTCGTGGTATGCCCAATGACCGTCTTTATAATCATCCTATTATAGATGATGTTTGACGATATTAAAGCACACGACTCCTCATGTAGGGATCGTAGCGATTTCAGGTCAAAGGATTGCATACACCATTGTTACTATGAGAACTACTTATGACACTCACACAACGTTCCATGTAGTGTTCTCATGGTAGGTCAATCAAGTACATCATTACTCTAATGTGTACCTATGTGGCGACTCGATATCTCATATCCATGACCCGTGAGATATGGTCATCAGTCTGCACACATAATAGTCTCAATGTATTATTATTGTCCTTATTAATAAAATACTTGACTACGGATATTTAAGAATAGGATTTCATTGTTCAATAGTGTCTCACGATCAAGTCATATACTTGATATTCTATTAAACTAAAATTTCTGTTCTAAGGACTTTATTATGTTTAAACAAGTAACACGATAAATTGGAATGCCTCATATATATATATAATAGCAAGATACAAATGTAAGTCTAAGAAATACACTGGCCTCTAGGGCTTGCACCAACAGATAGTAGTAATCTCCCCCCTTACCTCTTGTAGATCACTTGAAGATCAAACAAACATAAGCTAAACCAAGCAAGGTAGGTGACACGTACTCGGCAAGTGTACTGGGTCGTTGCAAGTAATAAAACGGTAAGAACCGGAAATCGTCCTCAGGGATCGTGGACAAGTACCACTTCAAAAATTGAGCTACTATCTAGGCGAATCTTGTTTGGAATGAAGGTAGCTCTAACATCTAATGAAACAAACAAGAATAAAATGTTTTTGTTCTTTTTGGTATTTTATCAAACACTTAGTGGGCAGACAGAAATGTGAACAACAAATGGATAGAATTGTTAGGGTTAGACTAGGCTAATCCTCCTTTGGTGCTATGAAATGGTAAAAACACAATTCCTACTTCAATTATGACAATCAAATCTTCTTTAAATACTCAAACCCTAATGTCTTAGGTGGAATGAGCCTGAAATCCCAAATTAAACCCTAAAGTCTTAGGTGGATTAACATGAGAAATTGCATTAAGAGTCAAGATTCATAAGATTGCAAGCACCCCAAGACCTATGTCTAGGTTCATGAACTACTTGGCATTTGATTCAAGAACATGCCCTAACATCAACCTTTCAATTGTCTATTAAAGCAACATATCATTCCTAGGATGATCAAACCAAGGAAAGCATTAAGCATGGAATCAAACACTCATAAAGAAATAAGAAATTGCATTATAATCACTTCATGTTACAACCAAATTCAGAAAAACCATTGTCTAACCCCAACAAAGGGGAGTTTAGCTACACATCATCAAAGTAAAAGGGAAAAGAAAAGATACACAGATGAAGGAAGAGAGGCACTCCATGGAAGATGCCCAAAGAACAGCCATAGCAAAGAGAATTTGCCTTTTTAGGGTTTGTAGCCACCTCCTTTCTCTCCCAATCCAATGCCCTTTCAGTTCTGCCCTAAAACAGCTTATAACAGGGGTTCTGAGTTTCGCGCGCTCGCGGGGCGAGACGTAGCTCGCGAGGCGAATCTTAAAAATCTGATCTTCAGGGATTCGTCCTCTCGCGAGGCGAGAAGGTAACTCGCGAGGCGAGGCAGAAGGGAGACATCTTCCAGCACATTCAGGCCTTCAGGCTCGCGTGACGAAACCTTATTCGCGGGGCGAGACTTTAAATGCTGGTCTGTCACGGTCGTGCCCTTAGTCACGACTAGGCCGTGATGGTCTCTGTCCTCCAGGGTCTTTAGTCTTCGCGAGGCGAGTAGTCTCTCGTGTGGCGAGACAGAAATGATGACTGTTGCTGCTCAGCTGGTCTTCAGGCTCGCGTGGCGAGATCCAGTCTCGCGAGGCGAAGCTTCAGAATTTTGCTTGGCTCAATTTCTTCTATTTTCATGCTCTATCTTCATCCAAGCTTCATCATGGCCAAATCTTAGGCAATTAATCACAAATTCCTGCAAAACAACACACAAAACCACCTTATCTGTTCCAAAGGAAAAACTAACCAAAATCAAACTAAAATGACCTAACTATATGCAAATGCATGCAAAAATGCACATGGAAAATGAGGTGAAATCACACTCATCAAATCACCCCAAGCTTAAGATTTTGCTTGTCCTCAAGCAAAAACCAAGGCCAGAAGATGAAAACAAACAGAGCAATGATAGTGAACTAAGAACCCGAGTAAAATGATCCAAGTAACAGGCATTCAAATAATTCAGCAAGAGACACTCAATTCAAGTCCAATCAGGGGCTTAGGTTTCCTAGACTCATATTCTCACTAATTCGGGCACTCTTGCTCACTTGAAGATCACCCCAAGCTTGTTCATTTGCTTGGCTCTCTTTCTCGCCTCACTCAAGTGTTCAAGTATATATGACAATTCGCTCCATTTTCCTCAAGGAATGATTCCTACCATAGGCTTGACTATCAACCAACTCTTTACTTTATTAATGAAAACATCTAAGAATCAAGAGGTCTTTTTCTTTGGTTGCAACCGGGCCATGGGATCAATTGTCAGGTGGGGAATTCAAGAACAGGAAATTTCAAAAGGCTATACAAACTATCAAGCATTGCAAAGCATGACCTTATAAAATACCTTTTTTGGGTTTTGATTTCATTTTTCCACCTTTCTTTCTTTATTTTTCTTTTATTTCTCACTTTCTTTTGTCATCCCCTTCTCCATATACTTTTCTTTTCCTTTTATTTTTCTTTTATTTGGAGAAGGGAAGATTTTCAGCTCAAGAGAAATATTTTTCAGATTTTCTCATCCCATACTTTTTCAACTACCTTTTTACCCTTTTTGTGCAATACTTTAGAAGGTCTCTCATAAACATCATTCATCAAAAATTTTCAAGGGACCAAGAAAAGTATTTTATTCTTTCAAGCTCAAAATTGGGCAACTAAGGGGGTAGCATTTTGTCATTCAAAGCTCAGAAGACCAGAAAAAATACCTAGTGCCTCAATCATTTTCAAAAATGTTTTCAAAAAATCTTAAGCTTCAAAACGGTTTCAAGTCAAGTTCTAGAGGAATACAATCCAAGAGGAATAACACTCTAACACAAGAAATGGGGTAGATTTAGTGAGTACCCCTTAATGGCTCAAAAGCTCACATTTATCAGTTCAAAAATTAGTGAGGAACACAAGTCTATAGAAACACATGCTAATCATCAACTATCCAAGACCATCTCAAGAATATTTATTTGAAGCCATATCACAAGAATAGAAAAATCAGGGTTCAAAAATTCACTATCACAAATAACTTGGCACTCAGTTCTCACAATCAGATGCTCAATCTAAGCAGGGGGAACTGAATCATGCGATCATGCAAAACTATGCCTATATGAATGCACAATGCAAGAACGCAAGAATTCAAAAATACAAAAATACCCCTACCCCAAGCTTAAAAACTTACATTGTCCCCAATGTAACTAATCAAGCTTGGAGAGGGAGAAAAATGGAACAACTCACCAAGGTGGTAGCGGGTGCTGGTTCACATGCTTTCTGGCTTATTTCTCCCTGCCCTTTTTCTCCTCCTTCCTTCAAAATCTGAAAGCACTTAACAAAACTATTAACAAATCTCTTGATCCTCTCAAATTATTCAAGAGTTGAAAATCAAAAACAAAAGAGAAAAGGAAAAGAAAACTTGGGTTGCCTCCCAATAAGCACTTCTTTAACGTCACTAGCTTGACGGGCGATTTCTAAGATGGTGCCTGATGAGTGTGATTCCACCTCATCTTTGTCCATCATTTTGTATGCATTTTCATGTAGTTTAGGCATATTTTTATTAGATTTTAGGTTAATTTTCCTTTGGAACGGGTAAGGCGGTTTTCGTGTGTTGTTTTGCAGATATAAAGGGTAAATTGCTCAAGATCAACCATGATGAAGTTTGGATGAAGATGGAGCTTTAAAACTGAAGAAAATGAGCCAAACAGAGCCCATCACGGCCATGATCGAGCAAAAACTGAAAATGAAGAAAGGCTGAAGTCAGAGTCTGTCACGGCCTGGCCGTGATAGCCATCACGGCCGTGACCCAAAACCACCACAAGTCAGAGCACATCACGGCCCAGCCGTAAAATTCTTCACGGCCATAACAGAGGGCTCGCGTCGCGAGCATCATTCTCGCCCCGCGAGAGACCGGATTTTGCAAAGCAACCAGAGGCAGAGACCGTCACGGCCTGGCCGTGATGGCCATCACGGCCGTGACGCGCATTACTTGGACCTGAAGAAACCGAAATAGATCAGATTTTGAGTTGGTTTGGGACTCTAACTTCCCCATTTCTATAAATATGGACCAAGGCATCAGATACAGAGGGAGGGATCATCCATAACAACTAGGACTCTAGGCTTAGATCTCTCTTCTCCTCTTCTCTTCTCTGATTTTTGTATTTTCATGTTATTTATAATCATGCTTGTCATCTCCATGGCAAGGCGTGAGTAGTAGCATAGTTTCTAGGGATTAGGGCTCTGCCCAAGTTTGTTTATGATGTAAATTTGATGTAAACTCTTTGTTAATTACGATTTGCTTTAGATCTGATTTCTAGTGTGTTATTCACTCATAAATTTCGGCAACCGCTTATTTGCGTGACGTAGATGTTCTAAGGAGGAACCTAGCGGTGAACTTAGGATTTCTAGGGTATTCCACTCGTAAAGCCCGGCGGAAGTTGGTTTGTGAGATGTGGATGATCTAAGGAGGAACCTAGCGGTGAACTTAGGTTATTTGCATGACTGAGACATTCTAAGGAGGAACCTAGCGGTGAACTTGGGTGTCGGACCTATAGAAGTCAGACTTGGGACTGAAATCACGAGAGTTAGAAGCCGTCCCTCGAGGAGCAACGAGTTGTCACGGAACGCAAAGGGTCCAATCTGGGATCGACTACCACGAGAGTAGGGGTCGGGTCAATTGGGCACGGCTTTTGTAACCCGAGAGGGAGCTTGAGCTATTAGAGGATAAACTCGCCTTCAAGGCAATTTCGGTAATCAACCAAGGTAAATCAGATTAGCAACATAAACAACCTCAAAGGTAACCCAAATCCCTAGGAATTCGTTTAAATCGAAAACCCCCAAAAACATTTGTTTTTTGTTTGTTTATCATTTCAATTTCAAATTCAAACATTTTTCAAAACCCTTTACAAAGTCCAGATTCACTCAATTCGAAAACCGATTGCGATTCGAGAACACAGTCTCTGTGGGTTTGATATCTTTTATTACTTGACGGCAATCCGGTACACTTGCCGGAATCGCACGCGCGCGTTGACTTATGCGACATCAAGTTTTTGGCGCCGTTGCCGGGGACTGTGCCTTTTCGAATCTCAATTCAAATTTTGAATTAATTTTTCTGGACCTTTTCTTTTTATTTGATTTTTATTTCTGAAATTTAAAAAAAAAAAATTTCAAAAAAATTTCTTTTCCTTCTATTGTATCCATCTCTCTGTGTGTTATATGCAAAGATCTCTAAGTCTTGGGAGCCTTAGTGAGATTGATCCGGAGATCAAGAGGACCTTCCACAGACGTAGAAGACTACAAAGAGAGGGAGAAAGGTTGAGTCCTGTTCCACTCATGGCGAATCAACCGGATACAAAGCCTTTGAAGGACTACGCAGCCCCAAATGCGAGAGGCTTGCGAACTAGGATTGCAAGGCCAGAGATTGAGGCGGAAAACTATACCATACCACCTATGTTAATCAACATGATTAGGCAACATCAATTCGGAGGATTGCCTTCGGAGGACCCGACCGATCATATAGAAACATTCTTAGAGTTCACCGATGCAATTAGGATTAATGGAGCCTCAGTCGATGTTGTGCGTTTGAGATTGTTCCCCTCATCTCTCACTGGAAAGGCGAAGGCCTGGCTTAAGCAAATCCCCGCTAACACTTTGACTACTTGGGACCAACTGGAACAGGCGTTCTTGGAGAAATTCTTCCCTCCATCCAAGACGGCCTACATAAGAACCCAGATCACCGGCTTCTTCCAAAAAGACGGAGAATCATTATCGGAAGCTTGGGATCGATACAAGGGACTGCTGGAGTCGTGCCCACATCACGGACTCGAGAGGTGGTTAATAGTGCACACCTTCTATAACGGATTGGATTACTCTTCGAAGGTGTCACTAGATTCTGCAGCCGGTGGAGCGTTTATGAATAGGCCTCTCACTGAGGCATTCAACATCATCGAGAATGTCGCCACCAACTACCACCAATGGGGATTCGAAAGAGGTAATAACCCGAACAAGATTTCGGGGGGTAAGTTTGAAGTAAGTAGCATTGATCTGATAATGTCTAAATTTGACTCACTAAATAAACGATTAGATAAGATTGAAAGAGCTAATGTGAGTGCAATAGGTGCTACTAACACTATTTGTGAGATTTGTGGAATGCAGGGACATGACATGATGGAATTCCCTCGTGGTATCGCTCATGGATCCGGCGCCGGGTGAGCAAGTGAACTCTTGTAACAACTACTACGATACGAACCGAAAGCTGTCTAACTATGCTCCCCAAATCCCTACAACCAAAGAAGGAACAACCCTTACCTCTCCTACGGCAACTACAAAGCAACACGCTTAATCATGAGTTCCAAGAGGGTCAAGGTAATAAAAAGAGCAGACAAGGGGTATCCTCGGTGCAAAGATCTAAACTCGAGACTTTATTTGAAAGTTTTGTTGAAACTCGAGACAAAACAGAATGAGGAGTTTAGACAACAAGGAAAGAGCGAGTGAGTGAAGCAATAAAGGATCTAGCATCTAAGGTAGACAACTTAGCAACTCATAACAAGATGCTAGAAACACAAATTGCCCAACAAGCCAGCACGTACTCGAGACCTAAGGGTACATTCCCGGGGCAACCCGAAGCAAATCCCAATGAGCATTGCAATGTCATACACTTGAGGGATGATAAGCTTGGGGTGGGGGTAGCTGAAATGGAGGTGGAGCCGGAGGAGGACACGAGCGAAAAAGAAGAGCCAGAACCGAAGTATGTCCCTCCACCACCGTACCAACCCCCGATACCTTTCCCACAAAGGTTGGTAAGGAAAAAGCAAGTAGATGTAGAGACTAAAATGCCTACTAAACTGAAAGACCCAGGTAGTTTCTCCATCTCTTGCTCGATCGAACAACTGCAAATTGACCAAGCCTTATGTGACCTAGGGGCTAGCACGAGCTTGATGTCCCTCACTATCATGGAAAGGTTGGGAAGCAAAGAGTTGAGACCATTCAAATTCCCCTTACAAATTGCAGATGGCTCAACTAGGACTCCTCTAGGCATACTAGAGAATGTTCCTGTAAAGGTAGGGAAAATTCTCATCCCTACCGACTTCCTGGTATTGGACATGAAAGGGAATTCTAAATTCCCCATAATTTTAGGAAGGCCATTCTTGGCAACCGCTGGAGCATTAATAGACGTAAGGAATGGCAAACTCTCTCTAAATATAGAGGAAGGTAGGGTAAATTTTCAGTTGACTAACTCTTATAACAACCCTCCTTTTGAGAGCCATGAGTGCAGAATTGATGTAACATCTCCAGCGGTAGAGAAAGAACTTAGCATGGAAGCAACACCAAAGATATACATGGTTGAAGATGCACCTAGTGGTGAAGTTGGAATTGCTGTCCATGCGGAAACAAAACTTCCGCCGGGGGGAAGAAAGGCTAGGAAGCTCCGAGAGAAAAGAGCGAAGCGGAAGCATTATTGGCCGTATGAGCAGAAACGGCTTTTTGAAGGAGCTCCTTGGAAAAGAAGTGTTCCTGCACTTCTACGCCCAGCCGACCCCGGTTGATTTAAGGAAGTATGGTCAAGCTTAAGACCATAAATAAGCGCTTCTTGGGAGGCAACCCAAGTTTTCTTTCCCTTTTTCCTTTTGTTTTTGATTTAACCTCTTGAATAATTTGAGAAGATCAAGAGGCAAAAATATCATTAATAGGTTTGTCTAGTGTTTTCAGGTTGAGAAAGAGAAGAAGAGCATAAAAAAATAAAAAAGATAAAGTCAGAGGCCATCACGCCCTGGCCGTGACAGTGGTCACGGCCGTGATGAATTAAGCAAGAGCACAGAAAGGATCACGGCCTAGCCGTGACAACCATCACGGGCGTGATGAGTAGGATGCCAAGGCCAGAGAGCATCACGGCCTAGCCGTGATGTAGATCACGGCCGTGACAGGGCAACTCCTGAGGACCAGAAACGATCACGGCCTGCCCGTGACAAGCCTCACGGCCTGCCCGTGACAAGCCTCACGGCCGTGATAAAATTTCCACCCAAGTTTTGACTGGAATGTGAAGCCAACACCCGCTACCGACTCGGTAAGTTGTTCCAATTTTTATCCTCTCTCCGACTTGATTATTCACATTGGAGACAATATAAGTAATCAAGCTTGGGGTAGGGGTATTTATTTATTTTTGCATTTGCATTGTTGCATTCATATTGCATTCTCATAGGCATAGATTGGTATGATCACATTCTCTAGATTGCCCCTCGCTTAGAACATGCATCCGATTGTGAGAACTTGGAGCCAAATGAATTGAGATAGTGAATTTTGAACCCAATTTTTCATTATTCTTGTGATATGGCTAAAAATAAAAATTCTTGAGATAGTCATTTGATAGTTGATAATTAGCATGTGGTTCCTTAGACTTGTGTACCTCACTGATTTTTGAACTACTAAATGTAAGATTTTGAGCCAAAAGGGGGTATCCACTAAATCTACCCCGTTTCTTGTGATAGAGTGATTTAATTCCTCATGGACCGTATTTTCTAGAACTTGACTTGAAACCATTTCAAAACTTAAAAATTTATGAAAACATTTTTGGAAATGATTGAGGCACTAGGTATTTTTCCGGCCTCCCGAGCTTTGAATGATAAATGCTACCCTTTAGTTGCCCAATTTTGAGCCTAAAGATAAAATACTTTTCTTGGTACCATGAATTAATTTGATAAATAATGCTTGGTATGGCACCTTTTAAAGTATTACAAAAAAGGGCAAAATGGTAGTTGGAAAAAGAATGGGATGAAAATATTTCTCTTGAGCTATAAATCTCCCCTTCTCCAAACAAATAAAAATGAAATAAACAGAAAAAAAAATGGAGAAGGGGATGACAAAGAAAGTGAGAAATGAAAAGAAAAAGAAAAAGAAAAAAAAATAATAGAAGGAAGAAAGGTGGACAAGTAAATCAAAGCCCCCAAAAGGTATTTTAGAAGGTGTCATACTTTGTAATGTTTGATAATCTGTCTAGCCTTCTTGAAATTCCATTTCCTTGATTTTCCCACCTTACAATAAATCCCAAGGCCACATTACAACCAAAGGAAAAGACCTCTTGATTCTTAAGTGTTTTCATAAATAAAGTAGAGATTTGGTTAATAGTCAAGCCTATGGTAAAATACTTTCCTTGAGGAAATTGAGTGAATTGTCAATAAACCCTAAAACACTTGAGTGAGGTGAGATGAGTGCCCAAATCAGTGAGAACATGAACTTGAAGAACCTAAGCTTCTAATTGGACTTGAACTTGATTATCTCTTGAGTGCTTATTAAAAATGCCTATTACTTGGATTAGCTTCTAGGGTTCTTAGTTCACTATCCATGCTCTGAATGATTTATATCTTATGGCCTGAGTAATTGCTTGAGGACAAGCAAAGTTTTAAGCTTGGGGTGATTTGATGAGTGTGATTCCACCTCATCTTTGTCCATCATTTTGCATGCATTTTCATGTAGTTTAGGCATAATTTTATTAGATTTTAGGTTAATTTTCCATTGGAACGGGTAAGGCGGTTTTCGTGTGTTGTTTTGCAGATATAAAGGGTAAATTGCTCAAGATCAACCATGATGAAGTTTGGATGATGATGGAGCTTTAAAACTGAAGAAAATGAGCCAAACAGAGCCCATCACGGCCTAGCCGTGATGCCCATCACGGCCATGATCGAGCAAAAACTGAAAATGAAGAAAGGCTGAAGTCAGAGTCTGTCACGGCCTGGCCGTGATAGCCATCACGGCCGTGACCCAAAACCACCACAAGTCAGAGCACATCACGGCCCAGCCGTAAAATTCTTCACGGCCATAACAGAGGGCTCGCGTCGCGAGCATCATTCTCGCCCGCGAGACCGGATTTTGCAAAGCAACCGGGAGGCGAGAGGCAAATCACGGCCTGGCCGTGATGGCCATCACGGCCGTGACGCGCATTACTTGGACCTGAAGAAACCGAAATAGATCAGATTTTGAGTTGGTTTGGGACTCTAACTTCCCCATTTCTATAAATATGGACCAAAGCATCAGATACAGGGGGGGATCATCCATAACAACTAGGACTCTAGGCTTAGATCTCTCTTCTCCTCTTCTCTTCTCTTCTCTGATTTTTGTATTTTCATGTTATTTATAATCATGCTTGTCATCTCCATGGCAAGGCGTGAGTAGTAGCATAGTTTCTAGGGATTAGGGCTCTGCCCAAGTTTGTTTATGATGTAAATTTGATGTAAACTCTTTGTTAATTACGATTTGCTTTAGATCTGATTTCTAGTGTGTTATTCACTCATAAATTTCGGCAACCGCTTATTTGCGTGACGTAGATGTTCTAAGGAGGAACCTAGCGGTGAACTTAGGATTTCTAGGGTATTCCACTCGTAAAGCCCGGCGGAAGTTGGTTTGTGAGATGTGGATGATCTAAGGAGGAACCTAGCGGTGAACTTAGGTTATTTGCATGACTGAGACATTCTAAGGAGGAACCTAGCGGTGAACTTGGGTGTCGGACCTATAGAAGTCAGACTTGGGACTGAAATCACGAGAGTTAGAAGCCGTCCCTCGAGGAGCAACGAGTTGTCACGGAACGCAAAGGGTCCAATCTGGGATCGACTACCACGAGAGTAGGGGTCGGGTCAATTGGGCACGGCTTTTGTAACCCGAGAGGGAGCTTAAGCTATTAGAGGATAAACTCGCCTTCAAGGCAATTTCGGTAATCAACCAAGGTAAATCAGATTAGCAACATAAACAACCTCAAAGGTAACCCAAATCCCTAGGAATTCGTTTAAATCGAAAACCCCAAAAACATTTGTTTTTTGTTTGTTTATCATTTCAATTTCAAATTCAAACATTTTTCAAAACCCTTTACAAAGTCCAGATTCACTCAATTCGAAAACCGATTGCGATTCGAGAACATAGTCTCTGTGGGTTCGATATCTTTTATTACTTGACGGCAATCCGGTACACTTGCCGGAATCGCACGCGCGCGTTGACTTACGCGACATCAGTGCCTTAAGAGGGACGGAGACTGCTTGACGATCAAAATCTCCTCCAAGGTAGTGCTTGAGCCTTTGCCCATTAACAGTGAAAGTATCTCCAGATGATGGGTCTTCCAGTTCAATTGCACCAAATGGGGAAACTGACTTGACATAGAATGGGCCCGACCACCTTGATCTCAGCTTGCCCGGAAAGATCTTGAGTCGTGAGTTAAAGAGAAAAACTGATTGGCCTTCTTCAAATTGCTTAGGAAGAATGTACTTGTCATGCCAGAATTTTGTTCTTTCCTTGAAGATCCTTGCACTCTCATAAGCCAAGAGTCGGAATTCATCCAACTCATTCAATTGAAGAAGTCTCTTATCCATGGCCAGCTTAGTATCAAAGTTCAAGGCCTTCACTGCCCAAAAAGCACGATGTTGGAGCTCTACCGGAAGGTGGCATGATTTTCCAAACACTAATTGGTAAGGTGACATACCAATAGGTGTTTTATATGCAGTCTGATAAGCCCAAAGTGCATCATCCTGTTTCTTTGCCCAATCCTTCCTAGCATTGTTCACACTTTTCTCCAAAATCCTCTTCAATTCCCGATTGAACAACTCCACTTGCCCACTGGTTTGAGGGTGGTATGGTGTGGCAACTTTATGATTGACCTCAAACTTGGCAAGCACTGCATTGAACTCTTTGTTGCAAAAATGGGTACCCCCATCACTAATAATAGCTCTAGGGGTTCCAAATCGGGTGAAGAAGTTCTTCCTTACAAAACTAATCATAGCTTTTGCTTCATCCTTCACAGTTGGAATAGCTTCCACCCATTTGCTTACATAGTCCACCGCAACAAGAATGTATTTGTTGTTGTGTGATGATGGGAAAGGACCCATGAAGTCGATCCCCCATACATCAAAGAGCTCCACCTCTAGAATACCCTTCAAGGGCATCTCATTTCGCTTGGAAATACTTCTGGTCCTCTGACACTTATCACATTTCATCACCCAAGCTCTGGAGTCTTTGAAAATAGTGGGCCAAAATAACCCGCATTGCAAGATCTTCATGGCGGCCCTCTCACCACCAAAGTGTCCCCCATATGGTGAGTTGTGGCAATGAGTCAGTACCCCCTCAATCTCTTCCTCCGGAATGCATCTTCTCAGAATTCCATCTGAACCTCTTTTGAAAAGGTAAGGCTCATCCCACACATAGTATTTAGAATCATGGGTGAGCTTATTCCTTTGTTGTGCACTGAAGTCCTTCGGAATCTTGTTAGCAGCCTTGTAGTTTGCAATGTCCGCAAACCAAGGTGCCACTTGCACCATAAACAACTTTTCATCTGGGAATTCCTCTTGAATTGGCAACTCAGCTTTTGCTTGAACATCTGCTTGTGGAAGCCTAGACAAATGGTCGGCTACCACATTCTCCACTCCTCTCTTGTCCTTTATATCCAAATCAAACTCTTGGAGCAGTAGTATCCACCTAATGAGCCTTGGCTTGGCATCCTGTTTAGTCATAAGATACTTCAAAGCAGAATGATCAGTGTAGACAGTAGTTTTAGAGCCAATCAAGTAGGATCTAAATTTATCAAATGCAAACACGACAGCAAGCAATTCTTTTTCAGTCGTGGTATAGTTCAATTGAGCATTATTCAGCACATGACTGACATAGTAAATGACATGCAACACTTTATTTTTTCTTTGGCCCAAAATAGCTCCCACCGCATAGTCGCTTGCATCACACATTAACTCAAATGGTAAACTCCAATCTGGAGGTGCAATGACCGGTGCGGTGGTGAGTTTTTCTTTCAAAAGTTGGAAAGCATGCATGCACTCATCATCAAATACAAAAAGAGTATCAACTACCAAAAGCTTGCATAAGGGTTTCACAATCTTTGAAAAATCTTTTATAAACCTCCTATAGAAACCTGCATGCCCTAGGAAGCTTCTAACACCTTTCACATTTATGGGAGGGGGAAGTTTTTCAATCACTTCAATTTTTGCTTTATCAACTTCCATCCCCGGTGATGAAATTTTATGACCAAGAACTATACCTTCCCTAACCATGAAATGACATTTTTCCCAATTTAAAACAAGGTTAGTTTCTTGGCATCTTTTTAGAACACATGCAAGATTATTCAGACAATTATCAAAAGAATTACCAAACACAGAAAAATCATCCATAAATACTTCAATGAATTTTTCAGTCATGTCAGAGAATATGGAAAGCATGCACCTTTGAAAAGTGGCAGGTGCATTACACAACCTGAATGGCATCCTCCGGTATGCATAGACGCCATAAGGACAAGTAAAAGCAGTCTTCTCTTGGTCCTTTGGGTCAACCACAATCTGGTTATACCCCGAGTATCCATCAAGGAAGCAATAGAAGGCATGGCCCGCTAACCTCTCTAACATCTGATCAATGAAGGGCAATGGGAAGTGATCTTTTCTGGTGGCCTCATTCAGTCTTCTGTAATCAATACACATTCTCCATCCAGAAACGGTCCTTGAGGGGATGAGTTCAATTTTTTCATTTGCAACCACCGTCATCCCCCCTTTCTTGGGAACAACTTGGACCGGACTCACCCAAGGACTATCGGAGATTGGATAGATTATGCCCGCATCCAAAATCTTCACAACCTCCTTCCTTACAACTTCTTTCATATTCGGGTTGAGTCTTCTTTGGGGTTGTCTAACCGGCTTGAAATTTTCCTCCAAGAGGATTTTGTGCATACAAAATGAGAGACTTATCCCCTTCAAGTCGGACATAGACCACCCAATTGCAGATTTGTGCTCCCTGAGCACCCTTAACAGTTTCTCTTCCTCTAAAGAGTTCAATTCACTACTAATGATAACCGGGAATGAAGAATTTATCCCAAGGAAAGCATAACGGAGATGGGATGGAAGTTCTTTCAACTCTAGCACAGATGGTTCACCCTTGTCTTCAATCCGCACATCTTCCACAACTTTGTCTTCAACATTATTCACCACCAGACAAGCCTCAAGGGATTTAACCATGAAATCAACTTCTTCCGCACATACCTCTCCTTCTACATCCTCCACCATAAGAGCCGCTTCCAATGAATCTTCAAAGGTTTGTTGCACACTCTTGTCAGTCAATGAATCAACAAGGTCCACACTCATACATGTGTCTTTGTCGCTTGGATGCCTCATTGCTTCAAAAACATTGAAGGTGACCTTTTCATCTTGGACTCGAAGCACCAATTCCCATTGATTTACATCAATCAAAGCTCTACCCATGGCTAGGAATGGTCTTCCAAGAATCAACGGAGGCTCACTATCTTCCGCTATATCCAACACCACAAAATCTGCCGGAAAGATAAATTTGTCCACTTTAACCAATAAATCCTCCACTACACCATAAGGGTATGTAATGGAGCGATCCGCCAATTGGAGAGAAATCCCAGTTGGCTTGACTTCACCAATTCCCAGCTTCTTGAAAATGGAGAGAGGCATAAGGTTGATACTTTCACCAAGATCACACAAGGCTCTTCCAATATTCAAATGTCCAATAGTGCATGGGATAGTAAAGCTACCCGGATCCTTCATCTTCACCGGTAACTTCCTTTGGAGTATGGCACTACATTCTTCAGTGAGCATGACCGTCTCCTCCTTCCATCTTCTCTTGTTAGTAAGAATCTCCTTCATAAACTTGGCATAGGAAGGCATTTGTTGAAGAGCTTCGGCAAAAGGGATGTTAATTTGCAGCTTTTTAAATACATCCAGGAACTTAGAGAATTGTTGATCTTTTGCCTCCTTCTTCAACCTTTGAGGATAGGGTATCTTGAAATATGGTGGCAACTCCTTGGGATTGTCAACGTCTTCAAGAATTTGCCTTCTAGTCTTCTTTCTTGCAAATTCTTCATCCACCAATTTTTCTCTCTGTGGTTTTTCAGCTTCAACAACAATGGGACTAAAGGTAGTGGCTTGGGAAGTCTCGGGTTCTTTATTGGTTACATCTTCAACAGACACTTCATCAACTCCCTCACCAATTGTCTTTTCTTCTCTTTCTTTTTCATGTGGAATTAACACTCTCCCACTTCTTGTAGTAATTGCCTTGCAATCTTCCCTTGGATTCTTCTCGGTATCTCCCGACAATTGTCCTTGAGGTCTCTCCGCCATTTGCTTTGCCAATTGGCCTATTTGGTGCTCTAGATTCTTGATGGAGGCATTTTGATTCTTTATATTCTCTTGAGTTGCTTGCATGAACTGGCCTAGAATATTCTCCAACTTGCTTGAACTCTCCTGAGGAGGCTTTGCTTGAGAACTTGAGCCTTGCCCTTATCTCCAACCAAAGTTAGGATGGCTACGCCACCCCGGATTGTAGGTGTTAGAGTAGGGATCATTCTTAGGCCCTTGGTTCCCCATGTAGTTCACTTCTTCTTGCCCAGAACTTCCAACCACATTAATCTCACAATTTCCATTTGCATGGTTACCTCCACAAAAATCACACACTGAGGTAGCTTGAACTTGGACAGCTTGTAGTTGAGAATTCTGCAGTTGAACGGACCCCAATTGCTTGGTAAGAATGGCCATTTGCACCTTAAGAGCACCAATTTCATCAAGCTCCAACACACCTCTCTTGACCAATGATCGAGAACTAGGCATTTGATAATCATTATTAGCCATAGTTTCAATCAAGTCCTTTGCCTCTTCAGGTGTCTTTTGACTCAATGACCCACCTGCAGCCGCTTCAATCATACTTCTGGAATTCCTGTTGAGCCCATTAACAAAGGTTGCCACTTGCTGCCATGTCTCTAACTCATGATTTGGACAAGCTGTGAGCAAAGATTTGAACCTCTCCCAGGCTTCATAAAGTGACTCGCTATCTCTCTGTGCAAAGGCATTAATATCGGATCTCAACTTGATCATTCTTGATGGAGGGAAGAAGCGAGATAAGAACTTGCTCACCAAATCATTCCAAGTGATAATACTTCCATGAGGATGAGATTGAAGCCAAGACTTAGCTCTATCCCTCAAAGAGAAAGGGAAAAGCCTTAAACGAATGGCCTCATCGGAAGCTCCATTTAGCTTGATGGTGTCACACAACTCAATGAATGTGCCAATGTGAGCATGAGGGTCTTCACTCTCCAAACCTCCAAACTGATTTTGTTGCACAAGATTGAGAAGTGATGCCTTTATTTCAAAATTGTTGCAAGCCACTGTAGGTCTAACGACTGGAGTCCCACATCTATCGACTCTAGGGGAAGTATAGTCCCCCATTGTCCTTCTTGGTGCATTATCTTCAGCCAAGGTGACAGTTGCTACTTCAACTAGCAGTTCTTACCCACTTGGTAACTCAACTTGTGGCTCTTGTATACTAGAAGATGCTCTTTCTCTGTTTTTCCTTGCTTTGGCTTCCTTCCTATTCTGTCTACAAAACCTCTCGATCTCAGGGTCAAATTGAAGTTCACCTGGGTCAATTGTACCTCGCATACAAGGAACAAACAGAGTAGCACAGAAAAACATAAAAAAAAACAGCACGTACAAGCTAAGCAGCAATTGGACAATTACGCAGTTTCAATGAAAAACAAAAAAATAACAAAATAGAAAAAAAATACAGTAGGAAAACAGTAAAAATGCCTAAATTAGGAGTCCCCTTTGGTACTCGTGATATTGGCACACCGATCCCCGGCAACGGTGCCAAAAACTTGACACGTCCTCGGCAAGTGTACCGAGTCGTTGCAAGTAATAAAACGGTAAGAACCGGAAATCGTCCTCAGGGATCGTGGACAAGTACCACTTCACAAATTGAACTACTATCTAAGCGAATCTTGTTTAGAATGAAGGTAGCTCTAACATCTAATGAAACAAACAAGAATAAAATGTTTTTGTTCTTTTTGGTATTTTATCAAACACTTAGTGGGCAAACAGAAATGTGAACAACAAATGGATATAATCGTTAGGGTTAGACTAGGCTAATCCTCCTTTGGTGCTATGAAATTGTAAATAACACAATTCCTACTTCAATTATGACAATCAAATCTTCTTTCAATACTCAAACCCTAATGTCTTAGGTGGAATGAGCCTAAAATACCAAATTAAACCCTAATGTCTTAGGTGGATTAACATGAGAAATTGCATTAAGAGTCAAGATTCATAAGATTCACTAGTGCAATAAGTGTTTTTTACGTCAGTTAAAATTGATTTTTTACGTCAGAATACTGACTGACGTAAATACAGCTGAAGTTAATAGTTATTATTTTAACGTCAGTTGAGAACTGACGTCAAATATAACACTATTAACGTCAGTTCCTTATCAAAACCGACGTTAATTTTGTAAAAATTAACGTCGGTTTTTTAAACAACTGACGTTAAACTAAAACTATTAACGTCAGTTCTTTAATACAACGGACGTTGATTTTGTTAAAACTAACGTCAGTTGTTATAAAGAACTGACGTTAAAGTTTTAATTTTAACGTCAGTTGTAATAAACAATCGGCGTTAATAGTGTATCTTGTATATTTTATAAAATACTATTAACGTCGGTTGTTTGATACAATCGCGTTAATAGTTTTTTTTTTAAATTCAGTTTTAAAATATCACTCCCCTCGCCTATCCCTCGCATTCACCCCAGTAACACGAAATATCACACACATTACAGAATTGCAAAGGAAAATTGAACAATGGGGGGACTTAAAACCAAAACCCATGTATATATATAAATAAATTTTAGTTCTAATGTCTAAAAAACAAAACTATCTAAGGATATATATATACATGTTATTAATTAGTTTCTAAAGTCTAACAAAAAAACTATTTATCTAAGTAGTGCGGAGGTATGTTGGTAATTCCTTTTTCAGCCGCATACTTGAAGAAGAATTCAGCGAAGCGCATCCTCAAGTCTCTTAACTCATCTTCTTCAATAGGCGATTGGTCGATAGATGCCTAGACACGTTCAAATAATAACAATAACATCAATGCAAGTCATCTTCAAAACTATAATATATAATTTAACAAGTTGTTTAAATATTACCTTCTTCCATCCATCCGTAATAGATGCGGAGACTATGTTCAGACATATGAAGCATCACATAATAGCCCGCATACGACCAACTGTGGTTTGAAATCGAGACTGCCAACAAAATTAATTTCAACGTCAGTTGAATATACACATAAATTAGTAATTATAATATTAATTATTTGATAAATAAACTACCAAACCTTGAGGATGTTCCATACAGGATTTGCTTTAGCCTTAGAAGTCCTACTTCTCCCGTTGGCGCAACTTATGCTACTCGCCTTCAGCGCGCTATCATAAACAAATAATCATGTCGATCAATTAACAAACTCATATATCATGTGTGTAATAAACTAAAGACAACTGATATTAAAACTTAAATTAAATTTAAGATTAGTTACTTACATATTTACAGCTTCCACCACCTTCGGTGGCGGATCATGGTGGAGAGAGCAGAAGAATATGACAGTATGCCTAGACGGGTGAAGTACGAACAACTGCCAATGGTGATCCATACAGTAGGGAGCCAGATATAATTCTTTCGGATTGTCTCCCAACAAGTTCCCTAAGTATTTACTCAATGCATCGCCAACAAAGAACTCGGGCAGAAGGATTGACGGATCTAAGAAACCGTAAACTGATGCAACGCCCTTATCAAGCTGTAGACGATGGAGATACCTAAGATATGAAAAGGTGTGGATGTTAATTACATAATATATATATATATTGAAATTAAAATAAATTATTAAATGGAAAAATACCAAAAATAAATAAGTTATAAAATTAAAATTAACTTACGTGCACCAGAGACTCATGACATTGTTGTTCATCCAGATGTTATTTCTGCAGGCGTTCCCGAGATCGTCACCAACGAAGGAAAATATCCTCTGTTGATCTGGGTGTGCCACCCATCCATCGTGATCCAATGGACATTCAAAAATCTCAAACGTATAATCCTCACCAAGTGAGAACAAACGAGTGATAGGTGACAGTGACACCGACGTCGACTTGACCTTCAGTTTAGGAAAAATAAAATATATAAGTTTTTGATAATTAAAAAAAACACCAGTAATTATTTGACTAATTTGGACATTAATAATGAATAAATACATTTGCTAACATTTCGAGCTCACGTCGTTTGGAGTCCAACTCAGGCTCACGCCTTTTCATTTCCAACTCATGCTCATGGCGCTGGACTTCCAACTCCCGCTCCCTAGCTGCCAACTCATCGTCCTCCACATGTGCCATACTAAAACTCTCTTTTGTGCTCACATGTGAAGCGTTGGCAAGCCTTGCGGTGTCCTGGGATGTACCGACGGAGGAAAGCTCTCTGCAAGCGCCGCTTGAATTTCAGGTTGGCTATTAAGCCTTGCATCAGATGTGTTGTAATATCTGGGTTGGACATGAGGTGCTGAGTAATGTCAGCCAAAATTGATGCTTCATTGACCACCCGCTTTCGTGAAGTAGACTTGCCATAATATTGTTTGATGGTCACGATCCCAGGAACACCGAGAACCCGACCAGGATGGTCTTTCTTGCCTAGAGCAGTCATCATGACGTCCTGCCGTCCAGAAGGGACGAATGCGCCCTGGGAAGATTTTGCTTTAAGATCCATCTACAATGAAAAAAAATGAAAAAACGTGCAAGTGAAAAGTGTTGCAAATATCTATACAAATATCAATTGAAATCAAGTTAATTATTTACTTACAATCTTATCTGCCACTTCGCGAGTGGCATCAACTTTAAAAGATCCCGCCTTTGTCATGCGTAGGCTAACCGAGACATCCTCGCGGTCGATGTCCGACGGAGGACTTGATGGTGTGCCCTCGGGCACCTCTCCTCTTTCAATCCTAGCAGAGTGCTCTCACCGCTTCTCCCTCACCCTATCCGCCATCATCTCGCCTGGATCCGAGTATGGTACCCACCCCGAGACATGGTGTGGCGGTGGGACGTTCTTCGCCTGATTCTCGCCGACCCTTATTTGCCTTAGCCTATTCAAACAAAAACACATAATTAAATACAGTTAAATGATCTATAATAAGCATACAAAATTAACTTAATCAACCAACCCGAAATTCTTCATCCCACGTCGACTCCTAGCAAACATATCCCAAGTATCCCGATCAATCCAGGGATAATCCGAGAACATTTTATCAAGCCGCTTCTTCCCAGATACATAGTACCTGGTAAGATCATGCTTGAACCCATTCCAACGCTTTGATGCCATTTTCATACATTTATGACGATGATCCTCGTCATTTGGCACAGTCCAAGCTACCTACACATTAGATACATATATAACAATTGGATGGATTATAACTCGGATAATTATCTAATAATGTAAATCAAACGAATGTAAAGGTAAAATACCGTGATAGCCTCCCAAATCTGATCCTTAACGTTCTGTGGAACGTCATTCCAGTGGTTGTAGTTGATGCTTACATGCCGCCGGTCGAAACACCCACTTATTAAATTCTTTAGCACGGGGTCCCTGGGCATTTAGATTAGCATCGAAGGACACCTTAAGCTTCTGTCCGCTCTGCCTGTCCTTCTCTAGTTTCTTCAACGAGGTGGCTCCTCTACCCCGTTTCCTATGTGCCTGTGATGTCTGTATGGACAAAAAAAATGATAAAATAGAGGGTTGTAACATTATAAACTTACATTAACAATTTGTTTAGCCTTCTTGAAATTTTCTTTTCTTGATCTCCCCACCTAACAATTAATCCCATGGCCACATTACAACCAAAGTAAAAGACCTCTTGATTCTTATGTGTTTTCATTAATAAAGTAGAGATTTGGTTAATAGTCAAGCTTATGGTAGAATACCTTCCTTGAGGAAATTGAGCGAATTGTCATATACCCTGGAACACTTGAGTGAGGTGAGACGAGTGCCTGAATCAGTGAGAATATGAATTTGATGAACCTAAGCTTCTAATTGGACTTAAAATCGATTATCTCTTGGGGATTTATTTGAATATGCCTGTCACTTGGATTAGCTTCTCGGGTTCTTGGTTCACTATCCATGCTTTGATTATTTATATCTTATGGCCTTAGTGATTTCTTGAGGACAAGCAAAATCTTATGCTTGGGGTGATTTGATGAGTGTGATTTCACCTCAT
This sequence comes from Sophora flavescens, assembly GCA_030762895.1. Taxonomy (NCBI): domain Eukaryota; kingdom Viridiplantae; phylum Streptophyta; class Magnoliopsida; order Fabales; family Fabaceae; genus Sophora; species Sophora flavescens. The sequence goes on from CM061064.1 coordinate 129,924,233, forward strand.
CTTTGTCTATCATTTTGCATGCATTTTCATGTAGTTTAGGCATATTTAATTTGATTTTTGTTAATTTTCCCTTGGAACGGGTAAGGAGGTTTGTGTGGTGTTGTTTTGCAGAAATCAAGGGTAAAATGCTCCGGATCTACCATGATGGAGCTCGGATGAAGAAGGAGCTTGAAAAGTGAAGAAAATGAGCCAAATAGAGCCCATCACGGCCTAGCCGTGATGCCCATCACGGTCATGATCGAGCAAAAACTGAAAAGGAAGAAAGACTGAAGTCAGAACTGGTCACGGCCTCGCCGTGATGACCATCACGGCCGTGACCTTTCACCCCCACAAGTCAGAATCTGTCATGGCCTAGACGTGATTCCTATTACAGGCTAGAACTTGAAGTCTCGCGTTGCGAGAGTCCACTCACCTCGCGAGAATCTGAAATCTATAGAAGTGCTCAAGGCAGAAGCCGTCACGGCCTGGCCGTGATGGCCATCACGGTCGTGACGCACATTACTTGGACTTGAAGCAACTGAATTGGATCAGAATTTGAGTTAGATTGGGATTCAAACTTCCCAAATCTATAAATAAGGACCAGCAGAGAGGCAAGAGGAGGACTTTTGGCTGCTACTCTTAGACTATAATTTAGGATCTCTTTCTTCTTCCTCTTCTTCTCTTATTTTCTGTTTTCATGATTTTTGTAATCAAGCTTGTCGTTACCATGACAAAGCTTGAGTAGGAGCTTAGTTTCTAGGGATTGGGGCTATGCCCAAGGTTTGAATATGTTGTTAATTTGATGTAATATCTTTGTTAATTTCGAGTTTGTTTTAGATCTGATTTCTAGTGTTTGAATCACTCGTAAATTCGGTGGCCACTTGTTTGCGTGTCATAGACATTCTAAGGAGGAACCTAGCGGTGAACTTAGGTGTCGGATCTATAGAATCAGACTTAGGACTGAAATCACGAGAGTTAGAAGCCGTCCTTCGAGGATCAACGAATTGTCACGAAACGCAAAGGGTGCAATCTGAATTCGACTACCACGAGAGTAGGGGTTGGTTCAAATGGGCACGGCTTTTGTAACCCGAGAGGGAGCATAAGCTATTTGAGGATAAATTCGCCTTCAAGGAAATTTTGATAGTTAACAAGGGTAATCGAGTTAGCAACGTAAACGATCTTGTTGGTAACCCAAATCCCTAGGAATCCATTTAGATCCAAAAACCACAAATAGATTTGTTTTCTATTTTATTTATCTCTTAATTCAAATTCAAAACCTTTTCAAAATATCAAATCCTTTTTCAAATCTTTTTTTATACAGTCCAGATTTACCAAATTGAAAATTAGTTGTGATTCGAGATCACAGTCTCTGTGGGATTGATATCTTTTATTACTTGGCGACAATCCGGTACACTTGACGGAATCGCACGTGCGTTCGCACGACTACCACTATGACACACTTCACTTAAAGATATTTATTTTATTGTTATATTTCAGTCTTACTTGTTGTGAAGATTCTACCCGTTAACAACTACCCACGTATTCAACTTTAAATATTGGTGGACTACCTCCTATTGCACAGTGTTCTTTAATCGAATCCTTGTTCATGGTTTCTTGGCTCATATGTTGTCTCCAGAAGGTACATCCTTAGGCTTTCCGTACACTCTAGCGACATGTCCAGGTTGTCCACACTTAAAACAAATGATGCCCTGAATCTTGCAGTTCTTTGTAGCATGACTCATGCCACACTTCATGCACTTCGATAAAGACTTCCTAGATGATGCATAACCTTTACTGCTACCACTAATCCACTTGGCTTTTGGTGGTGTCCACATTGGCCTTGCGTATGGTTTCTCTTGGAAAGATCCAAAGCTTCTCTTTCTTCCTTTACTTACTTCTAGATCTCGAGGAACTCGACACTCTTCTATCAAGATCGGAAACTGCAGTAGTTTCAATGACCATATTGTCTTCCTCATTTCAACCTTTATATTTTCCTCTAATTCCTTAAACGTTCGCACTTCCTCGTAATTCTTTAAATACAACTCCTTGAACTTAATTAGTTTTTACAACTCAGTAGCATACTCATTGATAGTCATGTCCTCTTGCTCGTGATGTAGGATTTCAATTTCTTCTACACGACTCACTTCAGTGGAAGCATACTTCTCCAAAATTTGGCTTCGAAACACATTCCAGGTGATCACTTCTTGTCTTGCCACTAACAGTTGACAAGTTTCTCTCCACCAAAATCCAACATCTCCTATCAACATAAATGTCGTACAAGCTACCTTCCAATGATCAGGGTACTCCGTAGTTTTAAAATTCCTTTCTATTTCCGTAATCCAAAACTCAGCTTTCTACAGGTTAAGCTCGCCATCAAATCGAGGTGGATTACTATGACAGAACTCAACTAGTCCTCTCTTCTCCGCCATTTCCTCATTATGACATGCCACAGTTGATGTTATCTCCCTCGAGACTTGTACAGCTGCAACCATATCTTCGGAATCCTTGATTGCAAAATCATATCTACTCGTTTCCGGACTAACCATGATTTTCTATAAAAGCCTGTTCAATATTATTCCTCCTTAGGAACAATAATGAAAAGACCAACAAACAATGTTGTATCCTTTTGGAACAAGGTTATAAAGAACATAAACATAGCCAAGGATAGACTAACGTCATTATCCTTCCAAACATTGGTTCTTTATTGAACCAAAAACACAAAACAACACAAGACACAACCAGAGAAAACACAACAAAGACGACAACAGACCTAAACCCATCGCCTAAAAGACTCGGCCAGCTCTGATACCAATAATGTAACATCGTTCTCGGGTGCTATATTGTAAGTGACATTTTAAGGCCGAAAAGTAGATTAATTAAAATTGGCTATAAAAGAATGGCATACTTTTTTTTTCGTTTTCGTAAGTCGTAAATATAACTACTTTGATTTAAATGAATGGACAATAATATTTTCCATTATCACATTTAGGATCATAAGTTCGAAAATCATTTACATAATACCCAACCCGACACGTAAACATAAAACATAACAGTATACAAACTCAGTATAAAGATATGGAGACGCAACTCCTAAAATATAAGATACTTGGAGTCACAACTCCATAGACAGTTACATTAACCCCCAAACATACCCAGCTGGCCAAACTAAAATAGAAAAGACAATCATTTCTCATACATCGTGAGAAAGACAAACCCAACTGACGAGATCTAGTGGAAACTCTATTTGAGTCCACTACAGACGTCGTCACAAAAGACACTACTAAAGCTACTACAATAGTAACTCTCGACCTAAGCCCTTTCCCCTTCTAAGAGGAAAAATATGGTGTACGAACCATCGACAATCTGGAAGACGTTCACTAGAAAACTCTACCATATCGTCCGCATGCTCGAACCTCGACCTCTACAACGCATCAGCCAATAGGCATCTTGACGTCTCAATCTTCTCAAAAATAGTACAGAAGGCACATAGCCAGCCGACATAGGCAATATAAAAATAAGGAGGTGAGATTTCCATTTATCTTACAGATAAGGTAGACATGTAGTGGTACGACACTCAGGTACGTACAATTAACAATTAGCAATCATATTTAAACTCATAACCAAACAATAATGTTTCACAGAAACATGACCACAACACCGTGTTTTCCTAGATAGAAGACATCTAATTCTTGAGGAATGACCTCTGAATTCCTATACCATGGTTTTACGAACAGTCAGAAAGAGTGGTTCGGAGGATTGTTCCGGAGTCCCATCTACACGTAACTGACCTTCCTCACTTGCGCGCCACCATAGCCCGTATGCGTCATTACGCCGTCGTCGTCCGGAGCAGTGAGAGAACCACGCGGTGGCCGTCGTCGCCAAAGAAGCAGTACTCTTAGATCTGCCAGACTGCCACTACGCCGCCCTTAGATCTCCACCACGCTCAGTCCCACCTTGCACCGGATCTGTGAAGGATGTAGCCCAAGCTGCTGTTGTCTTCCTCTACATGTTTGGTTTTCCATTTATTTTTGAATTTTGTATCTTGTTCATTTTCTTCCTCTGCATCTTGTTCAAGAATGATTTACTTTTTTTCCTTCTGTAAACAAAAGGATGTAAGAAAGATTGATGTTTTTTGTTAAACTTGAAAGTTTTATGTTTTTTGTTTCTGGGTATATGTATCTGGGGTTGTTTGATCGTCTCTGTTCATACTCTATTGTTCGTTTCTGTGTTGGTTGGTCCAAAACCGAGGCAACCCAACCGCACACCCGAGAACCGTCAAAACCGCCACCCGCTAAAATCGAAGGCAGAATCAGACGGGATTGGGTGAGATATTCTTCTTCTCGGTTATTTTCGATTTTGAGATTTTTGGCCCGAAACCGACCATAACCGACCGATGTCCACCCCTACTCACTAGATTCATGTATTAAACATGTTTTTTTTATTCTTCTTGTGGGGACTCACTAGATTCATGTATTAAACATTTTTTTTCTTCTAGTGGGGTCTTGACTAGGTGTTGCCGGGTTGGTAACCACATAAGTATTAGAGTGGTGTTAATTAAACGTTAAATTTTAGATATCGTATGTGATTCAGTATGTTTTTATTTCATTTTTTTTGAATTATTTTTATTTCTATCTCTTAATTTTTTTATCATTTTTATATCCATGTATCTCGAAATACATAAAAAAATAAAAGGACACCGTATGATATCTCATTTCAAATATTAAAAAAAAAATTCCTGTAAGTATTATCCCCTACACCGGTAATGGGTAATGGGATGATTTTTTATTTTCAATCTTTATATTTTCACAATAAAATTTACGTCATTTTTTAAGGATCGAGTTATCTGTGCAACGTTCTCACATGTTGAGGATTAAAAAAAATAAAAATGTATTGGAAAAAATAATTTTTAAACTTTCAACCAATTGAATAGACAACTTTCAAGATAACATTTTTGATTTCTTAAAGTAGTTTTAGGATAATCATGTGAAGCAAATAAATGTGCAAAGTAAAAAATTGAGATTATATCCATTAATTAATGTGTATTGAGATCTCAACATAATTTATTTAATCAATGGTGGACAGATTCAGACTTTCTCATTCTACAATTTTGTTTTATTTGCTTCAGAAGGACAAATCTTTTTTTATAAGTTGTTTTTCTGTTTTTGAAAAGTTTTTATAAGATTAACTAGTTTTCACAAATTATGAAAACAATATTAATAGATAATAAATGATTTCGATTTAACATTTTTCTTAATAAAATAAAACATCTGCATCAATAGGTGCTTCAATGTGTGGTTTGTTGAATGGTACGGCCCACACCTTCCATCAGTTCCATGGCTGCCTAATCATAACAAGAAATAAATATTGTGTGAAATGTGAATCGAAGTTAATCATATATATTAAATGATTAATGGATTATTTTATGAGCATATTCGTGATTAGGGAGTGTATTTACATTTTTAGGGGAATATCTTCGATTTATCCACTGTTCCGCTTTAAATTTCGACCCCACCTTCGAATGTGCTTATCTACGCTCATTCAAAACCCGGCGGCCAGATTATCTAACTATTCCTAACCATCCTGACATGACATATCTCTAACCTTAATCTATAAAAGAGGAGGGGATGAATCCATATCCTAATTAGTGACCTGGTATTGGGTTAGGGATGGGTCTAGATTGACCTCCGGATTATTCGACTCGTCTCATATAAACAAATTATTTTCATTTTTATCATTTTCTATCTTATGTTTCACGCATAATCATTAAAAATAAAATAAAATAAAATAAAATAAAGTAAATTACTAAACTTTTATTATCACACCTCACGTCTCACACTAGCCTAATGGTGACTTTTACAAAGTATTTTATGACTTTTGTAACATTGAAATAATCATATTTGACGAAAGTATCATGTTTTTAATAACCTGCCTTTGATAAAACGAGTATCAAGGAAGCATCCATCAAACTGATCTATTAATAGATTTTTTGTAACATTCAATTTTAGATATATTTGATGACATGAGATCAATTATTAACTTTTAGATAACATATTTTGTTGATATCTAGCTTATAAAAAATAATATTTTTTCTCACTCACGAGGATTAATTTTACCAAAAAATATATTTAACTCAGGATCAATCCAATCTGGTCTCATTTAAATCCTTTATTAAATCAACTAGATTCCTTCGTATATTGGGCCTGAGTTCAAGTTTAAGGAATTGAACTACTAATATTTAGGGGTGTTCGCGGGTTGGATCGGATCGATTTTGAGCTAAAAAATCATCCGATCCAATAATGAAAACATCGTGCGGTTTGGATTGGATCGGTTTGCTTCCTTAAAAAAATTTGATCCGATCCGATCCAATCCAATCCAATCCAATCAAATGCGTTTTGGACCAATTGGATAATTCGGTTTTTGTCATACTTTATTTTTTTTTCTAATGTCAAGTGTCCTTTCTACTTATTTAATAGTGGTAAAAGATAATTTTTGTTTTAATTTGGGAGTTTGAGAAAAAAAAATTATTGATATTTTTTAACACGTTTTTTATATTAATTCTCTATATCTATTCCCACTTATCATATTTTTTTTCCTTGAATCGGCTACCAATAAATTTGGGCCAATTATTTTTCAAATTTACTTAATTGTTTTCCTATTTTTCATGATTACTCAATCAAATATATATATGTTATATATGCATCAAAACTTTTAGTAAAATATAATTTCAAGACATTAATATTTATTCTAAATAGTCTTATATATGTCATTCCAACAAAAATGCTAAAGAAAATGAGGGATATAAAAGTATGAAGAATAATGTTTAAGTATGAGTAATACTATAATTTCAAAAAGAATGGTATATGTATATAATAGATCGGTTTGGATTGGATTGTATTGGATTGAATTTCACTATACGATCCAAAATCCGATCCAATCCAATAAAAAATTGCGGTTTTTTGGTTTTCGATTTTTTCGGTTTTCAGTTTTTCGATTCGATTTTTACGATTTGAATCGGTTGATAAACACCCCTACTAATTTTTTGGGGTCTGGCGAGGGACAATCATAATGCGTGGAGGACCCGTCCCAATAATACAAGAGTGATTTTAACAACGTGAATCACACAGTCACAGTTGTGAAGACACGCTTATTCATGAATGTCTGTCATTCGCTCTTGTGATTGGAGGGTTTCTGAATCGTCATTTTCGCATTCATAGATAGCTAATAGCATAACTCTATGTATTAATACTCTCACAATTATTCTTTAAACGGAAACCCATAGTATCCATGGCTTTCTGTAACGCTTTTTTTTCTTTAGCCTGTCAGCCAGCATTTTCTCCAAACAAAAACTCACATATTCTGGCCGTCAAGCTCATTTCCGAGCATGATTGTAGTAACCATTACTATAGTAAAACCCCTTTTACTGTTGTCATGAAGCAAAATATTCATATTTCAACCGCTAGAAACAGCAAGGCAAGGGGCACTTTCTGTTTTTTTCTTATGCTCTGTGTGGAACCTTTTGGATAAATATTGCATGTTTATATATAGCATCAGTGCATCACACTTAAATCTTAAAGTTACCAACTTAAAATCAACGGTAAAGAACATAATAGAGCACACATTTTCTGCAACGTACTCCTTAATCTTACAATAATTTATCGTTTTCAGACTAGTACTTGTAGCTGACCCTTTTCAATTATTCAGGAAGCTCTTCATATCAGACATGCTAAAGCATTGGAAGAAGTTAAGCGTGCACTGGTCAGCGAGGTAAGACAAAATGCAGACGAAGGTCGATCTATGGTGGACTCACTCCAAAGGTTAGGCATTGCATACCACTTCGAAGAGGAGATTGAAGCTATTCTGAAAAAGAAGCACCTGATGCTAAAAACTCACAGCTATCAAGGAAATGATTATGGTGAACTGTCAGAAGTTGCACTTCAATTTCGTCTTTTGAGACAAGAAGGGTATTACATTCACCAAGGTTAGTGTGCCTTGGAGTGCCAGATCTTTGGACTAAATTTTTGAGCTGACCGAATATATACATGTTCAGATATTTGTTTGTGTCTATGCATACACCAGTCCATGGTTGGTAGAACATCTATGGATGCTTAAAGCAAATTTTGTGGTGAGATTTTTTAAAAAATAAAAATAAAAATAAATTAATTCAACAATTTTTTCACAAAAAAAAAAAATACTTTTTTTATACAGAATGAGGAGTTGAACACTAAACCTTGTAATTAATGATAACCTTTCGTATCAAATGGGCTAACTTATTTTTGTTCAGGTATAAAAGTATCAAAAAGATATAATATAAAATGATATAAATTGGGCTCTTTTTTTTAAAAGAAAAAATTATTTTTTAGACCTAAATTAAGGATTTCACTCGCTTGCACCTTGGGCCGGCGCTGCACCAGTCTGTGTGAAATTATTAATTAGAAAACCTTAACTTTTTAAAGAATGTCTTTAGTCTCAAAACGAGGAAAGAAAGGGTGTGGCTATGATGCACCACCTACATTTTATACCATCCACTATATCATTCATGGGATAAATTTTGGGTCAATCAAATTGACACATAGGTTGGTCAAAATTTCAAACTTTCTAGTTGTATTATACTGTAGTCAAACTATATGAATAAAGTATATTGTAGTATAGTATATGTACTCTTTGTATTCATAAATTTAACCCATATTAAAATAATATTTTTTGATTAAAAAACTGATTATATTGCAAAATATTATTGACAACGAATATTATTTTAATTCATATTAAAATACTATTTTATAATATAATCAGTTTTTTAATCAAAAAACATTATTTTAATATGGATTAAATTTGCGAATACAAAGAGTACATATACTATATTACAATATATGGTATTCATATATTTGACTACAGTAGAAATATAACTAGAAAGTTTGAAATTTTGACCAAACCCATGTGGCAATTTGATTGGTCAAAATTTGCCACATATGGGTGGTGCAGTGGATGTTGCAAAATATGGGTAGTGCATCTTACCCCAACCTGGAAAGATAATACTGAATTAGGTAGAGTCTATTATAATTGAAAGTTCTTTACTAAAGCAATAATTGAAATTTTTGTTTGTTGGTTATATAATTGAAAAAAAAGAATTTAACCACTGTTATCATTCTCTCTGTGTTTTTTTTTTTTTTTGACCGCTAACCTATCTATAATCAGTATATTAAAATGCTGGAATAGGGTAATAACGAATTGGGCTAAAATAATGTTTCAACTGTGAACTAACGATTGATACAATAATTAATGATCAACACTGACCATGGTCTTCCGTGTTTGCTGCATCTTATATATAGACGTGTTCGATAAATTCTTGGATAATAAAGGCAAGGTCAAACATACAGAGGATATAAAGGGGTTAATGGCCTTGTTTGAAGCCTCTCAATTGAGCATAGAGGGAGAAGATTGTCTTGAGGAAGCAGGGGAGTTCTGCCGCCAGTATCTTAGTGGGTGGGTATCAAGATTTCATGACCATCCTCAAGCTAAAGTTGTTGCACATACATTAAGGTTTCCTATTCATAAAAGTTTGTCAAGGTTCACGCCTACAAGCTTTCACTTAGAAAATGGAGGCCAATGGACAAATTCTTTACAAGAACTCTGCAAAATTGATACCCAAATAGTTAGGTCCTTACATCTTGAGGAAAGTTTTGAAGTTTCCAAGTGAGTTCAACTCAGGATCATGCAAATTTCAAAATTTGATATTTGATCGAATTATATATATATTGATGACTACTAACATATATTATCATGTTCGATAGATGGTGGAAAGACCTTGGTTTGGCAAGGGATTCAAAGTTTGCAAGAGCTGAGCCAATTATATGGTACATGTGGCTCTTGGCATGCTTCCCAGATCCACGCTTCTCAGAAGAAAGGATCCAGCTCACAAAACCGATGTCCCTAATCTACATCATAGATGATATATTTGATTGTTATGGAAGCATTGATGAACTCACTCTCTTTACAGATGCTGTCAAGAGGTCCGATATTCAATATGTGAATTATTTTATAATGTACAATTTTTGTATAAAATTATGTAGCTTTCATTTGGTACTTCCATTCCATATCTAATTACAGCTGTGTTATTTGCACATCCGGTTGGGGCATCCGATTGGGACACCCAGTTAATCACGTATAAATATTTGGTTAATTCAGTTCATTATATAATTAATGGATCATCTGAAACTTGTTTTCCTTAACCATGTAAATATTTGGATAATCACATGTAAATATCTGGTTAATTGTTTTTTATATTGATTAATGAGTCATCATAAATTAACCAAATATTTATATGTGATTAATCATATATTGAATTGAATTAACCAAATATTTGTACGTGATTAATCAAGATGTCACTGGAGGTGTCCCAAATAGGTGTTCAAAAAACATTTCTCATCTAATTAAGACAATTCTTTCGACGCAGTTGGGACATGGCAGCTATGGAGCAATTGCCAGACTATATGAGATTATGCTTTAAGGCTCTTATTGACATAACAAACGAGTTTGCGTTCAAGACCCTCACCAAACATGGATGCAATCCAATAGGCACTTTAATAAAATCGGTAAAATCTCACTAAAATTTAAACATATTTGGTCTATATATGAATTTTCTTTAAATAATGAAATTTTATATAATATATACTAAAATTAGAGTCACCATAATTTATTATACTTGTACTAATTAAGTTTCACTTATTCTTAATGTGTTTAATTGGTATACATTATCAATGCAAAATTTTTTACACTGTCAACCAATTACAAATCATGGTACGAATGACTTTTAAGATGATTTGGATAAAAATCAAAGATTTTCAATGTCATGGTGATTTAGTATTGGTTGACAGTGTAATAAACATTTATACTGACAGTATATATCAATTAAACTCATTCTTAATTTAGGTAATAATCTTTACTTTGAATTTCTTAAATCTTTTGGTTCTTTGTCACTTTAAAACAAATCTATCATCATCATCATCATCATCATCAATTTTCAACCTTATCTTTAAATTATTGCTATAATTTCCCTCATGAAATCTATTCTTTAATATCTGTATTAATTAGCTAAGGTCCCAAAATAGATACACACCCTGACTAATGCTATCATATATCTTTCAAAAATTAATTATTATCATGGTTTGTTCATCATAGTGGGTAAGACACTTCAATGCTTCCCTTGAAGAAGCAAAATGGTTTGCTTCAGGGCATTTACCAAATACAAATGAGTGCTTGAAGAATGGGATAGTCAGCACAGGGGTGCAAGTGTTCCTTGTGCACATACTCTTTTTCTTAGGAAAGGATATAACGAAGGAAACTGTGATTCGAATGGAGGACGAGGATGACCTTCCAAGCATAATATCTTCAACTGCCACAATTCTTAGGTTGTGTGATGACTTGGAAGACAATAAGGTAATTAGGAAGAAAACTTAGATTTCACTTTAATTATGGACCACACATAAAATTGCTATACATTGTGAAAGAGTATAACTTGGATAAGTTTACATCCAAAGTAGAAGAACATCAGCATTTTGTCTTATCATAAATAGATTTTAATTAATGCAGGAAGTTCGTGATGGTAATGATGGGTCGTATTTGAAGTGCTACATGAAGGATCACCCGGGAGTTTCTATTGAGCAGACACGAGAGCATATTAGTCATCTGATTTCAGATGCATGGAAACGACTAAACCATGAATGCCTGATCCCAACAAATCCATTACCATTATCTTTTGCTAAAATTTGCTTGAATATTGCTCGAACGGTACCTTTGATTTACAGTTATGACAACAATAGCCCTCAGAAGTTAGAGGAGTATGTGAGATCGTTGTTTTATGGTGGTGGTTATAACATCCAAAGTATTCGAGAAGATCACAACATTGTTGCATGATATACAATCTCACACAGAGCTCGGGTTCTTTTGGGGTTGATTAGAGATTAGGATACATATAATCAATGATGGATCTACGACCCTGGGAAAGTCGGGGCAACATATTTATAAAATAACTAATAATAATTATTATCGTATATATGAAGATAAAATGATGAATTGGTGAAGAATCAAACATGAAAGTCCAATATGATACTACAAGCCTACTAATTATTTATTCAGCAAATCGGAATGAGACAGTTGGGATGATTTCATTGTATTTGTGTATCTAATTCTTATATTGTGTGTTTAATTTTGTTTTGTGAATGATTATGTTGTGATCAATGATTTTATTTGTATCTGTTTATGTCTTCGTATTGCAACTATACAATTTGAGGTGTCCTCAAATATCATTCTCACTTTATGCTACATTGTCTTCTCAACATATTCTACTTGATTTTTGAACACAAAATTGGGACATCAATTTTCGACACAAAGTTAGATGATTAATGCTGTTCAAATACATGGTTAATTAAGTTTAGTGGATGGTTAATTGATATAACAAGATGTCGCAACTCATTAATCATCCACTAAACATAATTAACCATGAATTTAAACGTTCTTAACTGATAGCACGAATCCGTAAATGTACGGTTTCGTCGTTAAGTAATAGGTACCGTGATTATGAACACCGTACCAATTAATATTTAAATCAATTAAACTAAACAAGGAAAGATTTGATTTTTTAAATTGGTATCAAGTAACAAATCAAAATTAAAGTTGCAATTAAGCAAAATCAAGAATAAAATTGGAAAGAAAATCAAATTGGGGTTTTTCAAATTAAAAGAGGAATTTCCAGGAATTTGGTAACCAACAAGACCGTTCATGCCATTAAATTGACTTTCCCTATATTAATTTATTAAAAATACTTTGAAGGTGAATTTATCCAAAAATAGTTAATGTTCCCTCTCGAGATACAAGAACCGTGGCCAATTAAACCAACTCCTACTGTCGTGGCAATTGTATTTGAATTGGACCCGTTAAGATTTGTGACAATTCAATGAATCCTCGAATGACCGCTTCTAACTCTCATGATTTAAGTCCTATGTTTAATCCCTATAGATCCAATACCTACGTTAACCTCTCGGTTCATCCCTAGATATCTATGACATGCAAATAAGTGTGCACCAAATTCACAAGTAATTTATGCAATATGAATTAAATCAAAAACAAATTGAAATTAACAAAGGGAAATTACCAATTCATGACATGAAACAAGTCTTGGGCATAGCTCCAATTCCTAGAAATAGAAGAACTACTCAAGCATTGCCATATTCACAACAATCTTGAATACGGAAAACATGAAAAACCAAGAGAAAAAGGGAGAAGATATGGAGAAGAAGAGCAAACCCTTCTCGAGTGCTACATCGTAAGTGACATTATAAGGCCGAAAAGTAGATTAATTAAAATTGGCTATAAAAGAATGGGATAATTTTTTTTCGCAAGTCGTAAATATAACTACTTTGATTTAAATGAATGGATAATAAAATTTTCCATTATCACATTTAGGATCATAAGTTCGAAAATCATTTACATAATACCCAACCCGACACGTAAACATAAATCATAATAGTATACAGACTCAGTATAAAGATATGGAGACACAGCTCCTAAAATATAAGATACTTGGAGTCACAGCTCCATAGACAGTTATATTAACTCCCAAACATACCCAGCTGACCAAACTAAAATAGAAAAGACAATCCTTTCTCATACATCGTGAGAAAGACAAACCCAACTGACGAGACCTAATGGAAACTCTATTTGGGTCCACTACCGACGTAGTCATAAAGGACACTACTAGAGCTACTACAATAGTAACTCTCGAACTAAGCCATTTCCTCTTCCAAGAGGAAAAACATGGTCTACGAACCATCGACAGTCTGGAAGATGTCCACTAGAAAACTCAAACATATCGTCCGCATGCTCGAACCTCGACCTCAACAACGCATCAGCCATGCCACATCTTGACGTCTCAATCTTCTCAAAAAATAGTACAGAAGGCACATAGCCACCGACATAGGGAATATAAAAATAAGGAGGTGAGATTTTCATTTATCTTACACATAAGGCAGACATGCGGTGGTACGACTCTCGGATACGTACAATTAACAATTAGCAATCATATTTACACTCATAACCAAACAATAATGTTTCCGAGAAACATGACCACATCACCAAGCGTTTTCCTAGATAGAAGACATCTAAGACTTGAGGAATGACCTCTGAATTCCTATAGCATGGTTTTATGAACAGTTGTAGAGAGTGGTTCGAAGGATTGTTAGGAGTCTACCAGCCTTGGGTAATAAAGAATGCGTCAATAGAAGAGGCGTTCACGTCATAGGCTTTTTCGGGAACATCCTACAGTACTAGAAAACACGTAGCGTCTATTCAAGTATGTCAGTGTATTGCCAGATCACCACGCCATAGAGGAGCAACCCACTGGGCCTATGTGAGTATTTCATAACCCCGACATCCCCAAGCATCAACCAGATCGGCCCTAAGGAATTCGCACCCGCATTAAAGTGTTAGCTCAATCTCCTAGGCACAATGGCCTTACAGAACATAGTTTCACTATGTGTTTAGGCAAAATTGTCGGAAAATGCATTCTTCTTGTCTTTCCATCGGATGACATCTTGATTCCATCGGAATTCTCTTACTGTGCTTTCTCATATGCTAGATGTTCTTAACATCAAGCGAAAGTTCTCAAGTAACTTTTCATCTTTGTGTAAAGATATCTTAAAACACTTTGTTTAAAAGTCCTAACGCATTATGAAATTGGAACACAAGTCCAATTATTTATTTCTCTGTACTTTTCTAATTGAGCCTTTTTCTTTGGCTTCCAAGAAAACAAATCATTCCGAGTCCATTAAATTTAATGGAATATGGGTAATGAATTATCCATACTTTATGACATAAGGTCATGTTCCACCCCCACATCATAAATTATTATGTTCGTATTTTCACTAAGTCGTTCTTAACTTAGGCTTTTACATTTTACTGTAAAAGCTCATCTTTGAAGACTAAAATCCTTTTGACTTAAAATCAAAACCTTTAGATAACATTAAATCAATTTTCAAGAATAATTTCCATAAAAAATACATAAGTATCAATTTCTCAAAACATTTGCTTGAAAATCCTTAAAAACGTTTAACGACGATTTCGCCGCTTTTTACTGAGTTTAGGCACAAAAGCCATATTTTTGAAAACATGCACTAGTGCAGAAAACACTTTTAACATCGGTTAATTTGGGGTTTTAACATCGGTTTTTGAACCGATGTGTATACAGGCGATGTTGTATGTGCTGGTGTTAGACATCGGTTATGAATCGATGTTGAAAGTACGCTTTACACATCGGTTAAAATTTTAATGGATGTCTAAAGTGCACTTTCAACGTTTTCTAACTCTTTTGAAAATAACTTTACACATCGGTTAATTGTCAAAACCGATGTGGAAAGTTTACTTTAGACATCGGTTAAAATTTTAACCGATGTCTAAAGTGAACTTTCAACGTTTTCTAACTCTGTTGAAAATCACTTTACACATCGGTTCCTTTATAAACCGATGTCTAAAGTCAACCTTCAACATCGGTTTTTATCAATAACCGATGTTGAAAGTTCTTTATTTTTTTGTAAATCAGGCCTACACCAGTTACAATTCTTTCCCTGTTTCATTTGTACAGCCAAAATCCCAACAAATAAATACTAAATATTCTCAACAGAATCCCATATGACCAAAATTTCATTCAAAGTCCTATATTAACTAAAAATCTTAACTAAATACATAGAATGTCTTAAATTCAAACTAAATAATATGACACCAAAGAAACTGCACATAGATGAGTATTTGATCACCCATTAATTCCCAATCAACTCTAGAAAGAAGGTTGCCCAACGCTTCTTTATCTCCATAATGTCCTCTTTAGATAGTGGATCCCGAGTGTCGAATATCTGCATGTAACATAAGATAAATTAAACATTACAGATAATCAGACTAAAACAAAACATAATTAATATATAACTTATTACAAAATCTATTACTTACCATCATCCATCCTTCAGTAATTCCACCGGATACAATGTCGAGCATCCACTTCATAACATAGTAGCCGTACTCCCATGAGCCACGTTGCCTATGAGACTACAAATGAACCCGATTTGAATATAATGAATAAACACTTAACATTAACTATATTGTAAATTGCAATTGAATCTCGGGTACTAATAAAATACTTACGTTAGGGAAAATCCACTTAATAGACCTAGGCCTAGTACCATCTAACATGCGACGTGCGTCCATATATCTATCATAAGAAAATATACACTTAAAGTATGTTACAAATTTCTGAGTAATTAATAAAACAAATGCAGCACTAAATAAGAAAATTAAAAGCTTACGTTTCAATAATGGCCTTGAGTTCCTTCGTCCATCTTCTTCCCAACGAACAGAAGAGCACCACAACATTCGAACTAGGACATAAGACCAATAATTGCTAATGTTCACTGCAGTTGGGAACAATTAGTGACAAATCACAGATAATTATAAATCACTCTTATACTTGTACTTACCTCTTGAGGCAAGGTGCTAGGTAGCACTGTTTGTTGCCTCGACCAAGCATGTGCCGCATGCTCGCAGTAATCTCATCTGGGGGAAGTGTCTCACCCTTAATGAGGCCAGGGTCAATGAATCCATAAATATGGAGGTTGCCCCTAACAATACATTGACAATGCAAATACCTAATATATTGAAAAAACATGTTAATTATAATAGTATTGAAAACTTATTTAGTTAAACTAACAAATAAAAAATGTACTTACGTGCACCATAATGAGACGCACGACCAGCAAACCTTTTCACCATCAAGAGCTATCTCCATAAAGTTCCTTGCGGGGATATTGAAAGGTTGATCAGGCCTGCCATCGTGTTCCAACTCTATGGAAGCCGGATTCGTCGCAAGTTTCACAGCCATTATAGCCAGACGTTCAAGAGCATCAGAGTGATCCCCTTTGCCGATACCTTAATCAAAGAAAGATAAAACATTAGTGAACATGGTTAACTTAATTCAATTGTAAGTAATTGAATGATTATATGAATACCTTGCCAGAAGCAGACTTCACAGGTCTTTCCAGATGAGACTTTTTAGGGTGGAACATCCTTTTCAAAATCCTAAACAACAAAAAAAGCATTAATAAACACAATTAAATTATTCAATTTTAAATATAGAAAAAGACAATTAATTGAATACCTTGGCTGAAACAAAAAACCTCAGAAGTCTTCTCGGCCAAGAGATGAAATTACCGAGGGCCTAGCCTACTATTTGAACATCCTCAGTGGGCACAAGGACTCAAGTATCAGCATCTCAAATATCTTCAACCACCACCCTCACCTCATCATCTCCTAATGTCCGGTTGTGTAAGGTATTTCCCAAGTTGTGTGCCCTCCCAAATGCCACTAAGTGGTCTTGATTATCATCGACGATCTGACTCACACATGCCAAGTATCCTCCTCCATGTCATCAGGTGATGAGGAGGATCACATTACCCTTGGTGCTCACACGGACAGAGGGTGAGACACAGGTATTTTTTGCCGGGAAATAGAAAAAGTTTGCATCTCTTTGGGCAATCTCTCGTCTAAGTTCATCCGCAATCTCCCGTTTTAGCTGTTCTCTATCTACATTTTCCCTGGGGCGATGGTGTGTACATGAACCATGGTATTGGCGAATGCCAACGCCCCATCCAACACCAATGAAATGTCCAGGGTGGTGTGGCTTACCAATCACCGTAGCCAAAATATCTTTGCGTCCTTTAGGAACAAAACTTCCTTGAGTGGCTGCTTGCGTCAAGGAATCCTACAACATATAGAATGTCACATTAATTTGTGTAAGACAATGGATAAGATTGTTAAGATTACAATTAGAATTCAAAATAAACTTACAATCTTCTCAATCTACGCGACGTGTCTTCTCTGTTGTATATTGTCCCGATTTTCTTAGTCGGGCTCTCTTCCATGACTTATGGCGTGGGGCTGGAGGTGGATCAACAACTTCTGGAGGGTTTTCAGCATTAGGATAAGCCTGAGATGCATCTTCCTAGAGTCTTTTCTTTTCCTCTTCCATCATTTTTATATTAAGACCATCATATCTTGCGCGAGCCATGACATGGGGGTAGACATTATTTTTCTGGAAGTCTTGTGCCTTTTTCATTTTCACCTGTTATAAATGATAGACAACCGTATTACGTAAATTAATAAAATTAATTAAATTAACAACAGATGACTCAATTAAGTTAACCTGGTGGGAGGCCTCATGTTGGGACTGAACAAAATGATCCCAAGTCTCCTGGTCAAGAAACGAGTATGTTTTAAGCGGGCACTTGTCACGATGCCCAAATATGTAGTATCTACCCAGGTCCGCCTTAAATTTCCTCCAACGCTCACCCGCATACTTATCCATGTCTTCCTCATATCCTCGGTATTGGGCAGTTCAAAGGTGAGCTATATTACACAACAAAATGGAGAAATTAGTGTATGATATTAATATGGTTAAATAAAATAAATACGAAAAAAAGACATTAGAAGTATAGATACCATGATGCTATCCCATATCCGATCCTTCACACTCTCCGGTACATGGTCCCAATCCTCAATAAGAATACTAGTCTTGCTTCGAGCAACGAAGCCCACAAAACTGTGAAAGCCATTGGCCCTACAGGCTTGCAAAGTTCATCAAACTGGATCTGTATCCTTTGATTAGCACCACGATTGATGGTCAAATTCCTTAAGTGTGGCATCTCTACCCTTTTTTGCGTTTAGGCGAGGTATCCGACCAGTTGCGAAGGAGGGATGTCCTCGTGATCAGCCATGTATGCCTATTTAGACACAAAACAAAACATAATGTCAGTAAGAATCGAGTTATATCAAACATAACTTAAATTAACTTGTAAATATCAAGAAAAATAAAACTTGTAAATATGACTTTAAACAAGACTTATAAACATAACTTATAAATATAACTCATAAATACGTATGACTTATAAACATAACTTTTAAGTATAACTTATAAATATAACTGTAAACATAACTTACACTATGGTCAAGTAGTAATGTTCTCCCATAACCCTTCTTGATGATCATCAAGAGTGGCATGTATATCGTCCACATCATTTTCCTCATTGAAAGTAGGCACCCGTGTTGAGAAAGAAGGAGTATCAGAAATATCAAGAGTTGAATCTTGATTTTCCTCACTACCATTATGCATGCTTTTTCCTTGGAGAACCACTGACCACCTTTTTTTAGAAGGATCACTGATATAAAACACTTGTTTTGCTTGGAGTGCCATGATGAAAGGCTCTTCCTTATAACATACCTTGTCAAGGTCCACCAATATAAATCCCAACTCATCAGTTTGTACACCGTTGTTACTGTCGACCCACTTACATTTAAAAACAGGCACTCTAAATTTAGTGTAATCGACCTCCCAAATCTCTTCAATGACTCCAAAGTAAGATACAGATGCCATAACAGGGTTTGTATCTTTTGAACTAGAGAAGTGCATGGACTCAGCCACAACCATAACCCCACTATTTTACACAGTACTCTTGTCATCCTGGGACTTTGTATAGAAGGAAAACTTGTTGATATCGTATCCACTCCAACATATGACATCAAAGTTAGGCCCTTGTGTTAGCCATTTTAATGTATCAAAAGCGGTACCATCAATTGCAATTTTTTCTTTAAACCAGTTTAAGAAAGTTTTGTTATGCTTGTTCAACAACCATTTTTCATTCATTCGAGGGTAATTTTCCTTGACAATGCTTTTGTTATCACGTAAGTAAGGGTCAACCTCGTCAGTGTCATTCAATATATACAAATGTGCTTGAAGCACTTCCTCTCGACCCATGCTCTTAACAGTAATACCTCGTGTACCCTTACCATCACATCTTCCCTCATGACGAGACTTAGGAAGCCTTACGGGGTTCCGCTCTGACACGTAGTCTGTACAAAACTCAATAGCTTCTTCTGCAACGTACCTTTCGACAATAGATGCTTCAGGACGGTGTGGATTCTTTACATACCCTTTCAAGATCTTCATGTATCGTTCAACTGGGTATATCCACCTTAAATAAACGGGACCACACAATCTAATCTCCTTACTAGATGAACAATCAAATGAACCATAATATCAAAAATGAAGGGGGAAAATACATCTCCAATTGGCACAAGATAATAGCTGCCTCATTTTTCAACTCATCCAACTTGAGTGTCAATGACTTTGCTACATATAGCATTGAAGAATAAGCACAACCTAGTTATGGTGTGTCTAACTTTTTTAGGCAAGATGTCCCGAATAGCCACTGACAGTAGTTGTTGCATCAAGACGTGGCAATCATGAGACTTTAAGCCAACTAATTTGCGATCTTTCATTGAGAGAAGCCTCTTGACATTTGAAGAGTAACCTTGTGGCACTTTGATGCCCCGTAGACACTCACAGAAACTTCTTTTCTCTTTTTTGGATAAAGTATGACATGTTGGGGGTAAATAAGTCTTCCTACCACCTACTGATTATGGAGCTAACTGCTCTCGTATACCCATCGCAACTAGATCCAGACGAGCATTCACACCATCTTTTGTCTTGCACTGAATGTTGAGAAGCGTTCCGGTTACACTATCACACACATTTTTCTCCACATGCATCACATCAATACAATGTCTTACATCAAGCTTGCACCAGTATGGAAGATCAAAGAAGATCCACCTTTTCTTCCATATTTTTTTCTCAATAAGCTTCTTTCGGGTCTTCTCGTAGATAACATTGATGTCCTACACTGTTGATAAACTTGCTCTCCAGTTAATGCCGCCGGAACAATTTCATTATCCGGAAGTCCATTGAAAGCTTTTTCTCAATCTCGATAAAGGTGATTAGGTCCGAGAAATCTCCGATGCCCAAGGTAAATTGTCTTCCTTCCATGTTGCAGTTGATGGTAGCATCTGCCTTCTTCATATATAGGGCATGCTTTATGCCCCCTTAACACTATACCCGCACAAGTTCTCGTATCTTTGGAAAGTCATTGATAGTGCAAAATAACATGGAAAGCATCTTGAAAGTCTCATAGTAGTACCCGTCAATCACATCAACACCTTCATCCCACAACATTCTTAAGTCTTCAATCAAGGGACTCGGATAAACATCTATGTCATTTCTCGGTTGTTTTGGGCTCGAAATCATCATAGATAACATAATGTATTTGCTCTTCATGCACAACCAAGGAGGTAGGTTGTAGATTACCGGAGAACAGGACATGAACTATGAATACTACATAAGTTACGATATGGATTCATTCCATCCAAGCAAGTCCAAGCCTAAGGTTTGGGGCTTATTAAAAATGCGGAAACAAACTATCAATTCTCTTCCATTGCAAAGAATCAGTCGGATGGCGAAAGCTGCCCATCACATTTCCTCTCATTTGCATGCCATCTAATGTTCTTTGCATCATTTACATTAGCGAACAATGGCCCGAACCTCGGAATTATTGGAAGATACCATAACACCTTTGCAGGAGGACCCTTTGTGACCACATCACAACTAGAATCGTCATCCTTCACTTTGTAGCGTGATACCCTACACCTGGGACATTCGTGCATCTCTTCAAACTCTTTCCTGTACAATATGCAATCATTGGGGCATGCATGCATTTTCTTATACTCCATACCCATCGGGCACAATATTTCTTCGCCTCATAGTTACGGGATGGTAATGTGTTACATGCGGAAGCATGTCTTTCAACAACTCAAGAAATTCAGTGAAGCTTTTATCACTCCACCCATTTCTCGCCTTCACGTTGATCAATCTTAACACCGCTGTCAACCGTGTGAAATTAGTGCAGCCCGGATACAAAGGCACTTCTGCATCACTGCACAAAGTATCATACACATGTGTTCGCTGAAAAGACTCTTGCCCAATATCACGGATCATGTCCTCTAGTCGATCATCCATATCTACGTCATCAACTTCCTCTCTTTGATACACCCTTGACCTGTCTAACGATTCACCATGCAATATCCATATTGTATAACTCTTGCAAAAGCCCTCACAAATAAGATGCTCCCGTATCTCCTTAGCTTCTAGTCGTCTCCCATTCAAACAATTAACACAAGGACAATAAAATTTTCTCGTTACTACTATCGGGAAGATTTCTTTTAGCAAATTGTAGAAAAGCTTCCACTCCATTCTCATACTCATCACTTGTCCGTCTAGCATTCATCCAACCGCGATCCATAGCTACAACAATAACTTCGTAGGATTGAGTTAGTATGGTTTAGGAAATTATGTATGCAACTACCACCATTTCTAACTTCTAACTTTTGCTTGTTTAAAGATAATCTTTCTAAGTCATCCTATATGAGGGATGTGGGAATTTTAGCATGATTTCTCTCAAAAGAATATGGTTAATGCTTATCGGTAAATATATAAATATGGTTAAGTGTAAAAGAAATTTAAAACAAAAATGATATACAAATGTACTTCCAAACGTGTTTATCTTAACCGGAGTTTGGAGGATGAAAAGTGGGGGACAAAACTTGCTTGCCAAAGAATTTGGTTTTAATTGTGGCTTAACACTAATAAGGTCATTGGTGCACCAATCAGGATCCCCCATGATAACACTTGGCGATTAATTAAAACAAAGTACAAATAAGCTTTCTCCATCATCATCGGTGTAGCTTTTACAATAATACAAAATACTTCTTCACGGATTTCACCACGATTTGCATTGTTTTAAGTGATGTACCATGTCACTAAAAGGCTACCATTTGAACAAGATCCTATAGTTTCTTCCTTAAAATAATTTAAGTTATGCCATTAAGAAATGGGGGTTCTTGGCATCCACAAGGCATTGTTTTACCGAAATATTGTAAAACATCTTTAAATAAAATTGATGCATGTTATGTATATGCCTATATATAAGAAAAGTCCTGGTCTTAAACTCTACATTTCAAAAGCAAGTCAAAACACCTTATTCTAATATGATATTATATGTTAATATTATAGATTGCATCCTTTTATACATATAAATCAAAAGATAACAAAGTCATAAATTACCTTGAGGAACTAGAGGACCAAAACAATCTCATAGCCACAAGAATATGTAAAATGTCACATTGATACTTTTTCTTGTAAATAAAATTTTGGCATAGTAAATTATGAAAGATACTCTCACTAGAAGCAAAAGATAAACATGCTCATAGCCACAAGCATATGTAAAATCTGTTTCATACAATTATTTTTCTATACAGAGTCCTAACGGATTTCAAAAGAGAGAACTTGTTCTTAGCATCTCAAAAGAATCTTAGATGAAATCTAGATCAGCACCAATAATGACTCACCAGCCAAACAAAAAAATAAATAAAAATATTGAAGACAAACCACATTCATCAACATCAGTGTTTTAAACATACTAAGAATGTTTGAAGAAATAGCATTGTTGATAAATTTCATCGAAAGGTTAAATAAATTTGTCTAGAAGAAGGGTTATGTTTTTAGCCGATAACATGGCTAGAAAGTCATTCTGTTGCTGAACAAGTAAAGAGCACAAAATGCCATAGCACAACAAAACAACTCAAACAACCAAAATGCCACAAAGTACGAGACAACCAAGTAATCATCCTAATACAAAGTTGCGCAGATCCCTAATCAGATCCTAAGAAGAGAAATGTAAACTCACCTTTGAGTGGATAATGAGGTTGTGTTACTTCACTCTTCCGGTTCCTTTCTCACAAAATAATCCCTAAATGCAGAAAATTACAAAAGTGAAAATCAGCACATAAACACCTTATTTTCCTTTCCGATTCTACCCTCTTAAGCACCACCTGAATTGTGATCTAATTCAGGCACTCCAAAATGACAAGAATTAATCCCCATACACTAATCTTCAACACATCAACTTTATGCAGTCTTATCTTAGATTAATAGAATAAATCATGGGATCCACATAGCTTAGCCAAAATATTCACCACAGAAAAAATAAACAATATGGTAATCACCAGTAAAGTATCAAAGATTGGATTCTCACATAAACAATAAGAACTTAACAAGCAAAGAGTCAAACATCAACTTTACAAAAGTCAATATCTTTTAACTTTAGTCTATTTTAGGAACAAGTCAATACGTACATTACATATATCCAAACTAATATTATATTACTGCAATTGGAGGTCTGGATCTCTTTATTTATAACACGAAATAACTCTTCCAACCTAATCATATTTTGTCCACACTACATACCTATTTCCCAAATATGGATTTGATCCACCAAATGTCGTTGGTGTCTTGGGGGCCTTCTTCTCCGCGGTGGAGGATCACTCTATGGAGTCTTGTGGAGTTTGCTCACATCATACCCTTCTATCTTAGCTTTCTCAACAAGCTGGTTGTAGATTTCATCATCCAAATGGGGCTTCCTGGATAATATCTAGGGACACCAAAATTGATCCCAAGTTATGGTAGCACAAATGAGCATGCACAATTGCAAGTTTATCATCAATTTTTATTTTTGATAAAGTTTTATCATCATTTAACCCAACTCCTTAATTGGGTAAAAGGAATCTCCCACTGCTTCATCGTAGAGCTCACAATCCACGCTCTCCAAAAAAAACATAAAAACAAAAACAAAAAAAACAAAAAGAAACCCCGGAATTTCTAAGCTCGCTCATCTTCACTTCCGTTTCAACGTGTTACCTCTGTGATATTTTAAAATGTGAGAGAGAAAGAGAAGAAAATGAGGAACGCCCAAGTTATGAAGTGGAGGAAGAGAATGGGTTACCTATGTGATGAGAACGAAGAGGTTGCATTGACGGGGAGCTTGAGTGGTGAGAACCAAAGCAATGAGAACATAACAGAACAGAGATGGACCACCCGCGATTGTTGAAAGCAGAGATGGACCACCTGCAATGGCGACGACGGACACGCACGACGATGGACCACCTTCGTGTTGCTCCAACCTCTGCGTACGGCAAACGACGGAGCAAGCGAACGACGCGCGGTGCAGCAAGACAACGCACGCCGCGATGAGGGTTTAGGTTTAGGAAGCCAAGATAAAAGAAAGAAGGCCTAACAAAGTGATATTGGAGGGAATGAATAGAACGATATTGGTTTTGAACTTTTAGACATCAGTTCAAGAAACACCTAATGTCAAAAGTAAAGCAATTTTAAAATTCGTTTTTGATTAAAGACATTAGACATCGGTTAATTAGAGAATCGATGATAAAAGTAAAGCGTAATTTCAATTTTCAATTTTTGTTTTATTCTTACATCAGTTTACAAAATGAACCGATGTGTAACACTTTTAACATCGATTATTTTAATAAACGATGTCAAAGTTTAGACATTAGTTTCAAAAAGCCACCGCCTCGTTTTAGACATCGTGAAAAGAACCGATGTTAAATCCTGACGTGAAAGCATATTTTGCACTAGTGATGGGTTTTCACCTCAAATGTATTACTCTCAAGGTTATAATATTCATATGAAAATTTTGAAACACCGATTTTACATCTTACTCTCCATTTATACAAAATTCCTAAAAATTTGACCGAACGTCGTTAAGTTTGTAAATCGCGTAAATCCTTTTTCAACAATTTTAAACTCTAATAATCCAAAACTCATTTTGGAGTTTTAGAACAGTTAGATAGGTATTAAAAACAGTATCTAACTGTCCAGTTTCATAAATTTCAAAAATTGCAGTTTAGTCCCCAAACTTTCATTAATTACAAAAAGGTCCTTATTCACTTAAAAACCTTATAAATTTTTATTTTTAACTCCAAATCACACCAAACCAACTTCTTTAGAAATATTTTTCAGATACCTTCAAATTTCCAGAAATTACATTTCTGCCCCAAATAGTGTTCAATAATTGCAAAAAGGTCCTTGTTTACAAAAAAGGTTATAACTTTTTTATGTATTAATCAATTAACACCAAACCAATTTATATGGTTTTGTCTCATCAAGGACTACAATCTTAACACACAAGAATCTGGATTTCAATACATTCACCGAAATTCTCGAAATTGCATTATATTCACTAAGGACTCACAAAATCATATCTTTCAATATACACATCCAAATCAATCCAAACCAATTTCTATATTATTATATATTCATTAAATCCTTATAAAAATTATTCAAACAAATTAACTCAACTTGAAAGCCCATTAATCAGTTATGGTCGAATGACCTTAAATAAATATATCAAGCATTTCTCATACTAAGTCAAGCAAACAACAATCTTGATTCCAACTTAAGGTCATTGGAATCAAAACAACCATATGACATATCATATCACAACCAAACATCAAATCAAATCCTCCAAGAGGATCACACACATATAAATCAATAATACATAATCCTAACACTTAGGATTTATAAGACAACATACAAATACTTTAAACCACATTTCTTATCTACATTAAGGTAGGATAGTAGTAATTTGCCCCCTTACCTCTTGTAGATTACTTGAAGATCAAACAAACATAAGCTAAACCAAGCAAGGTAGGCCACGGTTTTGTCCACCAAAACCTAGCCATGAGCAATCAATCAAGAAAACAAGTTAAAGAATGAAGAAAATCATCCTAACCCACTTGCACATAGGTTCGCCAAGTTGGAAAGAAATAGCTAGGGATATATAAATTATTCAAGCTCTTGGATGATGAATATAAAAGTCATATGAAGATCATAGAAATTGATCTCACATTAAAAT